>NNCF01127881.1:23239-76556 GCA_002313205.1 Laupala kohalensis
ACGTGGAAAGGAAAGAATACTTACTTTATTTACGAAAGGATGGGAAAACTTTTATCAAAGAAAGAACCACATTTAATTCGGACAAAAGAAAGAGGTAGTAAATTTAATGAGTATGATGGAAAGATATATGATATTCAACAAATATGGTATTAAAGAATTGAACGAATAATTTACTCCAGATATTAACTTTAATATTAATTTACGTGAATCGGTGCCTAGGACGTATAAGAAGCGCTAAGATAGCACCATCATTAAACTACTTCTCTCTGATCTCGTCGTCAAAAAGTATCTCATCTGAGCCACTTCTCACGGCATTTTCCACCCAACACATCTGTTTAATCTTATCCAGAACTTACTTCTCTTCTCGAACCCATCGTATACCATCCTTTCCTTCCGCATGAAGCCGTGCAGCGTCTTCCGTCCGATATCTCACTTGGGGCGATGAGCGTTCGCTCCACTCATATTGAAAGGATACCAGTCGCTCCGACACGCACGTAAACTTTGAGAAATCTCTCAGCGCCCACAATATTTTTCTTCATATTTCTCGTGTTCTTCACAGGAGGTAGATACTCTTGGCTAAGGTGGAAGTACCACATTTTGAATCGTTTGTTCCCTTAATAGCTTTCATATACTTCAAACTCTGTTGCAAAGAGGTATGAGCTTTGTTGCAAATGCCAGAACTTACTATTCAAATAACTTTTATGAGTATAAGCATCTAAAATACCCAAAACATGTATTCCACGTCGATATTTAAATTTTGCCTTCAGTAATAGTTTTTTGTCTTATTAAAACAATGGGAACTGGAGAATGGTTTTTTTCCCTAGATAATTCACAACACTTTAATTTTAGACAGTTTTAGAGACGAGATTACATCAGCAACGAGTGAATCATTTTGAGATGAAAATATTAGTATAAAATTCAAAAGAAATTTCTTCATAGTCCAACTTTAAACAACTGTTTTCTGTTTGAGGTGATTACAGTGGAAAAAATATATTTCTTGTTAAATAATTGTAGTTTTAAAAAAAGGGAAATTCAATTGTTTTTTGGTCTTTGTTGGTAGTTAATTAAATACTGGAGTTGTCCCACGTATTGTTACTGTTATGAATCATTACAAAACAAATTTCGCGTAACTATACGGTCGAATGCTTGATAATATTTTTATTAGCACTGTTACAATTTAATTCAAACAGATCTCTAAATCAGTTTCCCAATAGATTCGTTAAATTGCTTATTTTATGGGAGTTAGTAATATTCCTTATTTTACGACTTATTTACACTTTTCTTTTGGTTTCTTGAAATCAATTATTCTGCTTTACAAATGGATTTCCCAGACAGGATTTCTCACGAGCCATGTTAGCTCCCTTACATGACGTTTCCCCATTTCTTGTTTGCAATTACTATCATCCTACGTCTTCAGAAGGAAACCTTTCATTTAGAAGATCTTATTTATTTCTCGTCAGTGTTTCCAACCTCTGCAAAGAGAATCTACGGCATTTGAAAAATAGTAATTCTACTGTTTTTATAAGAAATTTATATATAGAAAGATAATTATAATTGATTTTTTATCAATTAATCAGCAGACTCGAAACACGTGTTGCGTGTTCATTCTTTCGTCTGATAGTTGGAGATATCGTATTGAGAGTCTATTATGGAGCAGAGTACTCTCTATCACTCCATGTTTTCAAGGATGGAGAATTTTTCCGTCGTTTGGTGACTAATGTAACTAAAATGAATACTTGTTTATAGTACGATTTTCCTTAAAAGTTATTCATGATTTTATCTCTACATCAATGTTATTCTCTTATTTTATACGAAACATAGACACCATAAAATACTCAGGTATATGAGAAATATAGAGCAACATTGAAAAATTGAGATTAGTTTTTGTCAATCAAAATGATATAATTTCCAACCTATTTAAACAAAACATCTGCAATAAAATGTATATCAATATATTATAACAAGTGTTCCAGATGAAGGGATCATAGATATTTATGAGGTTAAGAAATATTTCTTTTCAGGATAAATAATCGTTGAGAGTTGATGAGGACAGAACAAGGTGTCGAGGTCCGGAAAGTAGTTCGAAATTCCTCTCAACAATGTAGAACTTGTAGTTATCACCCAGAGGTTGGCGACTCTGTCATCAATTTTTCTCTCTTCTTCTTTACTCCTCCACCCACCTCCGCGTGCACGATCACAGAGCTGCGCGTAAGTTGCTCAATGGAGACGTCAGACGCAACTCTCCGATAGCGGCGTCGAGTATAATTCACGCGTCTAGAAAAGTGAGGTCACGAACGAGTACAGACTTCACACGACGCTAGAGGTCACTAGCGTTGCGGTGATTCCCTGACTATGGAGGGAGGATGCCATTTTCCCAGGTGCGGTCACATCTTCCATTTATTTCTCATGAGATGAAGCGCAATAAGGGAAACTAATGGGAAGAATTAATATGAAATAGATAAAAAAAGTTATATTTTATGTGTGTAAAACTACATCAATATTGGGGAAAGTATTTTACCGAACAACATTTTGGGGATCACGATATATCTGGTTCGTAAAATGAATTTGTTTCTTAAAGTATAAAAACGGTCGTGTATAACTAAGAAATATTTATTGGAATTCAGATAAACCCCGTAACAAAATCTCCACGTGAGACTTAAGTTAAAAAGCTTTTGTGGAGTTTGGACTCATTCCTGCAGTCATTTTCAAGGTCCCACGACGACGATAGGTGTCATGTGTTTATGTTGGAGTTAACTTTTTGCCTCTGTCCGAAATTCGTAGTTCTTGTCAATTATTGTAGATGCGCCTTTGTCGAAATGAAGACATTGATTATTTATCCAAGTTTGCGTGTAATATTTTTTTAAAGAAAATTTAAAGTTCATTATTTATTGTACTTCTGTGCAGAACGTTAGTTTTTTACGTTATTATGAGATAAATACAACAATATTTTGCCTTTCAGAACGATGAAAATGGTTTAAAATGTTTCAATACTTTTAATGAAAATGAAGGTGGATAATTCTACTGCTTTTAACGTCCATTAAGTAATCTAATTAAATAAAAAGTTAAAAACTTACGACCTTTTATGAACGAATAATATTTTAATTTTTTTTAAGAACTCACTACATTTCGACGTGCATTTACGCTGTCGTCGATTGATCAAGTAATAATAAATTATAACAATAAACATAACACCAGGACAAATGAACATGATATAAACAGAAATATAAACACAAAATATATTTACAAAAATGCAGAAACATAAACATGTTATAATATTGTAGTATATATACCAGATAGTTTTTCAGCGTCTATGCATAAATTTAAACTCCCGTGTGTATTTTTTTATAAATATAATTTATGATATACAAGATTTGTAATAATTAACTTCTTTGTCCAAAATTAATTTATTTTCCCAATCCATCAAGTGATCATTATTAATGCAATGTGAAGTAACTACACGTTGTTCTACTGATTTTAAAATTCTTTTGTGTTCCTGGATTCTAGTTTTTAATCCTCTTTTCATTTGACCTACGTAGCTATCATTACAATCTTTACATTTTATTATGTATACTTCATTGTTAGTATTCATGTGATATTTATTATCTTTCTCTATTGTTATCAAATTATTCCTTTTATTTAAATGTTGAAATTAATTTCATATTTTCAGACTAAGTGAATGAATGAATGAATTCTAATCTATGAAGTGAATGAATACTGAACTTATTATAAGGAAACACTCCATAAATCATATTATCTAGTGGAGGTTGCGTTAGTTGTTGCCTGTTTTGAAGGTAATACAATCTCTTTTTAATATTTTTATTAACAAATTATATTGGATAGTAATTAACGGAAAGTATGTTACGCACTATTTGTAGATTTTCCCTACGATATTTTTCATCCGAAAGTACTATAGCTCTCTCAATTAAGTTATAAAACATAGCTCTCTTTTGTGTTAAATTTTTACCCAGAGAATACTTTAACACACGACCTAAATAAGTGTCCTTCCTATACCAATTAAAAGATAGTTTTGTGTCCTCACGATTAATTAATACACCGAGAAAATGTAGTATGTTGTTATTATTTTCAATTTCTAATGTGAATTTTATCCTAGGGTTGTAACTATTAAATGTATCTAGAATGTTTTGTATTTTATTTTCTGGCACTATACAAAACATATCATCAACATATCTGGCATAAGGTCGATAATATTGCTAAAAAATGTTAGTTCTTTTTGAAGAACAAGTGAACATGGAAGTGTGCTCTTCGAAGAGATTTTATACAAGTAGCCTATGTCTTTTGTTTTATTTTAGCGTAATTAATACTCCGCGTCTACATCCTCATCTGAACGATGACTGACAACGAAAACAATCAAATATTACGCATCACATTGTTAGAGTTTGACTATCACTGACAGTGAGAAGTATTAATACATTAGTCGTTTATGAGCTAATCCCACGCATCCTGGCTTCGCTGGGTTCCCACTCCCCGCGACCTTAGCAACAAGACAAGGAGAGGTCACTCGGATTGATTTGTTTACTTAATGAACGTCTCGTCAGGTGATTAAAATCGATTACGTTGCCTCAAACTCAGTCGGAAGGATAATCGACACCGCTAATCGATCGTTCAAGACATAACCTCACTGTCGGATATTAATCACACAATGCAGCTGCTTGAGACGTGAAGGTGGACGTGCTGTTTGGACTCTCGTCTTATACATTTTTGCGGGATTAGTTATTATCTAAATTGTTTCGAGATTTTGAGTGAATCTACGTTCTTGGTGTTAATTGTACCTACGTGTGTTTTTTCTGATAAGTAACTTCCTGAATAGTCGCTGTATTCCTCACTAGAATTGTGTGATTTTGGGTTAACCCCTTTTGGTATTTGCATTGAACTTTCTCGAATCCCTATTGGTAACTGTATACAGCCTATATCGTGTTCACTTCTCAGCTGCACCCAAATATATACCGTAATTAACTTGGCAGTGGGCGCATCCCAAATAAACACGATTCGTCGCTATTGGGTAAAAAATACCACATTTTTTTATTAGCCGAGTTATCTCATTTACTTCTTAAATTAACAAAAATAGATATATTTTTCTTGGAATATATNTAAAGATATATTTTTCTTGGCAAAATTTAGATAAAGATGAAGAATATATAATACACCTAAAACCTGATGAAAAATAAACGACACTTTTTAAGTCAATTTCTTTTTCGAAATATCCTCCAATTTATCTGTGAGCCATTTTTTAGAAAGACATTTTGAAGAATTCTTGAGAAAATGTCGCATTACTTCAACTTTAGGTAATTATCACATCAAATAGGTATGTTATATTCACGGCATTTCATTTTAGAACTTAACTTACAGTCAGTAGAGGTATTTCGATCTGTTTCCTAGAGCACCCGGAGATCATGTTTTAGAATGCAATTCTGAAGCACTTGTTTGGTCTATCTCTTTTAGCTGAACGTGTCTCAGTATAAAATTAATTTTAGTTTTTATAAATTATGCTGTTATTTCTTCATTACTTAGCGCTGAATTTGCTACAACTATACTCTACAGTTAGAATAATTTACCTACCAATACTAGAAATATTTATTACACAAGAGGTTGCTACCGGGTAAAAATTGCCCGCTCTCACTTTGAGCATCCGTAGTGGCTAAACGCGCACCGCGATATGCATGCAACTGAGGGGATGTCTTAGTCATTCATCAATAAGAAGCTACATAAAACAGCAGATATATACATTTTCTGGAAAGAAAGTTATGAATTGATTATTGAGATATGTGGTAATTTTTACCCGGTAGCGCCTACTGCTTCTAAACTTCTAAACTTTTTATACACGGATTTTGAACATCAAGCTTCTTTGTAATTTATAAAATAGTTTATTTCTAATTCTGAAAGAAAGAACAAAGTCCAGAGGTTTATTGGTTTGTAGGGATAGTGTTGATAGCATGGGGATGTTAGAGTAGACGGCAAAAAATTGAAAAATGCATTACCCAATTTCGAAATAACATCGGGAAACACATTATTATTATTTTGTTGTGCACTTGGTTTTTCTCTGTTCGAACCGGTAGTTGGGGCGGGCTTATTCGCCAAGCCGGAAGTAAAATTTGGTCTTATTCGAGATTAAGAAATTTCCTTGTTAGGTGATATGTTAGTAATAATAACGGATTTCTGTATTTCTGGCAGTACATTTCTGGTCAATGGCAATTTTACAAGGTACCCTTTCAGTGTTTTGGAAATGACTCCAGTTGCTGAAATTATTAGGGGAATAATAAATACTTCATTTTGTTTCCAACTCTTTTGAATTTCTGTCTTAAGGGCCTGATATTTTTGAATTTTGTTTTTTCTGTCTTTTTTGAATTGTTGGTGGAAGGAACAACTACATCAATAATATAATTTGTTATAATAATAATAATAATAATAATTATTATTATTATTATTTGTATAATTGAATAAGCATATTAACAATCAAAAACCAAGGGCAAATATCAATTAGTTAGTGGGATTACTGAAAAATTGGAAAACAATATGTAATCATTTAAAATATCGAAAAACCTGTTTGTTGTGAGGTTCCACAATACAAAAGTCACATCAAATCAGAATTTATTGTTCCCATTTTTTGTTTTTAATTTCTTTTTCTCTGCGTTGGTGAATTAGTGACAACAAAAACACTTATAAACATAGACTAATGTACATCTTGTTAATGTTAATGTTACTGTATAATCACATATCCCATTATCATATTTGGACTATAAGCTACAACTCTGCCGAATTTGATCAAGATTTGTTCAGCAATATAGACTTCAAATCTTCACAGACAGAAAAGTGTGGTTTCTGATTTATATATTTGTAAGAATGAGACAGAAAACTTTGGTAAAATTTATTATGACATCTTCTTTTCCCATTGTTACTGACTTTACTAAGATCATTACTGACTGTATTGTGACTATTTCTGGAATAAATATTTTTACAGTCTTGATTTTCTCTGCTTATATAGGGGAATCCGTATTTTCGATACTCGACTGACTTTTCCTTCCTCTTAGTCTGGAGAAACGAGGATCTACTATATTAAATTTGAGTCCATAAATTGAATGACCTAAATATTTATTTTGAATTAACACATAATAAACGTATTACGTCAACTGTTTACCGTGTAATTACACAACAGTTGACAAGAGAGGAAAGTAACATTAGCACCCAGGAGAGGGAAACGGGTAGAGATAAAGTTCGTCCCGGCCAAGTTGCCACGTGTTCACCTCATTTAGGTAACACATAAAGAATTCCATTTAATGAAGCCATATTTTCCCTCCACGAATCCATATTTTAATGTACTCTCACGCTCTCTCTTGGCTCTGTTGGTTTTAATGTCCAACATCAGTTTGCTAATTATACAAGTTACTACACTCCATAAAACCGCGCATTATTTGTGAAATAGTTGGAAACCATAAATGTCATCTCGTGTTTCCAAAATGATTTTAACGGGGAGTACTACACTTCCGCACTCATCAGAGGAATCTTCCCCAAATGGTCAGCAGAGGAAAACTTTTCTCAGCGGACATAATAAAGGAAAATGACACAAATTAAGAATTAAGAGAAATCCACTCGAGTTAAAAATTGGGAATTGAGAATTAGAACAGATTTCAACACTGTTTGAAACTAAACGATAATGTGCAAATTTTGAATAATTCGAAAGACCATCGTTCAATGGTTGTTTATCTACCTTAGATCGAAATAAACGGGCATGAGTACTTTTGAAAATAATAACAAATTACAATTCAAACAAAATTATCTTTCTAAAATATGGCTACGTATAGCGATATTAAATTACACAAATTACTCGGGTGTAATACCTTCATGCCAATAAGTTAATAACTGAAATGATAGATGGGATTTTCGAACCTGTTATGTTTTTTTCATATGTGTACCTCTTTGATTTGAATATCATAAATTGCAAAGAAATATATTTATAAGCTGACAAAGAATTAAAACAAAATGAAAAGATCCAAATTTTAATACCCCGAAGTAAAAAGAGTTAATGGCATTTTAATTTATTTCGTTGTCTATCCTCTTCATGCTTCAAATTATAATACCTTTCTAGCAATAACTACCTATGACAATCTGAGCCCTCAATTCGTTGCGTTGGATTTGTTGGTAAAAATACAGTTGTACGCATTTATAGATACACGATATCAAACATGAATACATTATAATACCTTATACGAGTAAATCAATCAGCAAGAGATCGTTCGAAACTTAATATTTTATCATAAAAGTAATTTACTAAGGCTACTGGAATCACTAGGAGTTGAGGAATATAGTGGGTCAAAATCAGTGAAATTATAAATATAAATGTCAATGGATCCAATTGCCGTGGAAGTGATACGAGAGCGGTTTGAATTAAATGAGCCAGTAAGATAGTTAAGAACAATTATTTTTCATCAGCTATATGAACTATTTTGAGCGCTCTTGCCTTTATCATCTGTCCGGCTCTGATACTGTTGTTCAAATGAGGTGGAAAATTTTAATCAGGGATCTATTTGAAACATATATTTCGTCATTTCTACATTCTCTAAATTTACCCAGAATCATTTAATAATTTCCAAAGATTCTAGTATATCAAATTTAAGGAAGTTACTTATGTATATGAGGATTATTAAATCAGAATTATGAAACAGAAAATTTCACTCAGATGGTTCGTAAAATTTGATTTTGCCTATACTTTTATTAAATGTCTTACGGGAATAATAGCTCTTATTTTCTTCACATTTATTTTGCTGGGCAGCATTTTTCATAAGTTAAGCATTTTAAGCAACTCAATCTTTGAGGTAAGAAAAATGTCGAACAGCTACTGAAAATTAAAATTTGTATGATTTGTTCTTCATCAATAACTCAACTCTGACGGTGACATCGAAAGGTAAAAATCGACGAACAATCTCTGACCTNACTCAACTCTGACGGTGACATCGAAAGGTAAAAATCGACGACCAATCTCTGACCTCTCTCCTTTCAGAAACCTCCTTCCTCCCCCTCTCGTTCCTTTTTCACTTCTCCACTGTCTTGGGATTCGAGTACTACTCCAAGGGATGAATCCAAGGAGTTCGCAGCTGCGATTCTTCGAGTCTCGTCGAGACGTCCCTCTCCCTCCACTTGCGATGTATCGATTAGTTAATTGCATGATTGTTTGTTGACGCAGCAGCTTCTGTGGGTGGCGGCGGATAGGACGTCGGGCGTAAGTGTGCTTACTTGTCAAAGGGGAAAATGTCGAGCGAAACACCGCTGCCGTTCCGCTGCCACCAGTTGGTTCGTGGGCGTGATATGTCTTCCTGTGAGGAAAGAGAATAGCGCTGAACCACAGGTTGCGACCGACCTGTTTTAGGGGGTTGCAGCTGTGGATGATTGTCGTCGCTCTGGACACCATTGTGGACAACAGCTTATGTTCTGATTGCAGTTTGTGGGTCTTCAATAATATTTTGAAGTAAAGGAAGAGTCTATTTATAATCCTGGAAGTGCTTGAGGATGATAAATTTTGTTATTAAAGTTTTTTCGGGTTTTCACTTATTAAAGTTACTTGAAATTCATGGCGTTATTCTTCTTGCTACATATATAACGCCACTATTATTTCTCTCTGTTTGAAAATTTGAACTACACATTTGAAAGAGGCAAGTTGCAGAGATATGACATTTATTATTATTATTGACTTCTATATTAATATACTAGAATATCAATATTCGTCAGAGCTATGCATTATCTAAAACTGTTAAAGGAGCAATATGTGTAAGCATTTCGAGATTTTTCTTTCCAAAATTGGATCGATAAATTTCCATAAAAATCATGGAGTAGAGGGTTTTGTGGATTATAATTTGATCATGGTAACATTCCCGGATAAATTCGTCTTCTTTTTAGTTTAAAGCAAAATTTTTGACCAGTGTATCAAGTCAGCCCTCTAATTAGTCACTATATCTATCTATGCACTTTCAGGTTCCATCAAATCAACTGTGTGAATTGCTTTCGTCACAGAACAAATGCCACTAAGCCACAAAAACGATAAAACCAAACAATAGAATAAACATATATTTATCCTGCAGTTTTAACACATACCAGATCTAATACGTGGGAAATATTCGAATATGAACGTTAAAGCAGAAAATTCATTATTTGAGATCGATAACGGAAAATTACCTGTTTTAAGTGGGTTAGGTGTTATTCGAGACATAATGTGCAGGATGAGATATCAAACGTTATATTAACCCGAGTGGGTTTCACTCATCCAGATAATAATAAATTAATGATACAAAAACATTTTCGAATAGTAATATTTGTTCCAATAATATTTTAAAAGAGTGTATTATCTAAATCTCAAGACTTGCTTGTGGTAAATTCCCTCTGTCCGTCCATTACAAGATGTGAGACAAAGAACGAGACATGTTCGTTACATTAATTTAACAGTTAGACATAATGGTAAATTACTTATGGTGATAGAGCCATAAGAAAAATTTGAAAGATAAAATACACTCAGGCTTTGTGATTATTGAAGTTTCATTGAAACAAGTAGCTGTCTGTTCATAAAATATTTCATCGAAATATTTAATGTTATGAATTTTAAAAAATCATTCTTGGAAACAAAAATCTTACGTATTGATGTTCGTTGTGAAAAAAATCGTACAATACTCATAGTTTTTAGGTACAAACCATGAAATAGTCAATTTACAAACAAGGTACTGATAATTTGTTTGGATACAATGAGAAATATTTCAGTTCATAATTCTGAATGTACGAGTAAGAATAATTGATACTAACTTTTTTCTTATCTTATGATTTGAAACCAATGTACTTCAGTTTGTTTGAAGTATTTTTAATCTAATTGACCTTTAACATTTCCTCATGTGATTTCACGTCATCTCATCCAAACTGTACATCAAACTCCATCGTTTTCCTAGTTGATGCACATACCCAATTATGGACTCACAGCGGATGGTGCTGCATGACGAGCGTCGACAGCAGCGCTCCACCCGGCCCGGGAAGCAACCAGCGCTCTGCCCAGCGCACCGCACCGCCACCACTGGAACCTCCGACGGCCGACTGACAACTGTTTTCATTAAAGATTAATTTGACCAAATACGAGCTCGGATGAGGGAAAACGGGTACAAATGAACCATATATTTTGCCCGCTGGATGCGAAATCGTGTCCGCTTTTATTTTACATCCCCCTGGACGAAGGGCAGGGTTTCATGTTGACGAGTGTTGGTTCTCCGCAATGGCTTATTTGGTTCCGGTGCTTTTGCCTGATAGCGGCTGTTTCTGTTTTTGGAGAGTTGTTGGGTTCGGAATGGCCACATAGATAAGCGGAGATCAACTCACAAATGAGTGGAGTTTTATACCTCTTTGATTATTCAAAACACTATTCTCGTTAAGAATGCTCATTATTAATTGATTTGAAGTTTTTAAATAACTTTATTCGTTAGAAAGTAAGTCTTCAGGAAGAAGTAAAATTTTCAATATCAAATCAAAAAATTCAGTTAGATTAAAAGTTTTAAAATGGGTCCTACATGATTATATTCGAAATATAATTTCTTTGTTTGGGAATTACCTATGTAGATTTTAATGACTCAGCACAATACACAATTTTCCAAAATATTGTTTAATTTGTCTAATGCAAACTATTTTTCTCACAACGCGCATCTAATTAAAAGAATAAACCTAAATATTTCATTATTTTTCGTTTATGTAGACACTGAGACTAACCTTTAGATTAAGAGCAAAATAATAATACAAGATATGGAAAAATAGGATAACTCTTATGAAATTTTTCGCTGTATTTTTTCAAAGATTGTCTCAAAGACGCAGCTTTTGAAGAGATGAACTTTTGAAGAGATCGTATTATTTTATTTTGCCAACATTCTTGTTTTAGAAAAGAAACTAAATGAAAAGAGGACATGTACTACTTAATGAAATATTGCGTTGAGTACGTTGAGACATTCTCTAAGCTACTTACCATGTTTTATTTACAATAAAATGGGAAGAATGGATACAATTCTTTTGTATACTGGATAAGTCGGTGGACATTGTTTGGAATTCTACTGACCAAAACAGAACAATTCCCTTCAAAAAATGGGTTGCGGTTGGATCGGTTTTACCTGAAAAACAATTATAATTGTTGACATAATTGAAAACAATTTGACTCTACAGAACTGATGATTATATGAATAAACTTTAGAAGAAAAAGATAGTCGATCGTAGTGACCCCTTTTTCCACGCTTTCAGAAGTCAACGTTTCTAACTCTTCCCTGCGAGATAACTTTCAGTTAAGTGAAAATAGTGAGCAGGCAGGAATCGAACCCAGAACTCCTGCTTTATTTGCCATGACAACACACATTCTCCTTCTATAATTACTTTCACCCAGACCTAACTCTGAAAATACCTGATACGTCCCCACACAGGAACAAAGGCGGCACTCTAACCTATATGCACCTAAGTAACGGTTTTACCTGCAACTAAGTGTTAAGGCTTGTGGTGCGTATATTTCTTCCGTGAACCTAGCTTTCCTTTCATTCATGATCTCAGGCTCAAACAACACTGGTATCCGAAAAGTGTATAGTGTTTAACCTATGAATATGTGTGATAAACTGACATACCCCGGTTCGACTTCATGTGTTGCTTCAGCCGATTGCACTATGGTAGCGTACAGGACCTGCGAGGAAACCCATGGGTTCAATCCTCCGATTGTCAACCAAGGTGCATTTCCCCAGAATGGAAGAAGTAGGAAAAAACCTGTCTGCTGTTTGTTCTAATGAAGGTGAGAGAAACCTTCGTGGAGTTTCTTTTGAAGAAGATGAGAGAAACCTAGCTGGGGTTTCTCTAGGTGTGGGTGAGAGAAACATAGCTGATGTCTCTTTTGGGATAGGTCAAGGGTAAACGAAATATGGCATATTAAGAAAAGTTTTTTAAGTACCAAGTCTCCCCGGTAACCCAACATCTCTCCGTCACAATTTTATTTACCCGAACACATGGTTAGGTGGAAAATAAAAATTTAACCGAGAGATTTTCACCACATACAAAATTGTAACACTGAAGAAAAAATAAAATATAATCATACCGATCCGAAATGTGTACGCAAAAAGTACGGAAGAAAAGTACATACTAGCAAAGACGATGGACACTTACCAAAAATAATATCATTCTTTGAAAAATGCATAAAGAGTTTAGTTTCATTGCACAGTATTAAGGAAATACTGAAGTTTCCAAAATATTTCTATGCAGTTAAGAACAAGGAGACTGTATGTAAGTTTATGTTATCTATACTAAAATTATTCATCAATTTTATCAACACAGGACTATATCATTAATTTACATTCCAGTTTTAAAAATTCTATACATATCCTTAGACATCACATGACGTAAACTCATAAAATATAATCACTTAATTTTTTTGTCTACACTCTTATCTCTTTATCTCGGTGTAAAGCAGTATCAATTCGTTTATTGACCATTGCATTGGTGTAAAGCAGTATCAATTATTTATTGACCACATTGACTGCGTTACTTAGTCACAATTGTGGTGTCGCCCGTTCCTAGTAACGTGCCGGGAGGCGGATGCATTCTATTATCATATTCAGTGGCGTATATAGACCGTAATGAAGGTTGGGGCTAAATTTAATAAATATTATTTAAAAATTATTATAAATAATATTACAAATATTATTAAAATATTATTACAAATATTATTATAACTATTATTACAAATATTATAGTGATTTTGTATTATAATATAATATATCAATTTATCAAAAGATAATTAACAATTCATTAAATAGTGACCAAATTTATTATTTGTTTAAAATGGCAAATACGTATTGTTTGATAAAGATATATTTTCTCAATTTCAATATTATCTATTGAAAGTTCCTAGTCCAATGGGGAGGGGGGGGAGGAGGCCTATAGCCCCCTTATCCCACCATAGATCCACCACAGATCATAGACAGATGTGACGCTTTCTTTATTTTCTCATATTTCATCAAAGAATGTTTTTGTTTTTTTAAATCTTGAACTTCTGTTCCATCTTTATCAATTTGAATCGTTATTTCGTTCCAATCACGTCCTGTCTCCCTACGTTTGCAGTATATTTTGCTGTTTCCTCATCATGAATCACACAATTCGATTATAAGAACACAGGACTACATCTTCATGTGTACTTCATTCGTTTTGGCTCACATTTCTATCTGCGACAGTTTTTCCGGGAGTTAAATTTGCCCAGCGAGGAATTCGCCGTCACCGTCCGTTTGAGGGCTATTAACATTCTGAGTCCTTGGGCGACGACCTGCATCGCCAACAGGAGCGAGAGACGGTTGTCACTTGTCACAAGGGGAATCCCACTGTGCTGAAGAAAGAGAAAGAGATTTTTCAAAAGAGAGGGTTAATTTTCTTGAGAAATTTTGCTCTGTATAAATTATTTTTGCCATATTGGAATAATTGATTATACGTCTGCTACTAATAATGTTGTAAGTAAAAACGATCTTATGTTGCAGACAATTTATTCTTCTACTCTTCTTTCATGTGCTTATCAACGATACTTGTCACAGATTCAAACTCTAACGGTGGATTTCTAAGACATGGTCTGAAGGCGGTGTTTAGAAGACGCGGCTTGAAACTTCAATTTCGCTTGCTGAAAAGAGGTTTGGACGCCATTCTGAAGCGATGGCTCGAACCGTGGCTCGGAAAGTCCAGTCCTTGGCTGAGGTGGGTTTGAAACCGCGTCTCGCAGTTTATTGCTACGCGATTTGAGGTTAAAGAGGTCTCAAATTTTAGGAGATATGAAAGTATGACAGAGTGATTCAATAATTTGAGAACTCTGCATTGAAGAAAGAGCAATAATGGAAACATTACAACAATACGAGTAAAAATTGCGAAGATTCTAAATGGTCATAAGTAAATGCCATTGGCATTTCTGCTATATTATAATCAACATTTTTACTCACCGAAGAAAATGACATGGTTTCTTCTACCATAAAGCGTCATATCAATGGTCTTATTAAATTTTATTTATAGATTTTGTGCAAATAACACATTCTACAAAGTGGAGGATTATTAAGTGGTATTCTTCAGGGTTTAGTTTGTCTTGTGAAGAGACCAAATTTCAAGCGAAAAATAATTTGTCTAACTCACAGATACGAGAAAACAAGAATAACTATTTACGGAATTATAAAGATTCATTTTCAGTTTTTATCCAGTTCTTTTTGTAAATAAACGTCTTTTCATCTTATAGTTTAAGTTGTCTTCATATTGTAATTGTAAAACTCGCGAGAACTTTAACATGTACGAGAAACTTTATCCACAAATATAATTTTTAATTGGATTGCATAGCACTTCTTATCTCACGAATATTTTGTAAAAAGATGTAATGTTGTAAATAAATGTATTATTTGAAATTACAAAAATATCATAAATGTATAACAGACATAATAGATAAGGATGATGATCAT
Source organism: Laupala kohalensis (assembly GCA_002313205.1). Taxonomy (NCBI): domain Eukaryota; kingdom Metazoa; phylum Arthropoda; class Insecta; order Orthoptera; family Trigonidiidae; genus Laupala; species Laupala kohalensis. The sequence continues at coordinate 38,719 of NNCF01127881.1, forward strand.
CATCATAAAAACAGTAATGTATTTTTATTTATTATTGTTATAATAAAAGCAGTGCCATTTTTACTATTACCTATAATATCGACTTGCGACGCAATGTAAACACAGAATTTAAAACATTGCGAGCAAATTATTTTTCTGAATTCTATGCGTTTTGCGCTTAATTTCTGTGGGGGAAAAATTGAGAATAGCGACGTTGCCATGCGTGATTTCCCAAGACACGTCTTGAAGACGCAGTCTACTCAGACCACGTTGAAACCCCGTCTTAGCAATCGAATTTGCACCAAGGCTGAAACTGAGGTTTTGAAACCGCGATTTAAAATACGTCTTTGAAAACAAGGTAGCGTAAATGCTAAGGAAAAATTTAACATAAAAAATCAAAACCTTTACATAAAAACACTATGTTTCGTTTCATGTGTGAGACTTCATCAGATGGAAGACAAATTGTGACTAAAACATTATCTAGGAAACATGGTATTATAAACATGTGGTAAATTATTGATAATCTAATACACAACATTTTTGACATAATTCTTTTAAAATAGCATGACTCAATATCTAAAATATGAAAATTATCCCAATGTCTATCATTGTTAGTGTCGATTCTATGTTCGGACATACTAGTAAGTTTGTATGTCGTAATATTACTTTTATGTTCTTTAATCCAATGTTTTAATTATCTTTTTCTCTTTCCAATATATTTTTCAAATCATGAATTTTTTCAATTTTTCAAATCATGAGTTTTGTGTTGTAAAACATTTTTTTTATCATGGTGTGACTTGATAATATGGTTCAATATATTCTGAACTTTATAGAGCACCTTATAATTATTAGTTATTAAAATTAAAATACTATTTTATTGAGAGGGAGATCTTAGGAAGGTTCTCCGACAGTCTTACATAACTTGAAGGGGAACGTGATTAATTTCTGATAATTTTACTAGTTGTCCTTCACTAATTGTCATTTAATAACGCTGTCGGGTTTTAGATCTTACTCTTCGACACCGAAAACTGTACTTATTTCTTCATATATAATCGTGTAAAAACATCGTGTCTTATCGGAGCTTTTAAGCAAAAGAGCACGGTACAAAAACACACAGGACTTCGTATTCAGAACTTTTTCGCTATTTCCGTTATTATTTCTTCACAATAGAGCATCATGAGGGAGTAAAAAATGATGTATCAGTCTAAATTACACTTCTGTAAAGCTATGAAATACAAGAAAAAATACCAATGAAATATCAACGCCATCGAACCGTGCAGGAATGAGTTTTCCTCTGTTGTCGCGTGAAAAAAAGAAACAAATCACGGAGGTACTCGTCGGGTAAAAAAGGATAAAGTGAGGGAACGGTACTTGGTGGACGTAACGTTGGTAACGGGGAAGCACGTGATGAGTTGCGAGCACTACGACGACAGGGAACGACGGTGGCGGTGGCGGTGGAGGTAGGTCGGGCCGTCAAGAAGGCATCTGCATCGAGTTGAAGACGCTCTTTGTGGAAGCGAAATTAATCTGCCCGCTTGACGGGTATTCAATTCGTCATCGGCTCGTGAAGGCTGCTAATGAAATGGCCTTTGCGCACAATCGACATCAGGCGGCTTCCTTATGGAGAGACGGTCTTCGTCTGGCGCACTTCGTCGGTCTCGTACAGCTTCTCGCCTTAGCTCGTCGCCGCCGTCGACATCATCGCTATCTACGCACTAGGTGGTTAATAAAATATCAATTTTTGAAATTAGAACATCTCTTATTTCATATGTTAGGAAAAAACTTCTTTAAAAATTCAGATTTATAAAGTCGCTATCAGACTTTGAAATTTAAAAATTTAAAAATTTAAAACTTTAAAATATAAACAATCACCAATACCAACTACTCAATATAGCTTAGAAAAATCGGTCCCGTCTGCCATTTCCATTCAACATAACATAATTAATCTGTTACCTGGCGGTGAGATTCATTGCAATTTAAGAGATTTCTTTGTTTTGGGTAGTACTTTCCAATTCTAGTACACAAAGTACTTCCTAAGGGCGTCGCCTCATATGAGGAGCGTAGTCCCTACGAGACCACCTCAGAGGTCTTTGGGTCTCGCAAGTTGAATGAAGTGGAAGACGGGACCGAGAGGCGAACGAGATGGCGCAGTAGGTAAGTTTATGACCGCGTGAAGCACAAAGTTCCGAGTTCGAATCTCGGTCACGTCTGCCATTTTCATTCAACATAACATAATTACTCAATTTAGGAGGGTATATTAACAATAATAAGCCATAAAATACTTATAAAATGGAATTTGAATGCGACGAAGCCACAAATTCAATGACTGCAAACATAACTAGAAATAATGAAGAGCTGTATGAAGTTGTGCATGTCTATATTTTTCAAGTTTAATGTTTAGGTCAAACTTTTGAAAAATTCTTGAACGTTTGAAATTTTATAGTATGTTAGCAACCCCTAAAATACATTTTTTAAATCTGACATTTTTATGAAAGTCTTAAAATATAAAACAAAATTGGAGAGTTCAGCTTCCAAGTTTCACAAGTGGTTGTTTTAGAACCACCCTAACATGCACCCCTGTGCAACGACTTGACGAAATTAATGGGATGACTCAAGTACAATTTCTTAAGTTTTCCTGAAAGAAAATTTTGGGATATTAAATTTGAAGGAAAATTTTGACCCTTGTGTATTACTATGTGTACCGTTAACTCACGCATGATGTAAGCTTATATAGATTTACGGATGTTAGCATAAATATTAAAATACTCACATTGAAGTTGCGTTTAAATGCGCTTGACGTTTGCCGCATAGGTAAAATATCCTCGTGATTTACTTGTAAACAAAACCGCTTAAGAAAGTGAAGAAGAAAAGCAATAACTCGAGAATTTGTCCCAGGAAGAGCATATATTTAGTATGTTTCATGATTTTATGATATATTGGAGGCTCTCAGCCCCTACGTTGATGACATTGTGGGAGTCAAGTCCCCACTCCCCTCATCCTCATGAAAGCAGCGATATATGCACTCGTTCAAAGACAAATGGTGGGAACACTCTTTAGGAGTTAGTAGTCCTACAAAAATGTATGCACTTCATGAACTAAACATTGCAGCAATCGAACAGACTTACAAAATTTTATATCACAAGAATTCTTCCCTCCTCACGCTGGTACATGGATTCCGCTAATGTTTTATTCTTTAATAACTTCATTGCTGGAACTAGCACAAGTCAAAGATCAATTCATTTTCCCAACATTATACCTTTTATAGACATGAAAAGCAACAATTTTCTAAATAAAATCTTTCACTCGCTAAAATACATAAACGAATCGAGTAAATGTTTTTAACCAGCCCTGAAGATGAACTGTTAATGAACAACCCTGTTAATCAACACTTGACATGATAGTTTTGTTGATTTATTTCTGACCCTGATGTATTTTTTGAGCGGATGCATCAATAATTATCCAGAATATTCGAATTTTAATAATATTTCAGTCGTGTATTAATGATACACAATTCAAAAGTGACAATCGAATGTCAGGGATCTAGTTCTTAAACTGATTAGGAAATTATAAAAAATATATATGGAGAAATAGAAAATGATTTCATTAAATATTAAATTCATTCATTACTGTTATTGACTGTGTTTTATTAAAGTAGTGTAGAGTTTTTAATTCCAGAAACCAGTGTAATTCATTTTGATCAACTTAACTCTTTTTTGTTAGTTTATTCAAAACACTGAAAAAATGAATAAATTTTACAGTTTTGGGACTGTAATGGTAGTAGTATGTTCATAGAGACATCGTTTTGCTAAGGTTAATTTCACATTTTTGAATAAGGAATTTATAAAATCCACAAATAAAATAAGAAATTTCCTTTTAAATTTTAGAAAATAATTCTAGAACAGGATAAAAATTTGACTCCAGAATTGAGAAATGTCACGTGAATCATTAAACATGAATAAGATATGAACTATAATGTTAAGATTAACGTTATAAAAAAATTGTTTCAAGATTAAATGCATGAATGAGTTTTGGAAGATGTTTATTCCTTCACTAATGTAATAGAAAAATTACATTATTTTTCTCGGTCTGATTATTTCGATTGGAATCTTCAAAATTACCGATCAGTATATCTGTCATTAAACCAGAACAAATCAACAATAATACTGAATGCATAGTGCCACCCAATACGTTAAAGAATAATTCTTTGCGATGGAAAAATTATCGTTCTTTCACTGAGCCAGTCCGCACCTGCTTGTATCTCTTCCTTCTCACATTGGCTGTCAATCGCTCATTCGCAATCCTAAAGAGTTCTTTCAAAGTTCCACTAGAATAGCGGTTCTTATAGAGATCTGAGTTGTGCTTTGTCGCTCCAAAGATTGATTCCGTGATGTACCGCTTGCTCCACAAAGAAAGCTTCAATGTGTTCTTACTACGAAAACTGAAAGAAGAGGTATTGTATATTCAAGAAAGATATAACAGGTCCTATGATAGGGAAACAATATTTTATTGTTGGTTCTTGAGTTCTTTGTTGGTTCTTATTAGATGCACGCTTTCCTGAGAATATCGTGCATGAAAAATATCTTCCTGTATGATAGGTTGTTATTCGCTGCTCAAGGAGCATGAACATGAATCTAAACTACCTGTATCTACTTCACGATTATTGAAAACGCATCTCACCAATATCATTTGTAGTCCAGGAACCTGATCTAGAAAAAGGGGGTCGTAGCGGAAGGTTCCGATTGAGAGAGATTTCGTGGGACTTTCATGTTGCATTTTTTAGTGCTGAACACGAATCTGAGATTTGTCAACAGAACACTTGATGGTAGAACCTTTTTTCTACAAAAATAGCGAAAAAATATAATTTTGAGCACTTTATTCGAAATAATAGTTTTTTGATAAAAGTTATGTCATATTTACAAAGTACTCTTTTAATAACTCAACTTTTCTGCTTTCAACATAATACTGCCTCATAAATTTCTTTCTAAAACTAGTGCATTGCTTTAATATAAATCCAAAATTTTAAATTATAAAAAATGGCGACATTGATTACTTCCTCACAAAGTCTATAACTTTCTTGCGACTAAAACCTTTGACTAGTTCTGCGCAAATAAATCATTTCGTTATGATGGCCAGTAAGTACGTTTGTCAGTACAATGCACGTTTTTAAAGCTATGCCACACTTTTATCATGGCTGAATGCACACTTTGATTATAATGACAAACACAAACGCAAGAAACGTGTAGCTCCCGCTCACATGCTCGGCAGACGCTTGTAGAAGGGAAGGAATGAGGGACGCGACGGCAATGGGATGAGCAACTGAGTGATTACAATGGGATAATTTAATCGCAGTATGTTCATCGATTCTTCGTTATTTTTGTTAAAAAGGGGTTCTCTAGACAAATTTTTTGTTGAAAATTCTCAGATACGTGTTCAGAAAATACACGTACCAAATATCATCATCTGGTCGAAACTTTCCATCTAAAATCCCCAGATTACTGGACTATTGTGCTAAGATAACACAGTAATAAAATATATCCCTTTCAACAAGTTAAGATGGCCATACTTCAGAATAGAATATGTGTGAATATTATTTCAGAATACTAGTGGGTACGTGCCGCTTTCAAAGTAGCATACGTGCAACGACGATACCTACACTTATTGTTCTTGAGAACAAGGAATTTCCGAATTTATTTCTGACAATCCTAACTAGTTCTTTAGTTTCGTCCTCTCTATATGTTTAAATATGTATCACCGTCGTCTTTATTCGACTTTGTCACATTCTCGGCATTTTAACAACAGTAAAGAAACCTGAAACTACGCTGCTTACATTTAATCAAGGACTAAAGGCGGTTGTCAGATAGTTTAAGAAAGTAAACGTAGGCACTTTATACTGTCTCTGTGACATAATATCAGTATGATGTGAATGTAAAATAACTTAAATTTTATTATAATTACTGTCGTCTTCGGTTATGTAATTGTAAATTTCATAGAAGCTCACTAATCTACGTAACAGTAAGTGTGTTTTGACACGTCCAATAATTTCCGTTTGGTTGTAAAGGTGCAGTTTTATTTACAAAAATCTACTGAAGCGCATTGCATACAACGACATTTCAATAGGAAATGGTTTCATAGAAAAAATAGGTATTCATACTTTCCACTAAATTATTTCTCATAGTCTGAGCCCTTAAGGATTTGTCGTAGTTCATAAAACCTATTACATCAATTAGACAATTACATGAGCATTTAATTCAATATACTACGAACTCTTTAAATATGATCAGAAAAAAAATTACTAAAATTAACATAGGTTTTCTTTCAAAAATGATCAAATAATACCAAAAAATGCGAAATGATATGGTAATTGGTTTGACATAGTATTATCTATTCTTTTATTTCACTTCTGTATTTTGTTTTAAAAAATGTTGCGTTCACAGATAATTATGTGCATAAATATTTTGTTATCTCTGGTAACGAGGCTGTTTATTTTTGTATGGAATAAAATATTATCAAATTATATGTGATAACTTTTTTAGTATTTTATTGTTGTATGTAATGTATAAAGTTTTTATTTATTGCTTCGAACTTCGGCTCAATTGTATTGTTGTAATATAAAATAAATAACATTTTTCTTTTGTTTCTCTATCACCAAAATGAAACGAAAATTAAACAAACCTCTGCTACGTATTGTTCAGTTCACGTCAGCTCTTGAAGTGGCGTCACCAATAGTGTATAACAAGATCGTAGAGATAGAGCATCCCAATTTCAGGACTGTCTCGCTCTGGGCTGGTTTTGCTTGCATGTTGCTCCTCTGCCATGCAAAGAACAGCGTCCAACTGAAGGAGACGTAACGGGAAATGGAAAATGTCACGAGTGCTTATCATCAGTCGAATCACTCTATACTTTGGAATTGATGGTTGGAAGTGGAGTTCATCTTATTTAACTTCTGGTATCAAAAGTTAATGAATTGTGGAAGAAAATTGTTTCTACTTGATGTCACTGTTTATTTTAAATGTTGATTTATTGTGACCTCTAAAGCTCGATGAGGTTGCGAGAGTTTGGTGATGAACCAATTTAATGTGAGTCATATCAAAAGTTCTCAAGCGATGGAAGCCGCAAAATTTGAAATTAATGACGCATTTCTTCAATGTTTACTGTTCTTTTTATATATCTGGGACTGTTTCTTAGCGGTGGTTTAGAGATAGTATCTTTACTTCTACGACAGAGCGGGTTCAGACCCTACTTGGTCGAACTAGGTGAGGTTTTCTGCTGGGGTTTCTCTCACCTACTCCAGACAAATGTCGGTTCGGTACCTTAAGTTCCCTGGCAGCCCAACATCTCTCCTTCCCAATTCCCTCATCCAAGTCCAGCGGTTAGGTGGAAGAGCGACCCAACGGGCTGAACCTCCTTTTGCCAAAAGACATAAAATAAGTAATAAAATGAATTATGTATATCGATGAGGTTCTTCTCTGTAAGACCTTATTTACACAATAGCTTTTCAAGATCTGGTTTTATTGTTTAACCTGAAAATTAAAATATTCTCAGAGACCAGCCTGGGGAGCGGGAAATAAACACGGACCAAGTTTTCGTTATTAATGTCTAATCTTAATTTAATTTCGAGTATACCTTTTCAAGCAGTTTTTTTATTATTTTATTTATGCATAAAATATTTTTATTCGCCCTGTTTATCGAAAACGTTGCTGTATCTTTAACATTACTTTCTGTTCCAGTATGAACAATATTGATAATTCTCATGCAACTGTGTCATGTTGCGCTATGTATAGGTGTATGGAGACCCAAGTTATGGAGTAAGATGCATTACCACAGTAAATGTGATAAATAAAATGGAACATTGAAAGATTTACTATAACTGTGGATAAATAAGTCTATAAAAATAAATAGTTTGTTTAATAATTTGTTGGCAAATATAAATGAGGACAAAAGTTTAAATGATATTGTGTACCACATTTCACACATCGCACGTTATCGCCACTGCAATCTTGATGTAACCATTTCTCCCATGAAATGAACTGAATTCAGTTAAAGGAGAGACTTTTTTGACTGGTAAGCATCTCTTATAATCAGCAATCATTAGTACCGGAATTTGCATGAGTGGTGCATCTATTTCTAATTGTATATGAAGTTATACTAAAACTAGAACTATTTTGCTATCGTACACGTTTATCTCCCATCTCGTGGCCAGTCTCCTTTAGCCGCCTTACGTCAATCAACTACTAAACTCTTTTTTTTGTATTGTTTTATATCTATTTTTCCTTCACAATCTTATTTCTTACTAAGATCCTTTCAGCTGCATGAAGATGGTCTCCAGTACTGTGGTTCAGAGACAATGCTTACTAATATGAGGTTACGAAATGATCTGGAGTAATAAATAGTTGACAATTTCTCGTATCACTGATGAAGATTGGCAACAACTGTCTACGTCTGACTTCATCCACTATTATTAACAAACAACGTAAAAACTTCATATATATAATTGCATTCGAAAGTTGCACCTTTGTCTTGTAAATGTATTGTTTAAAATTTTTTAAATGGGCTCTAATCTTTCTTTTCCTCACAGAGGAATTTTCAAACTGTAGCTACCTTTTTCAATATAGGTTAGCACATGCTAAGTCCACGTCCATGATTTCATATTTCTCATGAGTCTTTTTAAACTGCCAAATCTGTAAACAAACATTTTTGTTGCTAATTATATTATTAACGTGTACCATTTAGCTATGTAATATTTATTTTACGATCTTTGACGTATACATATATTTTCAGTTTTTTCGTTCAAAACGCTTCAATCTTACCATCTTCAGGAGTAAATGTATAAACATTAATCTTAACTATTTATAACATAGTAATGTATCCACTAACAAAAATATAACAATAAACAAAAAAGATGTGCAGGTGTCGTTATAATATTCTGAAAATGTTAATAATTTATCAGAATGTGATCGTATATTTAATGCTTTCGATGTATTTTTATTGTCTTACCATTTTTGAAGTATAACGTTTCTATTTCAGTTAGAAATTTGCGAAATAATTAAGGGAAAATAATACACAACAAATCTTTCGTAAGTCCCATGAACTGTGATATAGAAATTACATCCTTGTCAGAACGCGTTTTCCAACATAACATTTGGTGTGTCTCGACCAGGATCAGAACGTCGCTTGAACGACCACTGGGGGATTCCTCCACGGGCACTGTCGATGCTCGGAAGCACCGAGGCGGAGTACCAAGACACTCCGAGGGAGGCAGGCGTCTTAACAGGTGACTGCTTGCACTTCTTGTGCCAGTGCTGACAACGTGCCCATCTTGCTCTACAGTGGGTGCACAATTATTGCCTCCAGTTTTTTCCTGAACCATTGTCTTTCAACTCCGATGAGATCTCTTAGTAAACTGAGCCATTCCATTCTCATTGACATGCTAGAAACTAATGACATAAGTTCTAAAAACAATTTTTTATAATGAGTTGCTTAAAGTTTTTAAGTTATAGAGTTATGTTGTTTTTATATATTTTTCATTAAGGACAAAATGTATAGCACGAGAAATGAAAAATGGAAAATATCAAATGCTCGGTAGAATGGAAGTTATATCTGCATTTCAGAATAATTTATTTCGATAGTACTAATGAAGGATCATTGAGGGACACCCATTTTGAATAAGTACAAGAGCATCAATTTACATGTGTAATTATTGTTCGAAGTTGTCGGTGCGTATGAAAATTTGGAAATCAACCTCTCTACGTCCCCTTGAAATTGGATTGTCCATACCCCTGGATTTTGTCCGGACAAGTGATCATCTGGTTTCTACTGAGGTGTGAAACATGAACATTGTTCTGTACTAGGATTTAAAATGAAGATTTGGTGGATACTGCCACTGTGTGGGGTGATGTTACTCTCGTCTCGTAATGTGACGGGAACGTCGACGCAGGGGACAAGACACCCGCGCCAGCTGCGCGACGTTGTGGATGCTTCATTTGCCGCGCCATCGCGCCTGATTGGTCTTCATGAGACGCGGCGCCACTTCAGGTAAACACGCCTCCCGCAGGACAGCGCAGTTCAAAAGAGGAGGCATCGTTGCTTACCAACTTTTTAGGGAACTGTTTTCTAACAGTAATGATAATAACTGTATAATACTAACAGAGAAGTTTGAAGGGCTACAATTTGTTCGTTGGGTAGTACAGGAAGGTTCGTTGAAACCGTTGTGCTCTGGTGGTGAGGAAGATGGCGATTGCAATACCCCTCACAGTCCCGAATTTTCAAGTCAACCCCTAACAGTAAAAATGTGCTCATCAAAGAGCGTATTAGTGAGATACGAAAACACGAATGGTTTCAAACATATTTACCACGCGGTATGGGACAAAGCATGTAATAATATATATGAATAGCTAATTCGAGATAGTGTTTCAGACACAAAAAACTACTTTGCATGATCTAGCGTCATACCTCATATAATTTTATTTCACAGAAACCGTTTATAACTTTTCTTGAATCAGTTCATAAACAACCACCAGCCATGTAGGCAATTTCTACATGAAATTGTTGTGTTACAGCAGTGTAGAGGAAGTGAGATCTAACATTTCGGTACTAATTTTATGACAACCTCGCCATATCATCGTTCATGTTCTTCNTCGTTGTGCTCTGGTGGTGAGGAAGATGGCGATTGCAATACCCCTCACAGTCTCGAATTTTCAAGTCAACCCCTAACAGTAAAAATGTGCTCATCAAAGAGCGTATTAGTGAGATACGAAAACACAAATGGTTTCAAACATATTTACCACGCGGTATGGGACAAATCATGTAATAATATATATGAATAGCTAATTCGAGATAGTGTTTCAGACACAAAAAACTACTTTGCATGATCTAGCGTCATACCTCATATAATTTTATTTCACAGAAACCGTTTATAACTTTTCTTGAATCAGTTCATAAACAACCACCAGCCATGTAGGCAATTTCTACATGAAATTGTTGTGTTACAGCAGTGTAGAGGAAGTGAGATCTAACATTTCGGTACTAATTTTATGACAACCTCGCCATATCATCGTTCATGTTCTTCAAACAATGTTTCATTGTCCGTCAAGACGGGTTCAGGATCGAAAACTTCTTAAATCATCTTTTAGCCAATTTTTTTTTCTTCGAAGCTCCCAAAGAGGAACAGAATCAAATAGGTATCACTTAGGAAACAGGCTTCTAATGTTTTTTCGAAAACAATACTATTTTTATTTATTAATATAAAAAAATAAATGTACTTGTCGTTTAGAGGTGATAACACTACGCTAAGAACTAAATCTTCATGTAGGTTGTTATTTTATGTAAATAAATATTTTATTATAAATAAATTTTGGTTTTAATTGATTTAGTAAAGTTTATTGAATAATTGTAAAATTTATAGTTGAAAATATATAGAATTTATTTTATCCAATAAATGATACAGTTCATTGAAAAGTATATACTTAATCAAAGTCGTCTATTTTGAAAGACACTGCTGCCACATTGAATCCTCTTCCGCCACGTTTTGAGTTCTTATGTACATAATAAATTGTTATGCACAAGAATTAATTGAATGTTCTAGCGCTAAACACAAAATATTTCAAGTTATTCTTGTGCAGTTAAATAAAGTGCAAATAACAAGCACAAAATGAAACGGAGGTTTTGCGAATAAAAAAGCAGCGTACTTCCAGAATGAAAAAAATTAATTCTAGAAAAGTCATTTCTCGTTTATCTCTGTTGCAACTGGAAGTATAGTTGTGTTAAACACTTCTAAGCATTATTCAACTCATATTTATTTAGTAGCTCCTCAATGAGCTACTTTGTGTAATCTCCAGACAACTAACGTCCAACTCTTACTCAAAAATAATTATTTTATATTTTGAAGAAAAAATTAGATTATAATTAATCTCTTCTTTTCATTCAGTGAATGTACGAAAAACACTGAATTTTGACAAAATATTAAAATTACTTAAAGAGTAAACGAAACACCTAATTTTATATTACTTGTGTTTGAGGCAATATAGAAACTGGAGCATAATTTGGGAATTGTTTCATATTTCGCTCCAAAACTCGTATAAACCACAATTCTTCCGAGAGAAAAGTAAATAATGGAATTCTGGAAAGAAAACTCCCATTCTTCAAGAGGCGAACCACTTCGCACTTGTGACATCATTATGCATCCTTCACGGAACCGAAATGAAAAATAATTAGCTTCCTCGAAATTAAACATCTTGGGAAAGCTCCAGGGCAAGTGCAGTCCACGGCGAATGTTTCTGTCGCTTTTTCGCCCCAGATGAAATGAAATGTGCAACGAAACATGTTGTAATTAAAATTTGTGCTTCTGCCGCCGCCGCCGTCACTCGCTGTTGTTTTGAATATCACAGCTCTTCCTACTGGTATCAGTGGTGCCAACCACAGCGTCCGACACTACTGTCTGCTCCGAAGTCGCTTTCTGAGTTTATGGAATGTTTTATGTTATATCAGTGGGTTGAGGCGTTTCCTATTCGTATAATACATGACTATCCCTTCTATTGCTTTTATACTTCTCTATAGACTGGCTAATGATTATGTACGGACATTTTGTAATTTATGGTTCTTTATGACGTATAACTAATACCATAAAACTAATAGTAGTGAAATAAAAATAGTAAGTTTAATAAAACATTCTTTAAATCTCATAATCTTCCACAATTTTTCTATTGATTTTAATAAAAATTAAATCCTCTTTGAATGCGTGCTCGGAATTGCTTTCTTGTTATTCATTTACTAGTATTGAATTTACCACTATCCACAATCCACAATCCACACCACTATTTACCACCATTGATGTTTCTGATATTGACGTGAAATTGACGTAATTCTTTGTTTAATTTTCGAAGGTCATCAACAAATGCGTAAAAAATTCATTCCATTATTCGTGCGAAGCTTTCATTTAAGTCGTACCTAGCGTGTTTCAAGTTCTCTCTGCATTTGTATCTACAATCGAACAAATACTCTACTGGCCCAGTTGGAGGAGTTGCCACCTCCACCTTCGGTTGCCTTACTAGAGTATCACCACTGTTACAACAACCAGCGTCACAGTTGGAGAAGAAGATGAAGATTTGTTTCCGAGACCCTTTTTTCCCTCGTCCTTCCACTCCGTGGGGCATGTTGGAAATCGGACGAGTTGTTGTATTGCGATGTCAGAAGCTGCCTCCTACAATTTACTGGTTAATATAATTACGAAGATGCTTCTTACAGTACGCCACATCCAAGGCATTCCCTTTTTCTCTCTAACTTTCCTTCCTCCACAGTCACCAAAGCGGCGACAAACTGTTTCTTTTTTCCTTTGTTGCTCGACAGAGGCGCTGTAGTCGCTCTTTTGTTTCTCCCCTCGGAGAAACGTCGACGTATCACAAACGGTGCGTTATATGAGCAACGAATAACCTAATCTTATATTTAAACCCTTCGCACTGGCTTCCCGTCTCGCTCTTTAAAAAGCAATTATAAAAGTAAGTGCCTGAGGTCAGCAAATAGCGCAATTAACTCACACAATTATTTAATTCAAATGTTATTTCGGTGGCTCCTTTCTACGCGTGGATGATTCTTAATGATGGGTCAGTCTATAAGCTGTGAAGCGTTTTGAACGCGGTCAGGGGACATTAGTGACGGCAAATTGGTTGGACTTGGATCCGAAGATTTGCGTAGGAATAATGGCATTGCTTACCTTCGATGTGTACTCTAGAACAATGCTCTTTACAGAATGGGAATAGTGAGCAATATAAAATGGGGCAATTATGTGCACCAATTTTTGTTGTAATGTATTTCATTCTAATTTATTAAGATCATGTTTTAATATATCCTTTAAAATAGCCTATCTAATTATCTATTGAATTATGTTCCGTTGTGGAATGTTCGTGCATAATTCAAACTCAAATAAGGAAAATATCCTCGAACAGGTCACATTGAAAATTTTAAAATTAAGTGCCCGAGTATTGTTTTATTAAATGTTATGTAATTTCTCTACACTAATGGAAGAGCAAAATCAATAAATAAATTTCGAAGCAATTTTTATCGATACAAACAATAAAAAAACAGAATTTAGAGATATAACTATAATATAAGCTCCAATTCTTACCCTTGTCCTGATATTGGCCACAAAATATGATAGATATTTGATACAGGGACTTAAATATTTTCGGAAAACACGCACGGAATAAGAGTGAACGAAGAATATTAAGGTATGGAAGATCGGTTAGACTGTGGCTAAAGTAATTTGGTAGATAGGAGTATTACTTAGAGTATTAAGACACGTATTACTTAAAGGGCGAAAAATTTCCTTCGGAAACTCATTGTTGGAGTTGTCATTTCGTAGATTCTGTTTTACCAGTGGTGAATCAGGAGAATTATGAAAGATTGTATACATGGCATTCATATAAATCAATATTACGGGAAGAAATTGTTTTGTCTGTACTCAAACAATAAAATTTTTAAAAAATCATCGCTGAATCTCTTTTTAATAAATGTTACTCCAACCTTCAAGTACTTAAATGTTTACATATAAATGTTATATTTTCAAAAATAGACATAGTGGACTTCTTTCCAGTATCATTATCGATTTACAATAACCCATGAACGGTTTCTTTTTTTTTTTTTTTTATGAAGTAGTTGATAAAAACTAATAAATATTCGTCGTTTAAGTATTGTAATATTTCGTTATACATAATCGTATCTGGTGAGATACTATATTGTATGAGGTAACTTCATTAGCAGTTTTCAGACATTTTTACCTCTGTGCGAGATTACCTACCACAAGTCTTTCATTACATACAATTTTCAAAACAAATACAAAACAATTTTCAAAACAAAAGAGTAAATTAAATTCCCTACACATTTGTTTGATAGATAAATAGAAATTCCATTAACCGCTAATGTGAGTTTGCTCAGCCAATGAAGCGTGTCTTTTGAAAGTACAGTGTTTATACAGATGAATTTGTCAATCAACAGGATTCCAGCCTGAAACTTTGTAATATAATTTTGCCCGAAGCCCATTTCTGTGCGGTTGCGCGTACGTTCGGACACAATTTCACAAGGAAAGCATTCCATCTCTACTCCTACCCGCACAGCGCAGTCAGCTGATTAATACAAATGAATACACACAACCCATAAATTACACAAACTATAAACATATAATAAAGCTGCTATGAATGACACACGTCAAAATTAGACTTGTTAATGTCCCGGCACTATCCAATGGCATTTAGCAGCTGTTGTGTTTAATCAGGTGCTTTAGGTGCTGAAAAATACCTTACGCGATGCATCGCCGCGGCGGCGGGCACTGTTGATTATTCAAACACCGCAGTCAGCAGGGCATGGGGAGATCAGTTAGTGGGTCGCTCTTTCGAGCCCCAGGTGCGTCCGATGCGCATGTTATTATACATATGTTAACTGATGCAAAGTAGATTCGTTGTGAGTGCTGGCGAAGTTTGTTGGTCGACGAGTGTCGGTGGTTGCGGGGTTTGATATGGCAGGCGAACAATACAGGCTTTGGCATAATCAATGCTCCTTTGCAAGAAAATAAAATCTGCAGGGCACCTATTTCATCAAAGTGTTATTCTTCTTCTACGGATAAAAAAGTTGCTTCAGTGATCTTTGTGAATATTTTCCCTTGATTTGTATTTACGATAAATATCTCCTCAATTAACGCGCGAGTGGCAAAATTACTGATGAAACTGAAGATACCAATTTTCTAACGATTTAAGGATCTCAAAACATTATTTTTTGGTACAATTTCTATACTAACGCAATATTTGTATAAGTTCGAAGTATTGTTTTGCAAATAAATGCAAATGTGTGAACAAATACCATTTAAATGAATAAATGCGAAGAGAGTGAATACTTTTATGAATCTCAAAACACGAACACTAGTCAAAACGACTCGTGTGTATTTTTATAATCTATAAAAAGATAAATATCTCCCGAAAACGTTAAACATTTTTCATTGTCAATGAAAAGTATTTATAATTTTTCATTACAAAGTAGATCATTTGTTTATCTTTCTACAATTCAATACATTTATATTGTGTATTACAATAATTTGAAAATGATAATTTTCTTGTATATCCACTGTACCAAAACGGTTATAATAAATACAAAAAAATGTGGGTAAATTTTATTTTCTTGTCCATATAGAACAACTGTCCAGTATCATTTGTTTCATCAAATCATATCGTAACAAATATAGTCAAAATGTCTTAATCTCCAATGAATGTTTGCAGCCTATACAGAAAAGTAATTAAATATACCCCTAAACGTGGTGATGGTATATTTCATTTTTAAACGTGAAAACATCCCTTAAAATTTCAGGAAATAATTTTTTTTGCCGAGTTACCGTTTATATTCCTAAATGATGCAAAAATAATATTTTAATGTAAAGTTATAATAATTAAATAAGACCTTAGTGGGACTTATCCAAATAATATTTATTGTGAACTTTCTATGAACACCCAATGATATAATTATAATCACCGGGCCAATTAACGTGGGTGGAAAGTTTTTAAGCAACATTAGAATATAACATGGGAATCAATTATAACAAATTTATTTGTTAATTTATTTAATTGCTATAAGAATTAAAAGAATTGGATGTCCATAAAAATCATAACAATGATTGTATAAAATAGTCGTACTAAGGTCTTCTGAAATATTTAAGTGAAATAGATTCAAGAATGATGTAAATGATATAAAGTTAAAATAAACACTCCTCTGAAGTCTCATTAAGTACATTTCTAAACAATACAGAAACACGCTTTGTAAAACATGATGTTTTATAGAGTTAATGACTTAATTCTCTTACTTGCATTAGTTTCATTTATATCTCAACTTGCGCCACCAAATCTTTGGCGTGTGCTTTTGTGTTCTATGCTCAAGCAATAAACAAACAACCGCACTGTCTCGTAATTCTCTGTAAGACTCGTACGCCTGCCATGTTCAGCCCAATGATAACTTCGCAAACACAAATTTGATCTCGCGCTAAGCTCGCGTCGCCGCCCGCCGTGCGATGCCGACTGTTCGTCGTCCTAAGCCTTCAACGCACGCGCGTCGAGTGCGCGCACGCCAGCGACTAGCGCGGCGCACGTGTTAAGTAAACAGGTGCCTCTTTGCATGTAAACCAGCTGCGCGTCGCGTCGCGTCGCTCTTCTGGCATCATGCACCAAGCCACCCTGCTACGAATGCTTCATCACCATAAAAAGAGAATGCGGCGCAACGTTAGACGGACGCAAGAACTAAAAACGCATTACCGTAATCAGAGTGAAAATGATGACGAGGCAGGGTGATCCCTTGTAAATTTTGCAATCTGAATTCTACGTTACTGACCTTGGGGGAACGAAAGTTAATATCCAAGTTTTATTACATATTTGCTTGTGCACTCCTGTAACATAGAGCAAGGAATAATTATTTAAATACTTCTCGAGATCGGCTTCAACAATTTTTATGACTTAATTAAAAGTGGAAGTTTTGGGGATACGAAAAATATACAGTATCATTTATTTGGAGAATCGTTTGAGTTCCTTTTTTAGATCAGATATCGTGTGCATTAAGGATTCAAAGGATTGTATAAATTTGTTGTTTACATTGTGAGTGAACAAGCCAAGATCTCCTGAAGCAAAATAAAATATGTATTCTATTTACTGTATGCGAGTGTCTAAATGAGAGACAAGTAGTAATGTACAATGGTATATAATATATCATGTTACTTCTTCTCAGTGATCTGAAGACTAAAGATCTCGCTGGTCTACACACTGATATAATGTTGTACACTCTTTTTATAGTTCAGTAACCCACAAATGAGCAACAAAACGTGCGGAACACATTGGCACAATAATACTGCAATAATTACTTATGTAATTTTTATATTTCCAACGTCTACCATTGCATTCAATATTAATTTATCTTACTACCTTTTTTCGTTGACTTTCTATTACATATATTTAGTGTACATACCTACTCATTAGACTTTCGATAAAGTCATCCTCAGGAGATTACAAACAGATCTTGACAACATGACTACATACAATACTAACAAAAACAATCAACAATATAGCAGAAATAGGCATCGTAATGCGACAGAATAAACACTAAATAAACTATCTGTATCAGTTATTAGATTCAAAGCATTATTGATATTTTTAATATATAGCATTTCCAAAATGCAACGTTTCAAGTAATTGTCCTACTTATTAAGTATTAATATATTTCTCCAATCTATCACATGATAGTAATCTAAGCAATGTGTCACACTATGTTCTAAAGGAGTAATAATATTTCTCCTAGGTTCATTTATTTGAGTTTGACGCTTACTCTTAGTTTGCCCAGTATACGTTGCTTTACAATTATCACAGTAATATACTACATTATTTTTGGATATATTTTCAATTTTATCCTTTCCATATATTACTAATGTATTCAGATATTATTTACTAAATTAAAATTTTCTTTTTTCAAAAATTTATTTATCACGAGTGTAAAAAACTAAGGGCACTAAAACCCCATTAAAAATCATGAGTGTAATTATTTTATTTATTATAGTGTATTAATATATAGAAAGTTTTGTAATCGTTAAAAAATTCGAGAGAGAGATTTCGACGGAAATATCCTTTTTGGCGATCCCCGATTCTGAAAAAGTAGTTTTAGGCATAACGTCCGTCCGTCTGTCCGTTCGTCCTTCCGCCCGTCTGTCTGTCCGTCTGTGCGCAGCGATTCTGAGTAAATGGATGAATAAATTTAATCCGCATTTCGTATTTACGGTAGAATTTACTTGTTGTCGATTCACGTGCTCTATTTTTTTTTTTACTTTAGAACAAAGGGTACTTCACATGAATGTCAAAGAACTCTTTTAAATGTTTCTCAAAAACGGCTCCAACGGTTTTGCTTAAATATTCTGTACGTAAAGTACAATTAATATGCAATACATCCGCATTAGCGGTATTTCGCTTGAAAGTTTGGTATAGACGCAATAAAATATATTCTGTCTGCTACACTTACACATTAGTTTACTGTTTCAAGAAGCTTGAATAATATTTAGCCGTGTAAATGGACTAAGCAGACGTAGAATACACTTTTGGTAAACTGAAGTGAAATATATAATAATGATGAAATACATAGGAACACAGCAAACGCACTGCAGATACGAAAATACGTACATTTCTGTCTACAACGAAATTACATTTAAATATTACTTTTACGATATTTATAAGACTGATATGTCGCTATATGTTTTAATATAATATTCTGAATATTTATTTTACTTTCAAATTTCAAATAAAAGATAGTATGCAGATTTCAAATAAAAGATACAATGCTTTCTCCCATGCTAAATACGGTGAATCAACTCAAGTTTTTGAATTGTTATGGTTAGTTACGAGTAGTTTTGAAAAGGGAGGTTTCCTTGTCATTCTTCTTGAATTATTTCTCCATCAGCGTACGTTCCTTGGATCCTTCGACAGGTGGAACTGGTAGAGATAGTGATAAGACACCGGATATACATAAGGTATTCTTAGTATGCATCGCTTGATGAAGGTATTCGACCACAGGTCCCTCCACAATTAAAGGATATTCAAATATATTCCCTTAATGTATTAATAAGGTTTCTCCACGAACGTCTTGTGATTGCACTTCTTCGATAATTTTCTCAGGAATAATGTGCATTATCGGTATTTCACGAATTTTATCTACAAATATTATGAAAGCAATAAATTATTATTTTAACTGATTCTTACCCGTTATTTGCCTCGTTAGTTCTTGTATTTTAGACATTGAAGTGTTTAAAAAATTTGATTGATGAGGGTTCAAATCATAATCTTTATTGAATCGGATTTACGTTAAACTCGTGTCACTACATAATAGGAATACGAGCTGATCCTGTGTGAATAACCACATGCACTATTAAAGAGAGTATAAACGTTGCAAATCTTATGTGAAAATGATTTACCAAACCTTTGACTGTACCGGAAAATATGACAGCAGAAGATAATACAAAAATAAGGAATAAATATAATTAGAAATCAACAGTTGTCTTAAATCATTAGATATAATTAAAGTATCTAGATAAACTTCGCTCTAACGTTGTATTGTAAAATGGACAAATTTAATTAATTGTATAAATATTGAAATGTTTAATTGAGAAAATCATCATGCATACCATGATGTCGACAAATATAAACTTAAAAAAATAAAATTTCTAGAAATGGATTTGGACCATAGGTCTCAATGTAACGTGCAATCACTGCGTAGGATACAATTTTGAGCGAGTAGATGCACGACACAGAAATGTATAATAAAATATTAGAGATTGCTGTTTAAATTACAAATTACATTAAAGTTCATAAATAAAGTTGATTTTTTTCTCTAAGTTCAAACCATTTCTAAATTTACCGCCCGAACGTATTTACTTTTTTGCTACATAAATTCCATCAAACGTTGTAATGTGACTAAATTGTTAATTATATTTTTACCGTTAAATCATACTTTTACTTTGGGGTGGAACTCAAAGCACATACGTGGAAGTAAAGGATTTTCAAGGTACGATAGTCCAAAATTATTTAAATACCGAGAAATTAGATTAAAGTTTTGTTGGTGCAAACTTCTCTTCTTGTTTGCTACGGACGAGAAGTTGCAGGTGAGCAGGTGGCTAACGCACTTCATGTATTCCGCGACTTAACACCACACTCGCAAAGCGTCGCTCACTTGTTCTTCGCGTGCAGAAGTGCGTTTACGTGCCGAGTTTTATGGGATTAAGGCTGAATAGAGAATTTAGTCCAAATGTAGCAAAACATAGGAAGCAACAGCAAATTGTGTGTCACTGTATATCACCGAATGTCGGCGGAAGAAATGAAGCAAAAAGATGCAGTGTTAAGTTCGGTTTAGCTATTTTTTCTTTATAAAAGATGAGATATCATAAATTATCTCTCAATATGTATTTTTTTAAACTGTTTTTGGGCTAATAACGCAAAAACGTATGCGATCCTTAAAAAAATGGTTATTTTTTGTAGGACTTGCCTACACAATATTTATTGTAGATTTTGAAAGAACACAACGTTTCAATCCGATTTAGGGTTTTCCTCAGATAACGCAACAAAACAACAGAGCTTAAAATAAAATTAACATAGCAACAGGGAATGATATTCCAATTTTTTCTCCATTCTTTTAAGACTTTTAACCCGTCTCGTCGGATGAGCACTGAAAGTTTGGACATTCACAGGATATGGGACGTAGGTATGTTGATCATAGAGATCAATAATGTTTTTGACGTCTTAAGGTGCTTAAAGACACCAATACAATAGGATTCCCTATGTGACTGTCAGTAGTGTGGGAATTCAGCGCACTACAAGAACATAAAGACGTGAATCAGTTTTCCTTCTACATTCACAGGAATCAGGAAACCTTCTGAATAATATCACTATTCGTAACTTTTTCTTCAGGTACGTTGGTGGTTGAGACCATGTCGGGATTCATATTTGGTCCTTCATACTTACTATACCTTTCTTCATTCGATCTCATGTACGCCGAATAAAGGTTTAATTTAAAAAAAGAAAAGGAAACATCTTATGTTTTTAAACGTCTTCTACTCTTAATTATGTTTTAAACTTTCATTTTCTAATTTTTCAGTCAATTGTGTTGTATTTTTTGTACCTACATCTGAAAGTACCCTTGACTTGGTAAACAGAGCTAGACGCTCAAGCCTCTGAGGCAAATCCGGACTCCCCAAACTACATGTGCACCGTCGCTGCGACCGCTTCTCACAAGCGCAAAATAATCCAGGATCAGAATCCATCAACATTCAGATGAGTCCCACTGCCACCAGTTAAAGTCCATCAAAATTCACTCGTTTAACAAGAAAACTCGGCAGTGGAAACGGCAGCAGTCTACGAGCAATGTATCCCCTCCTCTCCGAAGTGCTAAGTAGGTCCAAAACGTAGACCTCATGAGTAAATAAGATTTGCTTATCCGAAGGAATAGCAATTGGTTAATTTTTAGAACTGAATAATTTATTTGGGTTCCTAAAAATCGAAGTATTTCATTTTGAAAACATTTTAAATAGATTATACTGAAAACAAAACTTTGCGACTTCTGGGAAGACTCATTGGCTGTTAGTATTAAAGTGACTTATATGATTAAGTTAGTTATGTCGTAATTGAAGTAAGCAAGAGTAGTCTTATTACGTATAGTACGCCAAAAATAAATAGTGAATTTTCGTGTATAATATTCACAAGTATATATAGAGTGTTCCAGAACTCCATGTAAAAAATTGGAAGGCATGAATAGGGACGACAGTCTTGCAGGATCGTATGCCCGGCAATGTCTCCGGATGACATCAATAGGGAATTAAGAAAGTGATATAGGTATTCAAAGGTGAACAACAAATTACAACGGATGTTCATAGCTCTACTCATTAACACCTCACCTCGCACCTAAACGTCGCGAGGATTCGAGAGACTCCAGGTAGAACATATTCTCCAATTGATGCGTCGGTGTGAGACCGGCAATTCATGACCAAAAATATGAACAAATATTTTAATTTTGTTGTTGTATAATTTTGAACACCCATTTCACTTCCTCAAACCCTCTATAAAGCGATTTTTGCCACTCTTGATGTAATTTTATCTCCTCCGCAAAGCATTGCCGGACATGTGTTCTTTTGATATACTCCATTTCTCCGTTTTTGTAGTAGATTTCTGGGACATTCTGTATGAAATAGAGTTTTTGTGTCTGTCTTTCCAGCGAGCTTCGAAATTCGGCAATCGCATTCTACAGGAAGAGTCCGCGAAGACCAACAAGCGATTTGCTTCAAAATTCCATTAAAATTTTTAACTTTAATTTTTAAACATTTATTAGTGATTGTCGTCGAGCATAGAAATTTTTAGCAAAGACTTAAAAATTCGAACTTTAGTACTTACGTTCTACAAGTTGGGCTAATGTACATAACAGAAATTTGACATGGACATTTTTTATTGAGCGTCAAATATAATTTTTAATTTGTGTTTTCCTCATCTAGCACACTGGCTTTAAGGTCCAGAGCTTTAAAATTCAGCTCACGTATTTTCCAAGATTGGTTCATGTGGACCAATACTATTACTTTTTCGAAATTCTTTTTACATTTATTCTGACATACAGAAATGCTATTTAGAAAAAAACATTCAAAAATAAAAATTGAATACAAAAATTAAAAGATTCACGACAACAAAGCTCCACGTACTAGGCAAGTATTCAAATGAAATCTGATGAAGAAATTATAGCTTTAATTTTCATATATTTTAGAAACGATTGAGATATGTTTCCCTGGATATTATTAAAAATATTCTCTTCATTCACTTCTCCTTGACATCTGAAGGACGTTTCTAAACAGAAAAAAAAGTTTTCATAAAATAATTATGATAAATATTCTTATGGTTTTAATTTTAACACATTTACATGTCTTTCATCATTCTCTCCGTAAAATATGACTTTCTTCTAGAGGTTTGTGGCTTAATATTAAGTGAGACTTATTTTTCTGTGTAGCAATATTAACCTTCCCGTGTTTCTTTTCCTAACCTGAAGCTGTCACGCTGACTTGTGTTCCAGTACTGTCACTCATTATATACTTCAGCATCTATCCGGTTTCGAACACCTAGATTACTAATGAGATACCGTATTTTTCTTCAGTTCTTTATTAATCTTCATTAATCCACTGATTAGCATAAATAACTTGTCAAATCAATAAGCATCAATATAAATTATATCTTCCAGTTCTGAGCATGTATAAAAATTTATGACTATACACTTCCACCACCTTAAACCACATCATAAAATTACCTCAAATTACGAACTCGTCTTTTAGTTAATATGGTGATCCTCTACTCCGTAGGAATCCAATTTCCTCATTCCTTAGAACATTACTTTGCGTATTTACATTTCAAGCCAAACGACATTCCGGCTGTCTTCACGCGACGGCTTGGTGGTGTGTCTGAGTCTGACGATTACTCCGTAAAACTTGAACGAAGATATCTCTGCGAAAGGGACGCAGTAAAGATGCGCTATTTTCATTTCATTATCTGGATCGCAGACGCAGGCGTTGCATGGAGAGTTTTCGCAAGTACTCGTTTTCCCTTGTGAACAGCGATCTGGCAGATGGCGCCACTGCGCGCGGGCGGGAAAAGATGGAGGTGCTCGAGAGGTAGAAGTGACTTCTTTGTCTTTTGAGGAGAGTTTGACACTCGTCAAACAAGAATAGATCTAGAGTTGCTCACTCAGTGTCTTCATCACTGGAAGTGATGAAGGATTAATAGCCTTTTACATGCTTTTTGCAATACAAAAGTACAGATTAAGCAGGTGGCTTGAGATGGTAATTATTCGAATTTCGATGATAAATTATCTAAACCAGAGGTCTCCAAACTTTCGGACCTCACAGACCACTAATATATTTTTTTAAATGAATAAGAGGAACGAGAATTATGGACACAGGAGTTTCAATATTTTTTTGAATGATGAAGCCAACTAAAATAACGAAACAAAAATATAACTATTTTACGATTAAAAATTGTAAATGTACTTTTATTCAAATAGACATATTTCTGCAATTGATGCAACAAAATATTACGAGGTTATTCAATGTACTTTGTTCAAGATGTGGATATTGTTCAACACATGACTGAACATCATTAGAAAATATGATAACTTTCAGCCAGGTGAAAATGNATTTCTGCAATTGATGCAACAAAATATTACGAGGTTATACAATGTACTTTGTTCAAGATGTGGATATTGTTCAACACATGACTGAACATCATTAGAAAATATGATAACTTTCAGCCAGGTGAAAATGGTGGAGCGCCGGGAATCGAACCCGGGATTAGGTCTGGATGGAAATGGTGTACACTTGTGGTAGGCGAACGGGTGGTGTAGTGGTTAACACCCCTGCGATCAAAGCAAGAGACCCGGGTTCGATTCCCGGCTCGTCGCTATTTTCACCTGGCCGAAAGTTATCACATATCTTCTCCACGTGTAGGGTACACGGAAGAAATATGTACATCATTACAGAATGTCTTATTTTTACGATTTGTTTCCTATTTGTCAAATATGATTCGGAGAAAAACAATCTTATATGTATGTTTCTTGTTTCTGCAACAGAAAATTGCTATTAATGCCCACATTCTTTTCTTGACTCAAATTTTCTCCGTGACTAAGCAAAACGAATATATTTCGCAGTCTGATGCAGAGCATGACTGAGTTAAATTTGATGATAAAAACCAGACAAATTAATAATTTTTTTTGCGAGAAAGTTCGAAAGATAGTTTGATGAATGTTTTTGAAATTGAGGAAACACGGATTTTTATTGCTAGAGTAATTGTTGTTTTGTACTAGTTAACCGCATAGGAGAAATTCCAAATTACTTCATTTGAAATTACTTAAATTGTTATAAAAATTGTAGACTAAATGGAGATTGAGTGAAAGCGAAATATGGATAAAAACATTTAGACATATCATCAACACAGCTTTTGCTTGGAATGAAAAAAAAAATGGTCCTCTTGACATAAGAATGATGATCGACCATAACAATGCCATGTTAAATTGCAGGAAAAATATTAAACAACTAAGTTGGGAAGGAATCTCAGAACAAAGTTTTTCTAAAGAATTAAACGTAAAGATAGGGAAACGCACCTTGATGTGCGAGACAAATATTTTGTGCTACATAATTTCGAGATGGCCAACAAATGACGCGATTTGAGAATAAAACTAAGAAAACGCGAACAAATGTAATCTGACTGAGGTAGCTTTGTGGTCGAGTCTGTACAGCCTATCTGCTGCGGATCAGGAAAATAGAGTTCGATTGTTCTGGGTTGGGTTTCCAGCTAACTCATACAATTGTAGTGCGGTACACTCAACAGATTTTTTTCCCAGTAACTTATCTAGAACATTTGGTGGAAAGGTAAGCTCCAATGTACATAATAACTTAGAAAATGATCGTTGATCACATTTCCAGCCTCAATATTGAATAAATAAGGATATCTTGCGTTTAGGTCCAATTTCTTTCGTTATAACGTTTCGATGTTATCTATATCTTCTTCAGGGCTACATAGTCATCAACAAAAGTATAATTTCATCATAACGGATATTTTCATATACACTAACAATAAAGTAACGTTATGAAATGGTTGTGGTTCTTTAGAGGAGAGTATGTGAAGGATGGTTATGAGCGACATGAACATAGTAATAAGTTTTTAGAAATGTTAGGTGAGTACCATGTTTTATATATGTATATATTTGTTTTTCTGCTGGTTGAGTGTTCTGTAGTTTAATGTACATGAAAATATCCTTTATGATGAAAATATCCTTTTGCTGATGATTAAGTAGCCCTGTAGAAGATATAGATTATTGAATATTTACAAAATTGGATTTCTCCCACCCAAAATATATATTTATTTAATTCTTTTATTACTCAAATATCCTTATTTAACTGATACTATATCTAAAGATGCAATTCAGTCTATACTGAGACGAATCGGATACTTAAGAGTGCTGATACGATGCCGGTCGAGATGAAAAGGAGAGAGTGGAGATCAATAGAAATAAAATTGAAAGGACAACTAAAGATCAAGTTAAGAGAATTAGAGAGAGATAAAGAGAAGCCATCAAACACAGACGACGTTCTCCGCGCAGCGTCCTTCCTTGCATCCGTCCGTCCGTCCGTCGGTCTGTCCGTCGCCGCTGAGCTTCTCCACTGCTGCCACTGCCGCCCCCGTTGATGCGCTTGATATACGGCGCGCAGCTCATAATTACTCGACGTGTATTTTTGTCCGCTATAAATTCTCATCAATGGCTATAAACGCGGAGTCTGCGGCGCGAGGAGGCGTCGGACGGTACAAGGGTGGACATGGCGGTGAGAGGGTGGAAGGAATGAGTCAGGATGGGAGGAAGATTCTGATGAGACGTCGAGGAGAAGAGAAGGGAGGGGAGAAGATGTTTGCAATGTTAGCTGATCTTTAAGATTTACATTAACAAATATCCACATTAACTGGAATACTTATATAGATTTATTCGCTTACTTCTAAAACGAACTCACATCCGTAACAAAACGTTTTATATAGAATAGTTTATAAGGAATGTTAATGAAAACCTGTAGATAATTGAAATTTTTAAAGAGGAACGTTGCTCTTCAATTTCTATTATTATTTAAAATGTAGGAATCGCTTTGAAAAAATGAAGCATATGAAAAATACTAAAAAGCAGTATACCATTATTTGATTCTATATAACTTGTATCTTATATCCATCAACATCAGTTAGTTAATCAAAGTATTTGGCAATATTTTTTGTCCTATATAATGTAGGTGTACCAGAAGTTTACCAGATTCAAACGGTTCCGCAAAACAATTCTAGCAATGAGTATAGCAATCTCTGTCAATGTGACAAAAGTTTTCAGTGACACTTCCGCTGCAAAAACAATTCCGATGTTAGCTACTAATGGAAGTAGTATGGAAGATATCTGTGAAATATTTCATACAATAACAGTATGTTGTTGCGTACTTAGTTATTATTAGAGGCTTCTTGGATACACAATAATAGTGTGTGATTAAATTGGGATTTATGAATATCGTCTCTAGGGCTGTTGCAACAATCAATCTCCACCGCACTTTCGTTACCTCAAATGTAATCGGAAAATAAAACCGGACCCTGTTCCACGGATTCCATTATCTCAAGAACCCCTGTCGCCAGCGTCTCTTGCGTCATCATGAATAAATCTCGTCACCAATTCCCCACTCTTCGCAAACAGCTGCCACCACATCGCCACCCCCCACATCGCCACCGCTGTTACGGCCCCTAAGTGGCGCGTCCGCGGCATCGTCGCAATGCCCGAAGACACATTATAATACGAAAGAGTTAGTGCCTCCCCGCGCCCCTCCGACGCGCTACTACCGCCGACACTGCCTCCGTCGCCGCACCACACTTTGCTTAATATTTAACACGGTCGTAAAGTGAGGCTTCCCGGCAACGACGGTGTGCACGGCCGCCTTGCCTCCCGGCGCTGTAAAAACTTTTTGTGCCCCCCCCTTCCCGCTTCTCTCTTCCTCCGGACACGACCGTCTGTCTCTTTCTTGCTGGTGCTCTCACTCTGCCTCCATACAGAATTTATCAATTTTCCTCCCTCTTGTCCTTTTTAATGTGGGACTTTCATTAAAGGTAGGGAATAAATCTTGATTGTGAAAGTTACACCACTAATTATTTGTCTGCCTGGGCTAAGAACATCTCAGGGTGGCGTGGTTCGTATCTGAACATCCCCGTCTATCCCCTCCCACCACCGTTGTTGCTACGCTGATGGTGCAGTAATGGAGATGCGTGTTTTAGACTCCGCAGCTCGGAGAATTCGGTATTACCAAACACGTTGACAACGTTCTACGATGGTGTCACTAACACTATGATTTATTTGTTGAAATGAAAGCGTCGAGTTTTAGGAAGCCTGTATCGACAGAGTTTAATATATTAATCAGATATTGGTAAATCAAGTCGAGGACATCAAACAACAGTTGCCACCAGACAAATTAGAATGCGATATCATTAATGGCATTGTTTTTCTTTATAAGAAATCAGAGCACTTCTATCTACGTAAATTTGTATATTCGAATATTACCTACCAAAGAATGGCCGACAATTTGTGGTACCGAGGAAAGTAACGATAGAACCTACCCATTACCGAACAACTCCACATATTCACAAACGTATCTTCTTCTAGCAAAAGAAATTTTAAGTTAACTTATTCTTCCATCGATGAATCATCCATAAAACTGTGTATCACCAATATACATCTATTCGAGCAAAGCTGAAGTTCTATAGATGAACAATGCCACAGTATCTTCAATTTCCAGGCATCCCTCTTTATCTTTTCCCACTCCATCACACCGTTTCTCTGAAACAGCCGTCTCCATTCTCGCGTCCCCCAATGATTCTCCATTCTCTTTTTCTTCTGCTTTCTCATAATCTTCCACATTCCTTACCGCCTCTTTCTTGCTCCCGATGGTTGCGTGTCCGTCGCTCTTCCACCGCCGCCTTGATTATTATATATGCGTCTTCGGAGCGCGCGCGTTTATTGCAATCGTGGACAGCTGAGCATCGGAACGGGGCCGCGGGAGGGACGAGCATGATAGATAACATTGAGCCGCACGCAGATTGCTCCAGTTTTATGCGCTTCCTTAGTTCGGGAAAATTAAATCGCTTAATGCTGCAGCAGCTCCTGTGGTAGCGGGGGCGACGTCTCCGCCTACGGACTATATGAAGAATTGTGAGGCGAGTGGAGACGAGTCGAGCGGATTGGCGACAACTTCTGGAGCTGAGAGTGGATGACAGCGCTCGTTTCAGTCGTTTAATACCATTTTTATGATTCATCTCGAACTTAATCGTTGTTTAATATATTATAAATTACGACCTCTCTTGGTAGATTTGTAATGTTTTTAATTTCATCACACAACGTTTTGTCAACAGGTTTTTTATTTCATCAGGTATTTCATAAAGGTAAAAGAAATTCATTATATTGTTGTTTGTATTAATGTATTGAGGAGGTATCGAGAGGAAGGTGCGTCGTGCTGCCCTTGATTAAATAAAGCGTTCTAGTTGGAAATTAAGAAATTATTTATTTTAATTTCGGTTATATACAACAATGAAATAGTAATCGAGAAATATAAAAGCAAAACGAAAAATTGAGAGTAGAGGATTGAAAAATCAAAAAATGATTTGAAAAATGTGTAATGCTGAACTCACCTGACTGAGTTAAGTTTTCTTTTGGAGGATGTAAGAAGAGAGGGTTTACTACTTGAATAGTATTTCAAAGGTAGGAAAACGTTCGT
The DNA here is from genome assembly GCA_002313205.1 of Laupala kohalensis. Classification (NCBI taxonomy): domain Eukaryota; kingdom Metazoa; phylum Arthropoda; class Insecta; order Orthoptera; family Trigonidiidae; genus Laupala; species Laupala kohalensis. The sequence goes on from NNCF01127881.1 coordinate 68,549, forward strand.
TAAGGTAGTACACAGATAATTGAAAAGAGGTTACTATTTGTTTCTGTGAACTAATGGCAACTTTTGTTTAGTCAGAAAGTAATAAATTATATTACTGCAGAAAAATCCATTACCTTTTTTTCGTGTAATAGAGCCACTTCGAATTCATGAACAAAAAGTTATTTTTCGTAAATTACAAAATTTTGCACATTAAGATTATACATGAATAAATAATTCTTATAATCATTAATGGCTGATTTCGTTTGTAATAATGTAAAAAAATACAAATTATGAAAATGTGAAGGATCTTGTTTCATTTTTAAGTCATAATTTCTGTGTTCTCGAAATACATAATCTTGTATTTATACAACTACAGAAAATGTATCCTTATTCCTGCTCTACAAACACTTTTTCTTGCAATAGGAATACATTTAAATGTAATACAAGTTATATCTGGTATTTAGTACATCCGAGTACTTTATCGATTTATGTAGTGGTTTTTGGGAAGAGCTTTATCTCGTAAAATAATACCGCAACTTGTTATATTTGATGTAAATACGCCTTAATGTTATTTTAATTAGCTGGAAATGCTGGCTTGTCTATGGAATGAATTACGATCAGGTTTGTTTTATGACCATTCGAATATTTTTGCCAAGGTCCTTTGGTTTCCGGTTGACCGTTCGCAAACGATAGACAAGCCTATCAATAACTCCCATTTAATCGTTGCTACAAATGGCGAATGTTCCAGTCAGTGACTTAAAGAATGAGACACTCCGACCACAAATTCATTTAAATTTGTGTTTCTTTCTACTGACGAGGAAGAAAATAGACTGCAATACGAAAAAATAAAAACACACAAGCTTCTAATTACTAATTATGTAAATTTTCTACTGACAATTGGGAAACCCCTTTTCTTTCATTTTGTTAGCGTTTTGAAGCTGACTGAAGACTCAAAGAGCGTCTGGGCGGAAGGGAGTTCATTCTGAAACCCACCATCGAACTGCTGGGGAAATGCCCTATATGAGGGTCTAAAGAAAAATTCTGAGCAAGGTGAGAGGTGAGTCAATGAAATAACATAAAATGACAAACCAATGAACAATAAAATGTAATATCAGGAGCTATAAAAAGTTGTTTTGACATACGTTTTTTAACTACAATTTATTAATTTTTGAAATTTTTCTTCATTACCTTCGAAAAATTATCGTGGAGATGTATGGATATATGTATGGATTAAAAATATAAATAAGTTAGTAAGAAAAAAAGTGCACTCGAATGTATTTGAGGGCTATTTTCAGCCAGTATGGAAGTAAAAATGTGGAAGGGGAGGGGAAAGATAAAGACAATGGAATAAAGGTAATATTATAGAAGCGAATAGCGGGAGAACAATGAGAGAAGTGAAGACCATATGAAAGAGAAGATGAATTTATTAAATAATTGATGAGAGCAGACCAATGAGAAATGGAGGATTGCACTAGTGAAAAACGTAAAATGGAGAAGCACCTGTGACCAAGTGTTGCTATCGAGAACAATTTTACATTCCCATGTCTCTAATTCCAAGTCGATTGGCGTTTCGAAGAACACCATCCCCGAGAGTTCCATTGTCTTGGTGATAGGTGACGAAGCGGCTCGTCCTCGCCACTAGGTCGCCTGGCGATGTGATTAACCTAATGAACCCATTGTGCGCCGCCGAACGCGGTGACAATGTCGAACAAGCACTTCACGATGCACCTCAAGGCTGAAAGAAAGAGCTGATCCTCTTCTGTTGCCGCCGCGCACGTGACTCGCTATTCCGGGTCGCATTGCCCATGCGGGCATTCGGGCAAATTCCAGGTGCGCCGTCACAGGATGCTACCAAGGATTTTGCTAAAAAGTGGGGGAAGGAATTTGAGGTGTGAACGAAGTAATCTCTTACCAAGAAACGCGTTTGTTGAAAATAATAATATCAATTTAAACTCAGCGGTAACTCAGTCATTGGTACACGCATTAAATCAATAATTATTTAATCAAATTTCACCACTGTAGTGTTTATTTTTCAATGAGGGGAGGGTAGTCCGAATCCCCTGGACCTCCCCCTTTGTCTACGTTCTTGATCCCCCTGAAAGCCGTCGATCGACAAGCGTTTTTTCCCTAGAAGTTGAAAAATAGATGAATGAGATATGTACGTACCTCATTAAAACGGAGCCCACGAGATTTAAAAATTTCGATTGTCTAGAAATACTGTACACATAGCACAGATACTGATGAAGTTCCTCTATGAAGGTGAAATTCGACGTATCAATAAGGAAGGAGAGGAAAAAGAGAGATAAGAAAGCTGGTTTTGGACAAGTGAGTGGAACAAAAAGTGAAAAAGTAATGGAATCAGAATCATTGTAAAATATAAAAATATAAAAACACTTCCACGAGAATCACAAATTTCACACAAGAAATGTCGCTAGCCTTGAGTTAGAGGATTAATATTTGATGCGTGATGGGAAAGAGAAGTGGAGCAAACATAATATCCGTCAATCATAAATTTCTACGTGTGAAGGTAGAATATGAAAATGTGTAGCTTTTATTTGTTCTTTACGTCACAGGTGCGAGTCGTAATTCATGCACTTTGATCGATAATTTATGTGCGTATGTACAAATAAATTAGTATACATTGTTTGTGATGCAACTTATTGCTTAGTTTTTTATAAACGTTACAGTCACTGCTGTATCCAAATAAACAAACAAATCTCTGTTACAATGTTTATCCTTAGTTTATTAGATTTTGTTGTTGCTTTTTTAGAGTTTGTTAACAACAAGAATTGCCTTCCATTGTAAAAAATACAATTTAATAAATTGTTGCATTATTAATCCTTAACTTATCACTTAAAAATAATGAATATTAACCATAAACGAATATAAAAAATATCTACATAACTTTATTTATTGTTTGCCAATCCTTTGATAATGTTATTGGAAATGAAATTTACCGAAACATCGGGAGAATAATAACACAGGTAAAAAATTATGTGACTAGAGTAAAAGAAGACCACAATTAAAACATATCGAACGCTAAATAACCGCATTAGAATCCACCATTCCTGAAAAAGTATTCAGATGTGAAAGCAGGTTTTCTATAACAGTTTCAGAAAACGAGGAAATGTATCGTGGCGTGCTATTGGAGAGATATGTCTATTGTCGTGAACAGCTTTTAGAAACAAACGTACTCTTACGAACAGGTTGCTTACCAAGTAAATTATCTTATCGTCTAATACTAAGTTGATGTATATCAGGAGGAGAGGACGAATTTCATGTCTTTAGTAAAGCATTGGTTTAATGCACTAAGAAAACACTATTGAAGTGAATACCCTGGGATTGAATGCGAGATCCAAATTCAGACTAAGGAAAAGGTTTTCAGATATTTTTATGATCCACCCCAACCTTAAAGTACCCGAAATATAAGATTGAAATGTTATGTACAAAGATTAGGAGAAAAACCTGTTCACTATATGTTTGAGAACCTGTTCACTACTGTGTGATAATATGTTTTCTAAGTTCATTTTCATTTTCTCCAAATTTATATTTTGTGTGAAGCCTGAGAGGCTCAGGTGGCAGAGCGTTGGACATAGTGAGGATGAAACACCTCTGACGTAAATATTACTCATATATTTAGGTTTACATTTTTATAGCTCTTGTATCAATCACGATATACTTCTATGAACTACTTGAAATGAAATTATTCTAAAATGTTTTCTAATTTTTTGTTCATTGACTTTGTCTTTTATTATTTTTCTGAATTTGTCAATTTCTATTGACCCAATTGATTTGTTTCGTGAGTGTTATGTTCCCCGAATATTTTACAGTAGGAGTGACCGTGAACTCTCTCTCCCATAAAGTATTCCGAAATGCCATTCACTCACGTCAGATTTCGCTCATACACATGAATATTGTATCACCATTTCTATTCCTATCTGGGCTTTGTCCTTTTCTTCCTTGTGCACGGCGGGCGTTGAAACGAGAAATATGTGAGAACAAGTTTCACACGCACACAACCAACCGAAAACGGAGCATTGTAAATATTCATAAAGCTTTATATGGAAGTGGAAATGAAGACGAAAATGGGGTGAGGTTGAAGAGGAGATTTGCAGGCTTGCGATTAAAGCGCGCGTTTATTTGCATCCCATGCATTGGAGACACGAAGTGTGTCATGCTCCGTGTCTTTGCATGTCAATCAACGTCACTCTGTCAATAGGAACGGAAGGGATCAAATATTGTGATGGATAAAGTGTTTGCTAAGATAAGCATGTCTTTTTGCGTGGAGGGGAATCACGCAAAGTTTGATTGAAAGAATTATAGGTTGTAAAATATCGGAAGGTGGCGAGCTACCTCCCTCACTCTCTCATCGCTTCTTCGTTCTGAGTCTAATTGACCCCGAGTTTCTCCGTGACACATCACACCAACATTCGTATTCTTGGTGGCCAGAATTATTCACCTACTGGATAAGTCTTATAGCAAATTATTTTTTTCCCGGGTAAGTGAAAGACAAAAAATTTTGGGTTCTGTACAAAATTGTACCAGACAACAGCAATTTTCAAGCATTGTATATTGATGTTGACAACAGCAATGTTATCATCTTCGTACAAAATAAAGGGATAGCGATTGCTTAAAAATGATAGTTGTTTAGTATCTTTTTCTTTTCAGAATTTTGTACAGAATCCAAAATTAAACTAATTTTGTGTCTTTTATCTGCACGGTAAAAAGTGATTAGCCATAAGAATTATCCAGCAGGTGAATTATTCCGACCGCCAAGGCAAATGATGTTTGTGTCAGTGAAAAGTGATATGTCTGGGTCAAGACATCTCGGAAGGACGAAATGGTGACAGTGAGGAAGGTCGACAAGCCGCCTTTCGATATTTTACAACCTATACATTATATTGTTTCATTTTACAAATTGGAAGATATAGGAATAAGGTTAATCATCGAACTCGGACCATCAAGGTTCAGTTATCTGTTCTCTAAAGTCTGGTTTCCTAGGCGACAAGTTACGCAGTTATTAGCATACCTGGGTACTGTGGGTGGAGAGAAAGTCCGATTTTCGATCTGCTAACAATTTCCATCTAACTCAAGTTATACAATCCTTCACGTTGAAAGATGTTTAATCTGTCCTGACTGGATCCTACAAATCATGTGATCGAATCAGATTAGCGACAAAAACAAGTTCATTCTGACAGCTTTACCCTTGAACACACCTTGGTTTGTGATAGTTATACTTAACATTTAACAGTGAGATGGTGAAATTATACATTGCCATGGATTCAATAGCAATGTCTTCCATTGCCACCATTATAACATTCCAACTTGTTTTCGAAAACTTAGGTAATTATAAAATTTGCCAATAGCTGAATAGTACCAAGTGTTTTTTGATACTATTTATAAACTAAGTTTCAAGTACAACATATACTGAGCAAAAGATATTCCTGAAGAATCTTTTTTTAATTAATGATAATTTGATAAATTACACTTAGTTTCCAGGGACATTATAACATGAAGAGGATGCGTGAGACCTGGTCCAACATGTCTGACCTACATAATTTTACCATTTCAGCACAGATGATATTTTAAATTTATTCATTTTTATGTAATTTGTTTTTTTATTTAGTGATATTATATTTCATAAAATAAAAAGGACCCAAATTATTTTCCAAAAACGTTCTTCTCTCATTTTGTGTTTCGTTAAACATAAATTATGAATATTTGTCATATTTTGTTTTTCATATTTTCGGAAAAAGTAGCTACGAATGATCAGTATCGATAACAAGTGATTACTAAATGCTGATGAAATTGTACTACAAATACTGTATAGTAAGTACATATTTATAATTCAACATTATTTTACGATAATTTACATTTAAAGCGCAATAAAATCAATTTCTCTATTTTTAAACCCACCGTTTTTATTGATCATCATTATTATATTTTGTATTAATATTTCTTAATAATTTGGAAGATTTACGCTTTCAGTTTCAGTCCTAATTTGAAATTAAAGTCCTTCATTAGCTTTGATCATATTGCACTTTAAGATTATATTTCGTATCTTGAAGCTTGGTGCAGCTTGGTGTTGGTAAAAAAAATTTATTACCCATTTATAAGGATCATGTATTATCCAACTCTACCCCCTTTTCTCCAATACATTTATCTGTGAAGATAACTTGCAGCTGATACATGTTTACGAACGACAGATGAAACTGACAACCACTTCGACTCTCGTATGTCAATCACAAAGAAGCGTCATAGAGGTTGCAACACTTCTCCAACAATTAAATTCACTCCCTTCATTCAGATTTACGACTCTTAATTTATTCTTTGGTTCCTTGACCTTTCAATCATCTTCATCTCCCTCTTATCACGTTCGCATTATCGACCCCACTATATTTCTCTCTTTCTCTCTCTTTTAGAGCCATATATTTAATGCAAACCTCCAACCCCGACACCCATCAGCTTTGGCGTGTTTTCATTTCCAGGTTGTTATAATTCAACTGCATATGACAATCATACAAGCGTATTAAACTTTGCACTTAACCGGAGTGTCACTTTTTTGTTCTAAAAAAAACAAACTAAAATTATGACACGATCTGCCCTATAGGTAACAAACAAATCTATCATAATCATGTGCTATCAATCAGTCTTGCGGTCTATAAATCAGCGGATCAATCAATAATAAATCAATCAAATAAATCATGGAAAAAACCTATCATTACACATTCATGTGGAGTAATAATTTATACAGTTTTGCAGCAGGCTTGTTGTTTCCGTGAGGAAGGAATGCGGTTAATGAATGGAGGGGGGAGGGAGGGAATGGACTGCTGGATTTAGGATCATGTGAGGCCTCAGCGGGGGTTTACAGCTTGTCAGTCTTCTTCAATTAAAATACGTGTTCCAGAATATCGTGTTTGATAAGGTATAGGATTTATTAATTGACATACGTCACAAACAAGTGCAATTAAACTTCAGGTAGATCTTTCATAAATGCTTAAATAGATGTGTTTGCAGTTTTATTTACGTTGTGCTGTTTTTGGAAACATGTGACATGGATGTAGGTAATCAAGAGAGACACGTTCATAAGCAAATATTTAATAATATACTTTTATAAGACTTAAATTTTCAAATATTAACGTAAATAATCTTGCGTTTGTATTTAACAATTGAATTATATCATTATATTAACCCAAGATACGATAAGTTAATATTTTAATTTTTGTGTTATAACTATGCTACAATTTGTTTTTGTTTCTTTGAGTTGATATTTGGGGGGTAAAAATTCATTGATTTAAAATTTAAACTTTTTTACTCCAGATTTCGTGAGTCATATTAATTCGACATGTGAGTCACAATAAGTAAAATATTATTAAGTTTATATGGATGTTCATAACAGTTTTACGAAGCTCATATTGAATGATCCTATGAAGATAAGACTTCTATCGCGTCAAATGCTTGATGTATTATTCTATTTTACGTTCACTATGTAAAGCCAAGATATTCTACATATTTTATAGTCAACCTACGAGATTTGACAATCATGATTATACGGATATTGCATGCAAACTAAATCTCGCAAGAGTAAAATCGCCATATAATTTTAATGACGCACTACTTATGCGATGCATAGTATATAGAGACACAGAATATGATGATTTGAACTGTTTTCTCAAAGTACTTGTTTTCTCAAAGTACTCTGAATTATAACTTCCGAAATCGTAGATCTCATAAAGCACTGTACTAATAGAAATTTATGTTTTAATGCGCCTGGCAATAGATTAAAAAGGGCTTGGAATTCACTATCTCTAAATTTGAGTTAATGTGCGAAATTGCCTGAATTGTGTTGCATGTGTTGGGGTCGAATACGACATTTTATGAATAATGATTCTACTCTTTTATAAAAATAATTCTTTTATAAAATATTGTAAATTACTTGTAATAATTTCTGTACTCTGATTTTATTATGTACAAGGAACCCGCACGTGGCTTTGTACGTGTATTTTATCGTCATCTTACACTCTAACTC
>NNCF01127881.1:77200-110961 GCA_002313205.1 Laupala kohalensis
AGAGAGAGAGAGAGTGATGTTATATTATTTTCTGTACCGCATATGAGAAGGGTAACCCTTGATTTTTCGAGGGCTGTCCGTTTATCTAACAACTATAAAACTACACAATGTAAATCCATACAATGATTTAGCAAATGCGCCATTGAGAATAATATTATGTTGTATGTTATTTCAACAATAGTGTGACTCGTAACCGTTGAAAACAAAATCGTAGCTCTTAGTTTTGTTCAAAATCTTATTGGTATGCTTTTCTCTGCTTTGGTACTTATCTGAAAATTAAGAAGAGTGTATATAATAATTTAATTCTATGCACTCTTCTATTTCGATGGCATAAATGTTTAATAACCCACCCAAAAGTATTGTAATATTCTTCGTGAAGGTAGTTTGGAGTTCCAGGGTGACGTCATGAAGCAAACGAATGAAGACTCATCCATTATTGGCGCTGAGCAGCTGTCAATCGCCCGAGGGCCTTTGAACGCGTCTACGTGAGTGCAGTCGCGTGGGTAGGGGACTTGCGTGACGCTGCGTCGACACAACGTGCTCGTGGAGTCTTCATGGGGCGCCGTGTACGGATTGAGACGCACATTAAGAATTCAACACATCATGACTTGCGGACCTAAAATGTTGAACAGGAAATGAGTGAGATAACTTTCCGTCAGGTGAAAGTGACAAGCCGGGAATCGAACCCGGGACTCTTTGATATGTTCGTAGGGGTGTTAACCACTACACCACCCGGTCTCCTTCCACAGTTGTACACCATTTTCACCCAGACCTACACGAAAGAAATATATGCACAGGAAATGAGTGATTAATTTCCTCTCTGATTAGTTTTACATAATGTAAATCTGAAATACCTTCGCTTTATTTTTATGTTATACAATATGTAATACAATTGAATAACAGTGTCAGTCTCTATTCTTGAATTCAGGTATTTATTTATTTTTATTACACAATTTCAGTTAAATGAGTTGGAAGCTAGAAAACTCATGGTGGTGTTTCATAAATAATAGTTTCTTAACTTCTTATCATAGCACTGTAATATTCGTTTATCTTCTTTTTTGTACAGAACATCCTTTGTACTCATCATAGTAATTCTAGGGGTTTTACACATTCAGATTTTGCTCATGCCATTTCTCTACCTCATCATAAGTTTGCCGGGGTCGCCACTAGCCAGTAACCAATATTATCACAATTTTCTCACATTCACTCTCATGTTTTAAAACGATAGTTACACAAAAGGACAGTCAGTATAAAAAAAGAGGAATGGCTGTGACCAACTTTCAATGACGGTTAAAACCTTTTTTTCCCATCTGCTCAACTTAAAACAAATTTTGGTAAGTCTGAATTGATACTGTTCATTCTCTACACAAACATGTCTGCTCACTGAAACTCAAGTACCGATTGAGGGTCAACTCTCTGTAGCCTATGTGTAACGTCCCAGTATAATACTCAGAATCATTCGTACGAATTCCAAGATAAACATTTATTCTCCGAAATAAATGTACAAGTTAAATTATAAAAAAATATAATTAAAATATTATTATATCATTTCATTGGTATTATTCTACTCGAAAGTTACATTTACGAAACCCAATTACTCTTCAAAAATTATAACCAATTTTGTTGTATTATATTGAAAAATTTTGTGTCAGGAACATAAAAGGATAACTCACCAATACGAGAAACGAAGTCAATTAAAATGAAGAAATAATGGAGAGATACAGGAAGAAAATAAATGATATCCTTAGGAAGACCCTCGAAGCGTCCTGAAGGAAAGCAATACTATTTTGATAATAAGCGAACGGCGTCCGAAGAGCCTTCACGCCTCACAGCCGACGAGCAGCGCGATCAGATCTGACGTCACATCTTCCACACGCGTAAATACGACGTAATAAGTGGACAACTGTTCACCCGAGTGGCGTTAATGCAGTTCTACAGGATCTTGGAAGGTGAAGTGGAGCATCGTAGTTAATGTGGATAAGAGTAAAAAGGGGTGGGAATGGTGACGATGAGATGAGGATGAGATGTGTCACAACGCCGGAAGAAGTAGGCAAAAGGAATTGATGAGAAGAATGTGAGGTACAGATAAAGCTTTTACGCAGAAAAAATCAGTTTCATACAGTTTTTTTGTAGTATTGCAAAATTAAGAACTAGAATGGTAACATCGTGGTGTAGCTCATTAAAGGGTTAAAAAGATTTTATTACTAGTTAGCAGAGTTCCTCCGACTTGCCTAGCATCAGCTTCTGAATTTTGCTTGTGTAAACCTCCATATATAAATGTTCACATATTAGATTACTGTCAAGGTGATTGTGAATTAAAGTATGCGTAATAAACAAAACAATGATCATTGAACGCAGAGATAAATTGCTAACAATAAAACGTAGTTCTCTCTCATCGAATGCCAAGGAAAACGAAGAAAGCTGATATCTCGGCACCAAACATTATTTACCTTTGGTAATCAGAGTTTTCTCCAACCATATGTATTGTGTTCATTTGTTCCCGGGAACTGAAGACTATACTTTTACCCGTGTGCAGTTTCATTTTTTTCCCTTTATATAGTAGTACGATCTTTTTTTTTTTTCAGACTGGAATCTGACAAAAAATTGGTATTACTACATCAATAATATTCATGAAACTTTGTTAAGATATTTAAGTACAACTTTCACTGATGATTCCAAAATTAACTATACTCCATAAGTAATGGGTAATTTTATAGCTTCTACAGTTTTGTAGCTTTGAATTCACACAAAAAATCGTTTATTGTTCCGGGAATAATACTTTAATTAACTATGATAAAATAAATCATTGCTAAACATGATTTTATAAATTAAATATTAAGTTTTAATTTTATTACCTTTCAAGTAAAAAACAATTTTTATATTACGGTTTTTTTTTCAAGAAGCAAATTATCGATATTCTTTATTATAAAGTTTTTCTAATTGGACAACATTATTTTTATGAAGTATTTTCTCCAAAACTAAGGTTTAAAACTTGTAAACATTGTAATGGTATGAAACATGATACGAAAACTTGAAAAATTTTAATGCATAGAACGGATATCACATGATCGGCCATGGTATTACTATAGATACTACTGGTCAGCAACGCACTACGACATCTTCTTGAATTTCGGTCTGGATCTTAAGTTGTATCACTGTTTCAACAGTTGGATCCAAGTGCAGCGTTCGCCACAGTTCTTGGAAGAAATCGTACCTCGAGTAATTTCCTGCTGGACAGAATGAGAGGATCTTCTCCCCACGTTGCCAGTCCTCACTTGGTGATAGCGATGGGGGAGGTAAAGAAGACGAAATGAGGACGCTGTATGAACACAAAACTTGGTTGGGAGGAGATCACTACCTTCGGGTCCATAGAGATATCATGTAAGGTCATGGTTGGGGAGACGCGTGAACATGTGGATGAAATGAAAGTAATAAGAGAACTTTGTTAAGAATTGTGGCAAGAGAGTAGAGAAAAGAGGGAATTAGAAAGGAGACTATTGTGCTAGAGGTATACGAAGAAAGCAATATAAATTAAATTAGAATATAAAGTAACAAAATATGTTAACTGACATTTGAAAAGTCAGTATTAATATATGAAATTTGCAATTGAGAAGTTAATAATGAGATGAACATCATTTCGACAATCATTAACGACAAATTTTTAATAAAACTTCAAACCTTGATTTTATTTTGCATTTACTAAATTTATATCTTCCCCACTATAGATTAAACAGTCATCTCAGTTTTCAAGAGTATATTCATAACGGAAGTTTTAGAAGAACTTAGAAATTCTGTCAAGAGTCACTTGTATTTGATAATTGTCCAGTCACTTGTAGAGATTTTCTTACTATACTCATTATAAATAGTCTGTAAATTTCTGAACTACGTTGAGAAAGTTATAAAACGGCAAGCCCTAACTGAATAATTGGCAATTACATTTGAAAGAAAACTCTAACAATATTTGTATATTTATTGTAATTTGACCATATTACAACTTATGTTTTAGATTTAGATTTTAGAACTTATGTATTGAGAGCAAATTTTTTAGAGCTATTTTTATAGATTCCTTCAATATTATTGTGTTTGGAGAGAATTTTTTTCGTGTTTGAATAAATCGATAAGTAAAAATAAAGTTGGCCTTATTAATGAAAGACTCCTCAGAGAAAAATTCAGACATTACGAATCACCCCATAATTTCAATCCCCAGCCTGTTTGCCAACTTCATTTGTATCACAAACTGAATTATCTCTTGAAATCTTCAGAACTATTTCGTAAGTGAGAATTTTTATCCAGCACGCAATGCTGACCCTGTAATCCCCTCACGTTACAGTGACATAAGACATAAATTAAGAAATGGAACACAACGTATTTTAGGGGACACATTTGATGAGAGAAACAAAAAAAATTTAATAGTTTTGATTTGAGATATGTATTGAAAATTGTTAGGATAATTTAAATGTATATGTATGAGTTAGTGTTCATTGTCCATATGGAGTTTGAAAAAGACACTAGGAGTCTTTCCATAAATATGTATCGCAAATATGCCTGGAAGAGAGGCAGGGTAGGAAGGCAGGGTGGAGTGAGTTAGACTTTGTGTTACGTAACGTTAACTTTTAGGGTACGTTTCATAGACATTGTGTGAATTTAGTTTGTCACAGAAATCCATATACTCAAAAGCGAGGTGAGAGCACAGAACAATGAGAATCGAACAATTAAGACAATTTATCAACATTTGTCCTCACATTATCAGTAAACCAAAAAAATTCTTATCAGGGTTTGAGAGTTAGGACTACCGTTACGATATTATTGTAAGGGGGGTATGAAGCATCAAGACACCTACGTTACATAGGAAAGGGGAGTGTTAAAATAATAACTTAATTTATGTACGGCCACTAGACCTGGACAGTGGTTGTGAACCACTAAGCTGAAGATCTTTAGACGCGTCGAGTGGCAATGCGATTTTAGAGAGAAAAAGAATGACGAGGGAGGAATGACGGCGGATGGAACTCTCTCACAGAGCGCCCACCTCCTTCTGCAGTGAACAGTCGCATTCCGTCCAGCGCCATGGTTCGGACGGTGTCCTTGCAGTTCCACTTCAAGAAGTCACTCCCAGGAGGACTTCGAACAATGGTACCACAATCAGAGACATAAAAGAAGGTACTGCACCAGCGCGTGCAGCGAATGCGAAGACAACTACATTCTGCATCACGATTTTTAAAAAAGAAAAAAGAAATATATATGTATATTAAAAAGTTTTACAACTAATGAGAAATAGAAAGAAAAACACATAAAATTACTCACAAATTTTGTAACAGTTTCTTCCTCAGTCACGTAAAAAAAATTTCTGGAAGTTCCGTTGTTTGACTGAGGAACACTGGACGCCAAAACTGTTTCGTGAAATTTGTGAGTGATTTTCAAGTGTTACATACTTTCAATGACGTTGAAGGGTAAAATCTTGATAGAAACTGAACCCTTCGCCTCATAAACTCATACGACTTATGACAGAATAAATTATTAACGACAAATCAAATCACGTATTTAATCGTAAATCAATCTTAGAAGAACTCTTTTAAAATAACCGAGAATAAAATGAAGAAAGTAATTCGCGAATCCTCAAATTTTCCTAAAAAAGAACACGCGTGAAAACGATTGCCACAGTTTCCCCTCGAGAGAGAATGGTCGCAAGAAGGTGACATCGTCTAAAAAAATAAAACATGCAACACGTATACTCTTTGAAATACATTCTACTACACCCAAAACGAATTACACTGAATGTCCTATTCAAAATTCTATTTCAGACGTAAAAATTCCAGATATAACTATTTTCAATTTCAGTTTGTTTGTTAAGATATAGATATTATCTGCCTTACAATGTTAAAAATGTCTTATTTTTTTACAGAGAGAGAAGAGATTTAGAGGCTTAAAACATCATAATTTCTTTGGCTTTCTTTCCATCGCTGTAAGCTCGGTTAACTGCGATCTTTCTCGTCGAGTCAGACTGAAGAAAAAGTTGGCTTGATGCACTTCAAAGAAGCAAATACGGAACACTTCAACTATGGAGTTTACCTATTCTATCTTGTGTAACGAATCTTGAAAGAGAAATATTCGTGAAGAGATATAATATCTGAAGTAAACTGCGAAGAGCGAAGCTCGGAGAAAATCATGAGAAGCGAATAACTTCTGTGACATCTGAAAGAGAACTGTTAAATCATGCGCTCACTCAAGTGGTTTACTGTAAACCATAAAGTAATTGCTTGACAATGATACTTTAACGGCGATATGTCGGGGGAAAATGTTTGCGTAAGAATTGTGGCAAGAAGAACTTTAAAAAACATTAGAGATTATAAAGAATAGAATCACGATCAAGGGATATATTTTTGTGAAATAATTACCATATATATGCCAAAATGGTAACTAACGAATAAAATCACGATAAATGATGTAATACAAAAAGTGGTTACGTAATTATGAGGGGATGTTGAAAAAGAATTATCAAATTTTTAAACCATTAGCTCTCTTAACGTTTTAACAGTGTTGTAGTCGATAGTTAGAGGAGTCACCCATTTACCCATTTTTTCGTTCTCCCTGTTCAGCTGCATCAATTGCAGGAGTTATGACGTAAATTATGAACATAATTATTCCATTTGGAACAAATTCATATCGTCCTGTACAAATATTGATCAATCTTTCGTAATAATTACAATGACAAGATAATCAGGTATTCAATGATTTTCCTCCTTTATCTGATCGCTAAAATATTCAAATGGATTTTATTGAAAAGTGTATTAACTAAAATTATTCTCCTGTTATCCCTATATGAAATATTCTTTTCGTCCACCCGTATATCTCATTCCTCCCTTTATGAAGATATAAAATAATTACTGAACTTTAGACTTTTTATCCGCATACTCCAGGTGCAGGGCCCCATACAATATGTTTGATTTGATCATAGAGAATAATACTTTATATAAAATACTTCGTGTAAATCGAAAGGTAAATGTCAAAATGTTTCTCATACTTTTTAAAATAAAGTGAGCATTAACTATGTAATATTTAGAAGATTCATTTAATGGGAAAAATGCTGTCATCTTCAAACGTCTGTACACAAAAAATTAGAATTCCAAGGAGTTTGAAATCGTATTTAAAAAAATGTTCTTGGGAATATTAAAATCCTATCACAACATGGGAACTTTGCAAAGCTACTTCGTATGACATCATACATATTTGTGAGTTATTTACTTGTATGGCATATTTGAAACCGTGCCCATAACGTTCGTGAAGGCTTAATTGTTGAAACTAAAGTATTACGAACAATTATGATAGTACACGTTATTTCAAGTAAACTTCACTTCTTTAAATCAATATTGTTAGTATTCTGGTATTGTGTTCAGATTATTTTTTAATCAATCATTACTTATTATCCCGAAAATAATCTTTGAATACGCATTCGAGGTACTATTTGGCTCTCTTGTTCAATGAGTTAAAATAAAGGTTGATAGGCATATACAATATATTACGACATATACAATTTTTGACAGTGGTTAGGAAAACAAAAATTAATCAACGGTGTAAGAATGTCGTAATTTAATATTCTTTCTACAGAATTAGTCTTCGTTGACATTAATTTTTCTATATCTAAATTGAAATACGGGTAGTTTTGGGAGTAAACCATGTTACCAATAAACAATAATTTCGAGTCTTCCAGATGGCTTTAAATGTTGAAAGGGTATGCGTAAAACTTTTACGCAGAATAAGAAAATCTCTCATTACATTACACACGAATGTAACTATACTCAACAATAAAACATTGCAAGAAAGTTTTATAACATCAAATTACTGGCTTCATTATAAAGATCGAGTTGTATTACAAATCATAAAGTTTTGTATTTTAAAATTGGCAGATTTTGAATGAAAGATACATTTAAAAATTGTTCTTGGTGATTTATCCAGCATAATTCGTGGTTCATAGGTTAATTTGGCCCCCCAACCAATGAACATGAAAACCATTAGTTTAAAGGTTTAAGAAATTTCTGAGTCATATAGAAAGCAATTTGTTATTTTTTCCATATCGTATTAAATACATTTTTGGGTGGTATACATTTGAGTCATTCAATTCTAAGAACCGCTTTCTCAAAAAAGGTCGGCTTTCTACGCAATTGATTCCTGCCTCAAATTTTGTCTCATACTCGTATTTTCAAAAAAAAAACACAAAAATTTATTCTAAGGGGTTGTAGGGAGAGATAGGACTACCGACACATAATTATGAGAGATCTCGTTTCGGGTGAGTTATGGAGGGGAGAGAGGAGTAAAACATTGTACTTACTGTGTTACGTAATTTTTGGACCGTCCCTAAGTACGGAAGAAAGAAAGGATATATAGAAACTAGATATCAGGTAGTACTAGCTTAGAATAAAATCACTAAAATATCGACATAAATTATCAGTTGCATGTCATTATCGAGATTTCAACTTGAAAAAATATACCTCACCGGCCATTTTAATGATATATGTAATTGCAATAAGGAAACATTTATTTTCAAAAAAAGACAAAAGACATATATTTTAAAATCACGAAAGTGATGGAAGTTTTCTTTGATGTAGTAAATTTTCTTGAGTATTTTTACATAACATTTATCTATGCGTCACCAGACATTAGAAAAAATAGTTTACTTTTTATGAGATGTAACCTTAGCGCCCGGTCGCCATGCTTTCACATGCTCTTGTGCATTTTAAACGAGTCAAGCAAGTTCCTCAAAATCGGTCATACTATACTATTTACTGATGGAGAGATATTAAATCATGTGTTTTCTTCATTATTATTAATGTTGTTGTCTTATAAAATAATTTCAATGAAAATAAAGAAAACATTTGTACTCCTGAGTGATTTGACAAACTTGGAGTGCTGGAGTCGGAATCAAATTTGGAATAATAATAATAAATTTATTGTCAAAAAACAGTACAAACTGCGTATGACCATGTGGAGGGAAAAAAACTAATTTACTCTCCGGAAGCAAGCAAGGGACCATCCCATCAATTCCGATCAAGGGCCCTAAGGCAGAGGCGGATTCAAAAATTTCAGCAAAAGTTCCTAGATAAGATAAAAAGTTAGCTGCGAGTTATAATACTAATAGAATGTCAATATGTTTGTAATTTTAAGCAAAAAATTACATGTAAGTTATTATCGAACTATAGATTATTCTGAGTATAGTGCTTAAAAATTGAAATAACACTAAATTCACGATTTATTGTTACAATAGACCCGCCCCTAGACAAAGCCTAGAGAACCTGTATGATAAATCCGCCTCTACCCGAAGGAAAACCGGAGAAAAACCCGGGCCAGGATGGGGCTACAGAATTTATGTACACAAACGTGCCAATGTTGAGTACACATAAAACTAAATTAATATGAGCCATAAGACAACACAATCATGCAAGAAAATAGTTTTTGAAATTGTTATAAGTTGTTTAAAAAGTACTACAGCAATGGCGTGATAAAGCACAAGACGAATTTAACTTTTGTTAAAATCAATAAATTCTTTTACAGTGTAGAAGCACTGGTGCAGGAGGTAGTTTTTAACCGCGGATTTGAAGATATTCAATTTCATAATATCTTTTATATTCTTGGGCAGGGAATTATATAGAACGATTCCCGAATGGTATGGTCCCTTTTGGCAAAGAGTGGTTGACACTCTAGGGCGATGAATATTACTACTATTGCGTGTATAGTGTTCGTGAACGAGACTGTTTCGTATAAAGAAAGGGTGGCACTTCAGTAATTCGGTCTTAACAAACACGACTGTTTCATAAATATAAATGCAGGGAAGTGTTAAGATATTTAATTCCTTGAATAAAGGTTTACAAGAGTTTCGGGGGTGAGATTTACAAATTATCCGAACTATCCTCTTCTGAATTCTGAAAGTTTGAATACTCTGACCGGAATTACCCCAGAAGGTAATGCCGTAACGTAAATGGGAGTAAACGTTTGCAAAATATACGCAACGGGAAATACGTGGACTAACTGCGTTAACTAAGATTCGGAATGCGTAACACAATTTGCTTAATTGGGAATTAAGATTGTCAATGTGACAATTCCATTTGAGGTTGTCTTGAATATGGAGACCTAAGAATTTTGTATTTGTAACAGTTTTTAATTGTGTTCCGTTTAAAGAAAGAGAAACCTGGGGTAAAGATTTTGTGATACTATTGTGAAATGACATAGACACTGTTTTGTCAGTGTTTACAATGAGACGATTTGCATGGAACCAAGTCGAAAGGTTAGACAAAACTTTTTGAGCATTGGCGTGTTTACATAGTAAATTAGTGTCATCAGCAAAAAGAACCATTTTGCAATCTGATGTGGATGATGACATGTCGTTCACATACAATAAAAAGAGTATAGGGCCGAGAATTGATCCTTGGGGTACTCCGCAAGTAAGTGGCTTTGTTTCTGAAAGACAACGCTCAAGTATTTTATTTTTAGTATAGGATATTTCTACTTGTTGATATCTATCTTTTAAATAAGAAGTTAGCCATTGATGTGGAAGTCCACGAATGCCTAAAGAATGCAATTTGGTAAGGAGAATTCCGTGATCGATGACATCGAATGCTTTGGATAAGTCAAGAAAAACACCCTGAGGATTTTCTCCACTGTCTAGAGATGTGGTAACATCGTTTAAGAAGGAAAATATGGCGCTTGTAGTGGAAAAGGATTTCCTAAAACCGTGTTGATCGTCAGAGAGAATGTTATATTTTGATAAAAAATCTAGAAGACGCTTATAGAACAATTTTTCTAGGATTTTTTAGATAGTGGGTAGTAGAGATATTGGTCGGTAATTTCCAATATTACGTTTGTTACCTTACTTGTGTAAAGGTTTCACTTTAGCTCTCTTAAATATGTTGGGAAACACTCCTTCCGATAAAGAACTATTAAAAATATTTACGAGTGGATTTAATATAGCGTGGGACGAAGATTTAACAATAAACTCAGGTATATCATCTATGCCTCGTGAAAATTTGTTTTTTAAGGAGCTGATGATTCCCATGACTTCACTGGCGTTAGTTTCGGAAGTGAACATAGAATTGGGTATGTGGGTGGTAATAATTGGAGGACATTGATTTGGATATATTGAGTTCGTTATTTTACCAACTTCTGAGAAGTGAGAATTAAACAAACTTGCGATGTCCTGAGGATTTGACACGATCTTGCCATCGTTTAGTAAAGAAACATTTTCTTCGCGATTTTCAGAAGTTGACGTGTAATTGTTAACAATATTCCACATGGCTTTCATCCGGTTGTTCGATTTTAGTATATGCCTGTCGTTTTCCATAACTTTAGCTGCATAGACTACTTTTCGGAGAATAGTCTTATATTTACGAAAATAATTATGGAATTCGGGTGGCTGGTTATAGCGTTTTGAAAGATAATATAAACGGCGTTTGTTTTTTGAAGAAATTCTTATCCCTAGGGTGATCCATCTATTGTATTTTTTTGTGTTAATTAACTTGCGTTTTATGGGAAAACTAGAGTTGTAATGTTTTAGGAATGTTGAGATAAATACATTGAATTTGTCGTCGGTGTTTTGGCAATTGTAAACATCTTTCCATGTTTCTTCACGCAAATAATTTACGAATATGGATTTATTTATGTCATTAAACTCTCTTGTAAATTTGTAAAGGATTTTAAGCGGTTTTAGTGTATTATTAATAGTCAATACTTGAGCAAGGTGATCACTGTATCCGGCGATAAACACTTCAGAGAGATACGAGATTCCATTGTTGACTATAATTTGATCTAGCAATGTTTGAGATGAGCCGGAGAGGCGAGTGGGGTCATTTATCGTAGTAATAAGGTTGAAGGAGTCGATAAGATTCTTGAATCGATTAACTGGTGAATGTGCAGAGTCGGATGTACTCAAGAAATCGATATTGAAATCACCACATATAACGATAGATTTAGTAGATTTATGTGCGATATGTTCTAAAACATTTTCGAAGTTCCGAAAAAATATGTCAAGATCTGATTGAGGAGGTCTATAAATACACAAAACAACAATACCGGTGTCGGTCAGTTCAACTGCAGAAATTTCGAACACACTATCTACGCAGAAGTTCTCGTAGCCTGTCAGTGGAGAAGATAAAATATCATTACGAACGTAGATACACGTACCTCCGTGGGGATTTTTGCCTTTAAAATTTTGCCGACAGTAAGAACTTGCTAAATAATAATTAGAAATAGCAGTATCGTTGATGTTGTTAGTTGAAAGCCAATGCTCTGTGAGGCATAGCAAATCGAATCGACTTTCGTGTACCAGAATTTCAATGTCTGTCAATTTGTTTGAAAAGTTAAGAATTGGAAACAGAATCAAAACATTTTGGAATAGACTCATCCATAATTGTGATGGGGTGAGGAATGTTCTTGAGATGGTAGGAATGGTGTTGGTGTGGAGTAGGGACTGCAGCGGATGACAGAAGCGAAGTGGACATTGAAAGCAGAACGATTGGTCGATGGCCTGAGGCGAAGATTGCTGCAGAAGATGGCGCTTCGGGGTATTCCCCCCCACCTTCTTCCACTCACTTCGCAGAAGAGACAAAGGATTGGATGGGTGACGTCGCTACAGCAGATGGGAGTTCCGCACAGACCTTTTCATTATTGACAAAATAAATCTTATTTCCTGAAAGAGATATAAAGGAACGGATCTCGATGGGGGTAGACGAAGATCCTCTTTGTCTCTATTAATAAAAAGATTTCAGAGCGGAGATTATGAGGGGGTTGGTTTCTGAGCCTTCCACAAAAAAATTTGGATTAATTGTATTATTTTTTATATGTTCTCGACTTTAACTCAATTAGCTTTTTTGCTAATTAAATATTTTTGATACTCTTTATAAAGTTTTTTATCGTGTTATTTGTGTTTGTTCGTACATTCTGCTGAGTTGTTTACGGGAACTAAATACCCATATTTGTATTAAAAGCTTTCATATGGTCGGTATTTAAGATGAGGATGGTATTTAGTCTCTGAGGATCTTATATAATAACCTACCCGATTACGAGACTATCAACAACTCACTAGATACTAGATGGATGTGCAGTATTGTTGTAAAATTATGTCATTATATACAATTTGCAAGAGTCGTTTAGGTCATATCAAAATCGTTGTAAATTATGAATAAAATTTTGAACGTTCATTATATTTAATTTTCAATCAAACCTCGAAATATTATTATTTATGCTAATATATGTTTTTATTTGAAATCACAGTATTCATTCAACCAGAGCTAAACGTACATACTTTTTTTTGCTAATAAATCTTGAGTATTGGTCAATGAAACAAAGTTTCTAACTCGCAAACGTTTCGACTATATTATAATAACGTTTTATCGATAAATTAGGTTAATATTTATAGATATACTTATGCTGTCGCGAACTTTTTTGTAGAACTCAATGAGGTAAACAATATTTCTATTCATAGTTGTAACTCTATCCGTTTAGGAAGCGTAAGCACATAACTCTCTCCTTTTCCCGATTTTATCGTCATTTATTGTCAAAAACCATTTCTATTTTTCTTATCACACATTAAAAAAATAAAAGTTAGCCATGCTCATCCTGGACATCTAATCTATCTCCTTGCCAAATTCAGCATGATCCGTTCTGTGGGTTAATCCTGATCAAGTAGCAAACTGATAGAGACGCTTTTGCGTTACGTATTTATGTATTTCTCGTTTCGGCAACAAAGGAACACGATGACGAGTGTTTGTAAGGCTCAATTTCGTGTGAGTGTACTCTCTATACATATCATGACATATTTATTTCTTATATATTACGGATTTATATATTATATATTTAGGCATTATGTATTAGTATGAATTATTTTGCTACTCAGAAAAGTACTATCAATCCGTTTTCTAGCTCCTTGTCATTATCTTCATTGCATCACCGAAACATTGCTTCGCGTCCATGTGTGTGGGCGATGGGTAGACGGCAGAAGGCATTGACGCCGTCTTAATGTCCTGTGTTTACTCTTGCATGCGTACATCATGCGGGTGGACCCACCGCGGACCGACGCCGGACGTGACGTCATAGGGGCGAGCGATGTTATGCCTTATAGGTAACCCCTCACCCCTAACCTCACACCACTCTTTGAGAGACGTAATTCTGGGATAGGTTTGTGTATGAGTCCGGTTAAGAAGTGATTACCATATTTTAAATGTCGAATTGGTTTTCAACTCCTAGCCAAAATGTTTGGTCATAACCAAGTCTCTTCAAATCTAAATAAGATCAGCACATCTCTTCTATTATTTGGCTGATTTATTCCAATCTCGGTCTTTCGTTGTCAGTAGAAACTTTCTCTGAGCTGCAGTAGACCCTGGAGATTCAAAATAAGCTCTATCAAAGTATCTCTTCTGTACTTAACTTTAGTCATTAAATAAGGAACTACGTCGATCATTTGTAGTAGACCTTCATTAGTTCTTCTCTCAGTCATGAAATTCTCAACAACCTTCTGCAGTACAGTGTCTAGAAAACATCAATTCTCTACTTTTCATCTTTCGCAACGTCACAGTATTGATAAAGTGATACGTCTGAAATTCATGTTTCTTATTAATTTTTTTCTTATCCTTATCGTTTTAAAGTTCTCTTAACTTAACTTAATCACTATTGCATACCTAATATATGTTTTTATGATTCCTTCACTTAAACTTCTTCGTTTTTCGCCGGTGTATTCATGTTTGTTTATTTCTATTACAGTTCAGTAATTCCGTTGCGTCATCATACATGGATGTACAGGTCACAATTTTTTATATTACTTTTATTTGTACAATGCCATTTGACTATCTTCAACCTAACTATTCAGAACTTATTTAATTGGAATTATTATTTTACTTAATTAATTTGGAGTGCCGGTCTTCGAATATACAATAATATCCGCGAGAAGCTGAGCCCAAGGATTAATAATTTTAAGTAGATGAATATATTGGAACTCAATTACTCGCCATTAATAACAAAAAATGAGTTAACAATATTTATCTATTTAAATAAATAATGATAGACTTACGGCCTTTTATGGACGAATACTACATATTTTGTGAGCTCTTTTCTAAATTTTTCTAAACACATACCTCTCATGCTAAATTTTCGATGTTACGACAGGTGCTGTAAATATACGAGAAAAATTTGACATTATTTTTAACCATAATAGCAAACCGCACAAATGCCTTCCAAATTGTAGTAGGATGCAGTAGTACATCGAACATTTTATAAATATTTTAAGGTGGACTTCGAAGAGTTTTTGGACATGAACCCGCAAGTCCCCCCTAAATCCTCCACTGATGGATTGCAGAATCTGGAGTTTTCTTTTGAATGATGAAATTTTATGTACTTGGTTTCACTGCCCTGTATAAAAAGAGAAATAAATCCTGGGAAATCAATAAAAGATCCACGAATAATCACCTCCTTTTGAGTCATAATGTTGTGTGCTGATTCTGAGCTCCTACGACTCATTCCCCTGTCTTTGAACTGAAACTTCCGTCTTTAGAGAGCGCGATTACGGCTCTATCTGAGGCAGCGCGGCGGCGATATGACATTTCGACTCGTCTGTCCCAGATTGGTCATGTGATCCAGACCATCGCACCGCTTCGTCGTCAGCGACGGCGCGCCGCCGGCGCCATGTTGTACCGAACGAGTATCACCACCACGCGCGAAACGAAGACGGAAAGACGTGGAAGGAGGTGGGCGACGAAAGTCACCGAGGGAGTAAAAGCGACGGAAGGAAGAAATGGAAGCAAAAGTTTCGTCATTCCAAAATGACACGAGTGGTCTTTATAGGTTTGAAGCCTCGGAAGCAAAAGGCGGCCGTATCACCAGGGTGGTGCTGTGGGGAGGAGGTGATGAGTGGAGGTGGGGAAGGAACGTGGGTCGTTCGTGGAAGGCAGGGGAATAAACGGAATGGTGTGAGTAGAGGTCTGTATTGACAAAAGTGTCGCTATAAGTCGCGCCGCGTTCTCTCTGTCTTTCTCGCGCAAACTGTTTCCCCTACCGTGACGGTGAGGCGTGGGGAAGAATGGTGGGAGGGAGAGGGCACAACCTCCATGGCAACAGCGTCCCACAGCGACCGTCTAGACGACTCACAGGTCCCGTCCAAATGATTGCGACTATCGACGCCTTTATCAAGACTTTTTTTTCTCCCTCTGCGACTCTCATAAGTCGACAATAACATCGTCGAGGAAATTTCTCCGTCCGCCTCACTCTTTCTCGCACGTGAAATCTCCGCATACTGACTGGAATTTTCTTTATTTCAAAAAAGAGCGACGTTACCGCGTGGCTGAAACGTTGTGAGAGGATATAATATAAAGAAAATGTAAAGCACCGAAGTGAGAAAGAAGGAAAAGAATCACAAAAATATAGGAACGTAAGTTATAGCCTTATGTTTCCATCATTACCGACTCTATTACGGGCAGGCCGAGCCGTTGGGAAAGGCTGCGTATTTATCGTTACATCTCGGGGATACATTTGAAATATATCCCGTAATTTCGTTTTCACTATATATTTCCTGTATTTGAGCTTCTGGAAGCGGAATTTTTGGAAGTTTCAGTGTTAGTAGCAGATCGCGGGGGAGTTAGGATAGGGGTGCAGGGGGAGGGGAAGTGCCACACGGGAGAATAAAACTCAACGGCGCGACGTGTTTCGAGAAGTAAACTTGAGCCGTACAGAACGACAGAACGAAAGCCGATACATTCTAGCCCGAGTTTCGTTGTTGCGCGATCGTATTTCAAGGGTTATAGCTTATGGGGCTTTCTAAGGTACGCGTGGATGAAGGGTCGATCGGCAAGTTTGTTGTTTTCCTCCGAGAAGACGAATCGTAAGGAAGAAGACGATATTCATTTGACTTTGTAGAGGAACATTGCAAGTTAGACCGACTGATATATGTGGAGCAGTTGTGCACTGCTCGTATTGGTGAAGCAAGTTTTGCTGGAATGGTGCGCTTTGGATATTCTCAGCTAAAATTATATTTTGAGCAGAAATATTTATAAACAACGAGATTTTATAAATTCATTGCATCCCGGAGATCGTAATATTGTTTAGAAATACGGAGGCTTGGTTTACGAGTTCACTGTGCGTGTTCAATGTGTATTGGCACAATGAAGAAGTGTGGTAGAGCGTAAAATATATAATATGTTTACTGAAGAAATTAATTTCCTTCTCTCAGAAATATATAATATGATTACTAAAAGAAAGAAATCTAATAAAAGTTTTTGTTTGAAAATATTTCTTTTAGAGAATTGGCTTCTCTCAAATTGATACTTTACGAAGAAAATGCGAGTATTAATTGTTCCTTAATATACCTTCACTGGGCTTAAAATACTTGACAATACTCGCACGGAATAAGTATGATTTAGATACTTCACGTTTGTAACAGTGTAGTCACACACTACCGTATTGGAAGACAATATCTCTTACGTAGGAGCGGTTTATAACATAATATGTCTTAAAATAACATACAGTAACGTGAAATTCATTCGTCCATAAAAGTATTATGTGTAGTTCGATGTGCGCTCGTAGTTTTCCAATTATCTTTCGTAATATTTTCAAAGTTGTAAACTACTTGTATTTTTATATACTTACTTTCCAAAAGGATTTTGATTGAGAAAATGAAATTCTGTAACATTATTGGGTTTAAAAGAGAATTTGTAATATTTCTACCAAGATGTATGCATCTTGAGTAGAAAAAAACGCTATTAAGCTGTGAAATACCAAGAAAATAGACGAATTCAGGAATATGTAAAATTTAATTGGAAATGTATTCCTAACTTTTTTCCGGCACGTTTTTCATTGTCAGTCTGAAGTTTTATATGCCACAATTGGTTCTCTATTGGTCGTAGCGTGATTTTCCTCAATTAACTACGAAACCTCCTCTTCCTACCGAGTATTGCGGTCAACCTCTCTTTGCATGTGCCCACCAGAAATAATATGATACAAAATATAAAAACACTTCTGGTTTTTGGTGTGACTTCCAAGATATGTAATTTCTTTATAAAGGAAATATAATTTGGCAACACTAAAATAATGATAAAAATTGCACATGACAAGTTGACGCATATAATTTTGTAATAGCATTATCTTAAGAAAAACTAGCTGGATAAAGAAAGCAAATAATTCGTAATTATAGTTAAAGAAGGGTCATATATTACGACAGTTTAAATGTAACAAAATTATCGGTAGACTTTTTGTTATAATTAACTTCACACTCTGTCTNTTGATGAAATCTACTTACCTCAGTTACATAATTGAACATTTACGCGGAAGGTAATGCTACCTGAAAGTTCAAACTTACAGCAATTGGAATTTCATTTGTACTTTAATGCAAATTATTCAGGAAGGAACACATAGTTATGTAAGATTATATGAAGTCTAGAGTCAATACCCAAAATATTTTTTGTATTTTTCGAAATTGGTCAAATATGACGCGACAAATGTAGACCTTCACATACAGATACCTATTAGAAATAAGATACAGCTATTTCTGACGGACACAAGTAAATTACCTCCGCACTTGAGAGGAAGCACATCAATAGAGGACAGTTGTGGATGTGTTTGGGTGGAATGACTGAAGAGCAAGNTTATCACTTGAGAGGAAGCACATCAATAGAGGACAGTTGTGGATGTGTTTGGGTGGAATGACTGAAGAGCAAGCTGTGACAGCGGTTCAAACACATGGGTCCCTCGTGGATCACACGCTGGGACAGAGGGGAAAGGGGCTGCTATCGCGATTATTACAGCCAAGATTGCTACAATACCGTTAATGTTACATGCACTTCCGAATGAGAACTCACACGTGATGGTGCTACATCAAACTATGACGAAGCTATGCGTTATACAGCTCTTACATATTGATGATGTTTATAAGTGTTTATCTATAGAAATCCTTTTTATTATATACTTGCTGAATCATACATACCATAATTTTATTATATATTAACTTGAAGAAAGTTCACCGCAACTAACATTCTGCACCATAATATTACCGTTTACTTTTATTTAAAAATATTAAATAATTTACCTGAATAATACGGTAAATACGTCTTTCTCCATCTGCTAGTAGCAAATAAATAGCACTTGGTTTAATGTTGAACATTCACAATTTAATCTAGACATCAAAACAGTTATAAATATAATATGATGATACATAATGGAGCGATCTGTCAGATCTGTTTGGTAGAAATTCTCTACGAATTATCATTACCAGGATGGTCAGACGCATTAGAACTGCCATTTGTTAGGATTCAAGAAATCAAGTACCATCCTTTACAAAGAAATTAATCCAGTGGATTATTTTCTTAATTTATTATTTAAATCGGTTATCTCTAAAAGAAAAAGGTGGAAGATGAAACAATCGGTAATCGTCAATATATCTTTTAATACTGTAAAGTACGAGAATTGATTTGTGTGATTAGCTCCGTCCGATTATGCAGAAAGTAATGTAAATTTTCTGGGACATGTGCGTATTAATGTTTATGACCATGATGATTTCTCCATTGTGTGTGAACTAATTCACGATTCGTCTCCCAAGTAATATTGTGAACAGCCCCAAGACAAGGGTTTGCATTCTCTTGGCCACGAAATCTAGTTTGGTAGAAATATACAAACTAACTAGTTTATAAAATTATTTTCTTCCGTAACGTTTTAAGAAAAAGGGTTAATTTTATGAGAACTACGAATTACATGTGGAGTACATTTATGGAGTATATATTATAACACTAGACAAGCTTCTATGTATTGGGTGTTTGAAGTAAACTTTATTCTATTTAGAGGTTTAAAATGTTTCGTTTATTTGTTCGATATTTTTTTTACCGAAGCAACGTGTAATTTCCTTCAGCGATTATCGTGTTGTAATAATTTAATGTAATATGTAACTGGAATTCTAGGATTTTTTATGATTTTAAATTAATTTTTAAATTATATTCTTCTTCATTATCTCTCAGCTATCTTCACTAAATGCACTATTTCACAAAACCTCTAACATAATAAGAACAAGAATTATCACCACAAATCGATGCCCATTGGAAATTTTTAGCCTTAACTCTTTTCTTTGCTTCCTCGGTGACTTATGATCATCTCCGTTCTCCATTGTCCGTTTTTTAACGCAGCTCATATTAATTCAAAAAAAGAAGAGAATTATTCCGGCTTCATATTTCTTCGGTGACGCTTTGTGTAAGTCGCGATATTGGAAACTTATTTCCCGGCGATTTTCTCCGGGACATTATTCCGCGGCCATGCGTTTCAGGAAGAAACCCGCTGATATACTACGTATGCTAATTAAACAAGGAAACCGCATTGAATCATGTGTTTCCATGGAAGGGCCATCGACGTTGCGCTCCACTCTCGAGCAGAAGAGGGACTGAGCAGAAAAGAGGGGATCTGTGGTGTTATGCCCAAGGAACAAAAACACGGCAATTAAAAGACGTAAAATATGAAGTAATACTCACGACTATGGTGAAATTTATTGCTTTGCATATATACGACTTCTACATTCAGGAAGCTTTTGTGCGTAGTCGTCGGAGCTGTAATTGGCTGCAATTTTTTGATACTGACGCAAACCGAGTCCAACATTTCCTTTTGCTACTGGAAGCAATAAACTTTTTTTTCGTCACAGATGAAGAAACGGTGGCCGTGAGATGAAATATACTGAGCAACAGTATCATCATGATTTCTTGTCACAAGTTTGGCCGCTGGCGAAAATATAAGTCATATCTTACGGTTATACGACGGGCCGTTCTAAGGAATAGTTCGTCAGGTCGAGAGTTCCAGAAAAATATCGGGAAGGGGGGGGGATTAGTAGAAGGTGTGTATTGTCATTCACGGGACATTTTTGTGTTCCCGTTTACGATATGAAGTATAAATGTATTCATTATTATTATTGTTCAACTGATTTAATTTTATGAATCGCTTCATATATTTTTCTAAAATTGAATAATGCATTTTACTCTCCCCCCCCCACCAAAAAAAGTATTTTTTCTGGAAAATTTACAAAATATTTAGAAAATTACACCAAAAATAAATAAATGCTCTTTCAAATTTCAATACAAGTATTTAATTCATAATTATTGACCACTATCATTTGCTTTGCGATCGGAAAATATGAGATCTGTCATTCGCAAATACTGGACTCTTAAACACTTTGGAAAGATAAAATACTCGTTTAGATAGTTAAAAAATAGTTGTTTCGAAAAAATGAATCTGCAAAGTTTTATTCATTTAAGTTGACGACCTTTTTGAAACTTGATCTGTGTATTTTTATTTTTAGTACATGTCACATAAAATATGGTCGTTATGTTAAATAAACGTACCTCAATTTCATACGTAAATAAGTGACGAAGTTTTAGTTCACGTATTCTAAACTGTTATCAGCTTTTCACATACACCTGAATTAGAACAATACTGACATGCTTCTGTAGGAAATGGTGTTATTGTCAACAAAGTTATCCGTCCGCTTTTACAAAACGACACCTCCAAGGAAAATACATAAATTTCGTCGTAAGGCGGACGCTGTGCCGCCACGGTTGGAGCTCNAAATACATAAATTTCGTCGTAAGGCGGACGCTGTGCCGCCACGGTTGGAGCTCTAGGCAGACGAAGAGTGAAGGGGAGAAGGGCAGGAAGAAGTAGGAATTATTGCGTCGGCTCCAGTCCTTCTGGGAAAGTTCTTTACGGCGAGTTGGGCTCTGGCGAAGGTTCTGATGAAACGAATCTGTTTTTAAGCCGCGAGAAGACGTAGGGCAGACGAGCTTCTAGATGCGCACTGACTCGGCTGTCCCTGGAGGGATGCTGCTGCCTTTGGATCTGAAGAAGATTTCTCATTTAGTATACAGAGTTATGTTACGGTTTGGAGTAAGTTGATCGATTTGTGTTGAAGAAAAAATTGAGTTATCGTCACTCTTGATTAATTCATTACTACAAACAAATTATCTGTCTTTTACACATTGCTCTAAAGAAACTCAATTAGTGCTATTCTTACGATTTATATAATGGTCACTTTTCTCTGTTTCATTTTTTGAGTGATCTTCCCGTTCGTTAACTATGTCACTCAGAGAATCATCACATTATTAAATTGCATTATTTAAGAAAATCATTTAACGTAACGATAAAACACAATATTTCACAATAACTATCAACCACATCTTGTATAGATCTAATTTCATGAATGTAATCCATAACAAAGGAAAATGCCTTTTTTTATTAATTCCCTTCTATTGCACACATAATCAACACTTGATTTTTTAACACCTTTTATGAAAGTTGCTATACTTTACCATACATGAGACATGAGGGCTCTCTACTATACTAATGACATAGATGTTCTCGAGCCCTACATCTTCAATAATAATAATAATAATAATAATAATAATAACATTAATAATAATAACAACATTAATAATAATAACATTAATAATAATAATAAATATGTTATCCTTAATCCTGTCAACATAGTTCGTAAATTTCTTAACCTAACATAATATTAATCTTGCTTATATAAGTCGATGAATAGAGTTTAACAACTATTAAGCGAGCAAAAATCTAAATAAGAAGAAGGAGAAGAAGAAGAAAATGTACTATTCAACACAATCAATATCATAGCTCATTTCTCTTGACACACAAACATCAGAAATTTTATGTTGTCTTTTTTCTGTTCATTTGTTACAATGTTGTTTAGGGTCAATGTTATATATCATCATAATAGTTTTTTCCAGTATTTTTTCTTTTGCATGGTTGATATACCCAATTTTGTCCCATTATCTTATTAAGATTACACCAGATTTATAAAAACAGTTAAAAGATTAATCTTTAATAAAATGTGACGATGTCTGATAAGTCAATCTTGAAATTATTTAGTAAAATATTTTCTTCGTAAGTAAACAATAAAAGCACAGATCACCAAGAAGCTTAAATGTAAGGTCTACTACTAATGTTTTATAAGTTGAGGTCTTTAAAATATCTCTACTTTTAATCTTAATCATCTCCTTTTTCGTAGAAAATAAAAGCTACATAATCAAGATCCAGAAGTTAATCTCGTTTAAAAATTTTGACTTATCCATTTTACAAATTGAAACGTGATTTGATTCGAAATATATTTATAACTACTGCCTTTTCATGATTAATTAAGGCTCTGTCACGTTCATATTACCTTTGTTGTAATATCCTATATGTAGCATCATAGTTGACTTTCGAAACCAAAATATTTGACAGAATGGGTAGAGAAATTTCTATTTGAGAACTGTAATTTTTGCCTATTGTTCAGGAAACAGGAAAGAAACGATAAAAATATTCCAGATGATGTGTTTTATCATTCTTTACAAATTACGTGAAGGATAAGCTACAATAAAACATTGTGGTTATATCTACGTGTTCTTGCCTGTATGTAAGAAATTATATTTAATTTAAGGTCGGGAACGTATTTTGTGTCGAAACTTGGCATATTATAATATTTATAGTCAGCAATTTATGGACAGACTGGCTGTCTACTTTATGATTATGGCATCACGGTAGATTATGATGTCTTTTGCGTAAGAGGTACCATAACTCTACCAACTAAGTACAATGTGACTGAACGGAAATGATACCTGATATTACAGAAAGTTTTACACACTGAATTACCTAAAAAGTAGTTGAGTCTCGATTCAAAATAAAATAATATCCCATCCCGTGTTACATATCATCATATAATAAAATATTTATTACGTATAATTGACTTCTTGTGGTACTAATCATTATATTGATATAATCCATCCGCATCTTGCCATCCACATCTCCTGATGTCCCTGAAACGTTTAGAGTGATGATCCATACTATCATATATAAAAATACCTGGTAGGTTGACCCACGTTTAGATACCGTTTCATTAATCGATTTTCAGCTTTGTAAAACACTCGAATAGGACAGATATACCATACAATGAAGCTTATATTGATCTGATGTGTTAAACAGTACCTAACTATTCCAGAAGGTGTAGCCTACATTGGATGGGGAAAAAATAAACACTTTAATTACTTCACGTAGTCCTCAACAGACTTAATCGTTTATGATTGACAGGTCAATCAAAATCCCAGCCCCAGTTTTATACTTCACAAACTTCCTCAAACATTTCTTCTTATAGGACGCGAACTGACAGTTTATTTCTGCTTTCAACCTAAACTAATTGGATGTAACTATATTCATACTTTTGTATGCATTTCGAATTGATTTTATTTTAATACAGTTTTTAAGCTATCACTTTTTTCAGTTTTAATATTCTGAAATAACAACATTTGTCAAACCTTCGACTGTAACACATTATGTAGAACTAAACACCCGAATAAGCTTGCACACGTCTTATGTCTATTCATTAGAATATGTCAATTCCTGTGCAATTTCAAAAGTTTCAAAATATTACATCTGAGTTTGTGAGTCATCCGAGAGATCCACCCTCGAGAAGGATTTTAATGCAAAGCATTTCATTTGGAGGAACACGCTGTAACTATCTGAAGAAAAAAATTATACTAAAGAATTATAAAATAATTTCTCATGTTTACTCACNCGCGTTTTCATTC
The DNA here is from genome assembly GCA_002313205.1 of Laupala kohalensis. Taxonomy (NCBI): domain Eukaryota; kingdom Metazoa; phylum Arthropoda; class Insecta; order Orthoptera; family Trigonidiidae; genus Laupala; species Laupala kohalensis. The sequence continues at coordinate 101,773 of NNCF01127881.1, forward strand.
GTCATGTAATCATTGTTTTCTACACGGAAATAATAGGAAACTTTTCAATTATTGTGTTCCGCATTAGTTATCGACGTGTTATATTTACCACATTAAAGAAGTGGGAAAATGTTTCACCAAAAGGTTACACAAGTTATTAGAAGATATAATGAAATGTAGAACATTTTAAAATCACACCTTCACTGATAATTTTTTATTTATAGTTTATTTCAAACATGACATCAATGAACAAATTGATTTTTTAGCCAGAATATGTAAATTTTTGTTGGATTAAGGACAACATTGTGAAATTAGGATACTTCACAGTTTTTGAAGTTGAATAGAGATTATCAATATTTAGAAGGTACTTTGGCTGCATTGCAACCATTAAGGGTAACATACGGGGTAACGTGAAAGGTTTCGGTTGGAGCACATTTATTTTCTATTGTCTAATCGATGTAATAATTTTACTTCCTTAGGTGTCATGAAGTAAACTTATTCATAAAGTAAACTATAAAACCCATAAAGAATAATTTTACTCATAAAATATATTTCACTGAATCATACAACTAAACGCCCTATATAACCTCTAAATAGCGAACTATAATGCTTCTCACTTTAAGCACGTTCCCTTTATTCAGTGCAACATAGACGCAGCTTTTGGCATACATAATGAGGAAACTGTCACTCAAGCAACTATTTCGACATCTCCAAACAAACCAGATATTTTTCAAATGTGCTTAGCTTGTGACGTGACACGTTCAACAAACCGGTTTTTCTGTAACACATCTCCAAGATTTGTTTCACTCGCGAGTGAGGTTCCGACGCGACGGCGGCGTCGACCACCGACGAGGCCACTTCGAAACGGCTCAACAGGCCTTCTTTAGACAAGTAACGAGCACCTCGCGACCCTCGTTTTTTCCTCCCTTCCCCCCAACCCCTTTGCACATCACCTTCCCCCCTTTCTCCGTAGCTACCGACTTCGTATCCTCGATACCGCAAATCACTACGACCCAATCATCGGCATCACCAACACCGTCAACTTCCTACTCACCTGCACGTCCACCACCATCCACATCACCAACATCACCATCAAGTGATTCGTCATCACAATGACAACAACTTCTTCACCGCCACCACCGTCTCCACCGTCATGACAATGCAAGCGCCTCCCCTTAATAGGTATACGCAAACGGCCAACGCGTCCTCCCATTGTGCGGGGGGGGGGGGAGGTGTCGAGGGACAATCCAGTCTCTCTGACCACTTCCCTTGCCCCCCCTCCACTCCTTCTACGTATCGCATCGTCACGTAGGGAAGATCCTACTTCGTATGTGAGAACACTGACACAATGGGCTGCAAAACTTAGACATGTCAATCTTCGGGATAACAAAGCGGTGAGGTGGAGAACTGGATATGGAGCTCTCAGGAGCGAGTTGAGGGAACTGGTGGGGGAAATTGTTCTGACAGAGTGACGGGATTTGCGATTTCGTTATGTTATAAGGGTTGATCGATGTTAAGTTCGATCTCATCGGAAATTCTCATCGTAGAGATACCCACCCATAACTTCCGTAAAAAATTATTCACGCAGTTCACGAACAAATCAAAGAATAAAAGAGTAATAGTGCAGAAAATTCTATTAAGTTCACTCATCATTAATTGGATCATCAAAATTCAATTTGAAGAAATCGATACAGATAACAAATTTATCTGACCGTATCGAAAAACTCAGAGTAGTCGCGGTGATTCGAGTTTTTTCTCAAAATGTATCGGTTATATTTTTTACTCCGTAAATAAATATAAACACCAAACTCGTTTGACTGTTCGGAAGATTCTAAAGGTCGCCTTCCCAGTTTCGTATGACAACACATCTTGTGAATCGGAAGAGATCAGAGTAGTCGCGGTGATTCGAGCAATCACTGATCGCAATACTGGAAGTAATATGTGGTAAAGAAGACGATGGTTAGTAATATACTCGTGGTGACTGAGGTGGTAGTTTTCTTTCCGGAATGCTAATTCAATCAGGGGAGGTTCGGACTGTGTGAACGAAGGGGATGGTGTACGAGTCCATCTTGCAAGGTGCTCCAGAAGGGGCGAGACACCGCCAGCGCCAGACATTCCTGAAATATTTCACGCTTGAATTCATCCGAGGCTTTATTGGATTAAAGGTGCCGCGAAGACCTGTGCGTTGTTTTTCTAACGGGGTGCATCCGTAAACATACGAGAACAATATGGTCATTCGTGATCATGCAGAATCACAAAAGGTGTGCGAAGGGTGGGTAGGTAAATACATTTAAGAGGGTGGCGCGATAGGGAATCTCTGAGTCACAGTGTATCTAAAGAAGTTATTTCCATGTTCTCTTTTGTTCGGTGTAAATGTAGAGCTGTAGAACAAATTTTCTGGTAAGATTTCAACAAGGGCGTAATCCATGAAAAATATTTCGAAGGAGGGAGTATTAATCTTTTTGAAGCACCGTATGGAAATATTAGAAATGTGTATAAAGATTTCGAATTCGGGATGATTATGTTTCTACAAATGGTCGTCTGGTATTTTAAAACATTTTTTATAACAAATATGCTTAGTGAAACGTACCTTTTTGGAATAACATAAGTATCCCTTGAAAACTTATTCCAAAACTCAATTTTGTGTATTTCCTCCATTTTCATTAAGAACAATCCGCACAAAGGAGGTCAACACGTACGTCTAATAGTCTTAATTAGTCTCTGAATTCATAAGTCATACACTTCATGTGGAAACCTGTTAATAAAATGTTTATTTTAGAAAATGATAAAAGTTTTCTGTAAGTAGTGGTTGCATTTCATTGATGCATTTTCTTTTTGTGTGTTTAACTTATTGGTTTAGACTAGACAGTTTCGTTAAAAAGTATACTTCCTTTCCTCTCGCTTTTCTTTTAAGTGACAATCTAAAAGTTTGGATTTAAAGTTCTGAATTATTAAAGAAAAATTTAATATTGAATTTCAAAGATGTTTTTATTTTTCGATGATAGTAAGTTGGTGAGTTCTTAATTCCTGGTAATTTTCCCGAGTTATATGAAGCTGTTTTGAACTTGGAAAAACTAGGTGATTGTAACTTTTCATTAACTTCGCTGAAAACAAAAATCTCGATAAACTATTCGTATATGTGCGTGAGAATAACAGCGGGTTGAAATGTGGGTTTCTCAGAAAATGAAGGTGAAAGTATTTTTTCTCGAAAATAAGACTTTTTACAGTATTAATTATACATTCTTAATTTTATTATCAATTTACCCCTGTTAAAATTACGAATATTTATAATCCATTTCAAATTTTACAATTCTTAAAATCGAAAGCGACACATCAGATGGTTTTAGGAAATTCTTAATTGACTTGCAAAAATTATCTAATTTTTTTCTTTTCCTAAATTCCATATTTCAGAGAACGTAGAATTCTTCGTCAAAAACAATCATCACATGTAACAATGCACAGGCGTGTTCTCTCTTCCACCGTTTCACAAGAGAGATGACGATCACGAAATTCGCATCGATACGTCGACTGCATGTAATTAATTTTCTCTTATGGCTGCGCATCTGTTGATTTAAAAGAGTCCCCCGTTTACTTCCGAAACGGTAATTTTGAGCAATTTTCATCCCACGTGCGAAGTAGCATTTGATGCGATGATTTACTAGATGACGTTTCCATGGGACGGGTCGGTAGCGTCCGCGCGCCCGGGCACGCTGTTTTGCATAAATAATTGGTGCATGGGGAACGGTGGCAGGGTGCGGGGGTGGGATGTGTCGGGAGGGTACAGGACACAACTGTGCGCGGTTCAATGCCCGGCTGAGGTCTGATTTCGCGGAATTTATTGTGGGGAATGTGATGGTCTCGAGGGAGTGTGAGGAGAAAGGGGTGTCTGCCTATACACCCCCTGCCACCCCATTTCAGTTTATTTATCTCCCCACGGGTGTGTTTACAACGCTACGAATTTTAGTTCGCTTGTCTTAATATTGCGTGTGGCGCATGTTCGGTGTTGTTAGTGACGAGACTGATGAATTATTTTTGAAACAATCAACCCTCCTTCTCTTGTAAAGTGAAACATTAAAAATAATGATTAGATATAAATTAACGTTTCAATGTCAATTGTTTTAAGCTTCTAAAACAATATTTTTGGGAACGAACAAACTTGACTAATTAAATTTAATGCAAACTGGGAAATTTTATTGTTCTAACCAATATTTGGAAGAGTGTTCCACTTCACAACTGTTAAAGGTCTGTTTTAGTTACGATATAAGTAGAAAGGTAACATCCTCTTCTAGAAGAGTAAGAATAAGAAATTTCACTCTTCTATCAAAATAATTTGATTATTTCAGGTTTATCAAAAGTAATTTGTTCTATTCCACATTTATATTCCTTTCTGCACATGGGTAACGATTCTAAACTCTTAAACAAATTGAATTTATAAAATATATGTTTCACATTTTTTGTGTCCCATTTATTTGTACGATCGATAAAAAAATATTGTAAATTAGTCAGTTTGTGTATATGATTAAGTAACACTAAATGATGATCTCCAAGTGATAGAAATCGTGTTACCAACCTGATAATCATGAACTTGGAAATACTATAGTTACATTCTCTCGATTCATCCTAGTCGTACATGTGGGTATGGAAGAACATCGTCCCACGAAGAAATAGGCTTTTTTATTTGCTCCAGATATATAGGTCTGATATATTGTTTTATTCTTTCAGTCAACATTTTTTCTTATAGAATTCAAAGCATTTTAAAAAGCTTAAATTTTCTTAAACTTTGACGTTTTGGTCTTAATAGATAGACAATTTTTTTTCGAATTAAACTTATTTAAATTAATACTTACATGGAAGTTTTAATATATAAGAATACTGCAATATTTCTTTTTAACATTTATTACTCATGATATATACAATTTTTCTTCAAGCAAATCATATAATTTTGTGTAAATACACGACAGTAACGAGTGAACTTGGCGTATAATGATGAAATTAATGCACATTTTCTTTCCTAGGGTTCATCAAATTCAATTATTCTCCTAGGGTTGATCAAATGCTTTCAATACATCTATATAACCTGATTTCATCATTTTCATACAATATACGTAATATTGTTTTTTAATGTATTTGATCTCATTATATGTCTGAGATAAAAAAGGGAGAAGTAACGGAAAGAAACAAAATCAAGAGCTTAATCGAATATTTTAATGAAACTGTAAGATAAGTGAACAAGACTCAATTACGCAGGGGATTCAATCGAGTAGGGTACCAAAATGCTACACATATTGCGAATACTTCTATTGTTTCGATATAATGAAAAACCAACTTTTTTTTTAATAGAAGAATTTTGAGTTCTTTTCTACTCAGTAACACATTTACACTGAAAAATATTCGTCGAAAGAACGATCTCTTCCGAAGGATTTACGAACGAATAAAGAAATTTCATACTTTTGAAGTGAACATGAAAATGAAAAAGTTGTTTGGCATCACCATTCTCATACAAGTTCTTTTCCATGGAGCTCTTGATTTTTTAACTTTTCCAATATCTAATCCGAAAGGAATTTAATAACGCACATGACTACACGCAGGTAGCAACTAATAAACTCTTATTATTTTTTAAATACCTCGATATAAAATGAGATTAGGAGATAAAGAGGGGGACAGAAAACCAATGGTTGGTCAAACTGTGTAGGGGAATATTAAAGATTTACTACGTAGGATACATGTTTCTTTGGAAAAATGAAATGGATCCATTCAGATGTTAATACATTTAAATACTTTTTTATTACCTTGAAAATATTTTCTATTTTTCTTATCAGACCTAAGACTGAATAAGCAACAACTTGTTGGGGTTCTTACAGGAGGGGACACATAAAAGACCTCGAAAGAATACACAAAAAGAATCACTCAAATTTATTTATAATAGATCGAATTTAAATGATTGCGTAGTTTTGAAATCTTTAGAAAATCGAAGGAAACGATTTAGGCTTGAAAATGTATTCAAAGCTTACAGAAATAAACCTGTATTAAAATATATGATGGAAAAATTGTAACATCATTCTCGGATGGGTAGAAAAGATCATAATTTAACATTTAGAACTAGGAAACAAAAAAAAAAAGAAACTTCGAAAAATTCTCATTTCTCAATAGAACAATTAGAGACTGGAATTTAATGCTTGCATCGGTTGAGGAAAAGATTTCAAACTCAGTATCTATTAATAGGGTTAGGCAAGTTCTGGAAGAAGGGGTGCGTTAGTGTACATGTGAAGATATTGGTAGTGAAGTGATACGAGTGACTTGCGCAAGTTAGAAAGGGAGGGAAGGGAAATGTGAAGTGAAGTTCACTAAAGAAGTTAATGGAGTCATCCACCGTAAAATGTGTAATAAGTAATTATTATTTATTTAGTTGTTTCAGGATCACATGTTTGTATATTTCATATTTTAATATTACTTTAATCATATAGTTTAATCTTTAATTTAACAATTTTTAATGTCAATTCTCAGTAATACGTATTTTTGTATGTTTTATTGTATTTTCTTATATTCTGACACCGGGTAATATCTACCCATCTGCAGTAATAAATTATATTACATTAATAACCAAGTCAGCGTGGCTTAATGAAGATATATATATATATATATATATATATATATATATATATATATATATATATATATATATATATATATATATATATATATANACCAGGTTTTAACTTGAGATCGGAGTGACCGGAGGGCGATGTAGGTCACATTATTTCATGACGACAACACTTTGAGATGGCTATCCGGGAGTCACTGCGTCGTGGTTTCGACTATCTGAACGCTTCTTCACTGAGACCTTAATGACGACCGAATAGTGGGTTGTGTACACTACGATGAGAGGACTCCAGGAGAGCCAAAATAGATTCGTTCAGCTGTTCACCTCCTGTACCACAAACTACCAGAGTAACAACCATGGTCTAGCATGGTCTGAAGCCAGAGACCCGGACCAAAAACGAGAACATATTCAATATAATTAATTTTCTGGGATCCAAACCTGAACGCAACCGTTACTTCTAAAACATTAACAACCTGTCCACGAACAAAAAAAATTGTTCTTAAATCGTGATATATTATTAGTACCTCAGTAGCACAGGTCGATTGAGATCATTGTAATATTTCTTAATAATAATGAATCGTTTAATTGATTATATTTTGTTGTAACATAAGGATTTTCTTTTCGCACAAATTCTATTAACTTATAGATAGTTTTTATCAAACTACTTGACCTTAACAGAAATAGAACTATTGTTTGGGAATGAAAATAATACATATTCCACTATGTTTGTTTCAGAAACGATGTGTAAAGGACTCATAATTTGTATAGATTATTAAATTTACTTGTAGTGGTTTAATACATTTTCCTCATTTTCTTTACCACTCAATTATAATGCAACTTTGTGATGCAGTCTTGCAGCTCATTAAATACTCCACTTCTTCTACTATCCAAGATTGTTGGTCTCTTGCAAACTTTCATCTACTAATCCTCCCAGTATCATGAACACTACTTAGCTACACATTTATACTATTATGTATTAAAGTGTTTCTATGTATTAACTTGCCAGGTAACTTATGCTAACAGTTGCTTCAGATTTCCCAGACAATGATTGACAAAACAAACCTATCTCGTTTAAATAAATGCAACGGTAGTTTTGATAACGCATTAATGACGACATCCTCCTGTCACAAGTATCGGCTTCACATAGCTAAAAAACAATTGGAACATAGCAAATGGAAGAAGAAGCGCAAAGAACGTTAAGGATTTTTATCTTTTACAGCATTTTAAAGAATAATTCAACAAAAACTAAGAAAAAAACTGTTATATCGGAAACGTTAGTCGTATCACGTGACTGAAAATAACGTGATTATCATCCAATAGAGTCAAACAAGATTTAAATCTACAATCATGTTTTAAATTCACAAAATAATAATCTTCAAACATCAGTAAAAATCAGTATATTGAAATATTAATTAATTAAAACTCCTTTGGCGAATAAATGAATAAATAAATTTATTGTCCAAAAAAGCAGTACAAACTTCGTATGTCCACGTGGAGGACAATAAACTAATTTACTCTCCGGAAGCAAGCAATTCCGACCAAGGGCCCTAAAGCAGAGGTGGATTAAACATTTGAGCACACTCCTAAGATCAGAATGAAAATAGTTCGGTACACTTTATAATAATAGAATACCAACGAATATGTTTTTAATAAAACGAATATTACAAATTGAAAGAAAACACAAAAGTGAATATTTCAAAGTTTCGTGAATAGTTGACAACTTGCCTTCAGTCAAAACGAATACCCTAATGCAAACCCATAATGCGGAGGACGCACCCACAAGTTCCCACAGAGTAGGAGAGCGCCGCGGTGGTGACCGACCGAGTCGTCTCGTCTGTCGCTTGCTTCACGCAAAAGCGAAGAGAAGCAGCTTTGGAGCGCGAGGGAGCAATTGTGACGCTAGTACGAAACTCACGCTTTGAGATTTATAGCGACCGCGTTGAATACTGAACGACTGCGGTGGGAATGGAACATCGTCACCGCTTGCACCCACCACGATTGGTGTTCCCCGCTCTTCTTGCAGATGTTTACGTCATGCCCGCAATGCATTCTTCCCCGCCTTTCATATCCTGTCACTTGAATCATCGGAGATGGAACTTATGTTCTCTCGTTGTGTCCTTAACGTACGTCATTTGGAGAGAGAACGCATGAATTGAACCCCAACAAAACCTAAAATGGATTCCACAAAGTTTCATGGTGTATCTGCGGAAAATTGGAGTATTTGAGGAATAACAAGTATATCTGTACAGATGCTCACCTCCCTTGGATTTAATATAGTGAACTTCTTGGTTTCTTCCCACCATCTTGCTTGAACAAGGATAAGTGCTAGAAACTATTTTTCTGTATAGTTTATATTTGAGTTTTATGGAAAAGACATTCCTTGAGTCATCCGTTTTTTAGTGTTATTCTTCACGAAACATAATAAGATTTTTATATAATCTTTTTGGATACAACTAGCAAGCTATCTCCGATCCCCAGCGGATTGTGGGTGACGAGTAGGGAAGGAATGTCTGCAGGCTGATTACAACAGAATGTGCTACAACTCCAAACTTTGTGACATAAACAATATGGTCCAATTACAATATACACTTTACCTTGTATCCAAAGAG
>NNCF01127881.1:110972-130034 GCA_002313205.1 Laupala kohalensis
ATCAAAGCCGGATGACGAACCGGCGTTTTTGACTTCGGATCATACGTCCTTTTCATATACCCACTAAATTGTTCAAAGGAAGCAAACTTTCCGAACTGCAAAACAAAAAAACTTACTGAAGACTGTATGAATAATGTGAATAAGTTTCAGGCTATATACAATTTAAAATTTAATCTGATCAGGTGTTCTGGACTCAAGTATGTATGTACGAAGAGGTCATGGAACTAATATTTGGTGATCACATGACTTTTCCTGCACCTTGTATGCAAAAGAAGGAACTAATAAATTCATGTACTATTGGAGCTATTGTTGTAACTGAACTATGGACATCACAGTCAGTTCCAAAATATGTCCTATAATTCTTGTGAAATAATTGAAGAAAAAAGTATGCAATAATATAGGATATATGGTTTTAATTTACGTTTATAGTTATTGAGGGTTTCAATATTTTGTATGAAATGTAGACGAAAAGTTTTTGTCTATTAGTGGTTGTAAAGAGAATTGAAAGTAATCTTAAGTTCTTTTACTGATTAAATTAATTTATTAATTTGATAAGTATTTGTTCCGAAGAAAGAAAACGGAGTTCCTAAATAAAGATGAACGCCCACGTATCCTAATCAGCTCACAATACGTACATACATTCCCACATGTTTGGCGCTCACACGTAAACACTGTCATCACTGCTCGACTTCCCCAACCCCCTCCGCCATCGGGGAGATTCCCTCCAGCGCACGCAAGTCACAGAGTAAGAAGCGGGCGGCCGCGATGCGTCGCGCGTGGAAACTCAGTGTTTATTACAACGCGACGGCGGTCCGGGACTCGGGGGCCGTCGCGCCGCGAGATATATGATGACAAGTGGTGATGCATCGCGGCCCTCCGCAACCCCCGTCCACACCCGCGACGCACATCCCCTAATGGCGTCATCAGAGCGACTGCATGCCGAATGAAGGAACGACTCTCCGACCAAAGACATTAAAACGGGGGGAAAACGAAGATGGTGGACGAAGAGGGCTGGTGATGGTTGTGGTGGCGATGCTGACGAAGAACGGTGGCGCAGACAAAAATTATCACGAGACGCGGAATGAAAACGGTCTTGTATAGGGGTTGTTAATGTGCCAGCAATCTTTCTTGCATGTTTGGATGTATTTGAAGATGGTGATGACTGGGTGGTTAGTTTACCTCTCGTTTCTTGATTATAACTGCTTTGCTTTTCATCATATGTTCGCCGATTTTGGTCGTTTGATACCTGAATACTATGTCTTTTGTACGTATTTCTCGTTTCGGCCAACTTAGAACCAAGAGCGCTACTAAGGCCTAACTCTTCGTGAGTTTACTCACAGACACATTCTGAAACATTTTGAGGCTGGGCCGCAGAGCACAATCATAACACTAATATGATGAGACAGAGAAGTGGAAAGTTACTACTATTTCTGGCCCCGCCGGAAATCGAACCCGGATATCTCGGTGGCAAGCGAGCGCGCTAGCCTAGAACCATTTGCCTGTTATTATAAATGAATGCTTCGTTATTATTGCTTCTGTGTGCTTGGAAGGTCTGCTTGTTCGAGAAGACATGCCAAAGAGCAGCCATACAGAGAGACATGCCATAAGAGCAGCAGCTTCATTGTTAACATGCCAAAATTCTGATAGGTTTTGCGAATATTTTCTAAATTTGAATTACAGTACAAGTAATTATTTATCACAACCTTGACATATATTTAGCATAGTAAAATAACAGAGTTCTACAGATATTGTCTAAAAATAATCTTATTGATGATTTATTTTAGATGTAAATCATGTGTATAGAAGGGAAGATAATAACACAATGTTATTATTCATGCTCTGTATTCGTTAATGGCAATTCAGATTTATTTTCTATTTTAATTTTATACTAAATGTGTAAATAATGTATCCAGAGTTCCGATATTTGTGCGAGCGTAATATCTTCATATTGTAATAATAAGGCTTGAAAATATTTTTATTTTTTATTTTTACTTTATAACATTTGTAACAGGGAGTGAAACAATCCAAACGATAACGGGAAACGCTACTACATTAAACAATTTCACAAGATTTTACAAATTAAATTATACGTACCGTTAGCATACATAAATAAATAGGGTACTTAGAATGAGCAATGACATTGAGCACAAAAGTAAAGAAAAATTCACGACAAGTAAAGAATATGTCTCTTCGTTGCTCTCCCCTATAATAGGAGATAATACATCACAGAGAAATCCTCACACATATGTTGACCTAGACATTGCATAAAGATTCTATGAAAACATTATCCATTAATACTAGTACATGCATATTTTCATCATAAATTGCTGTATTAAGTTACTACGTGATATAATCGAGTTGCCTGGATAGATTGCTTCGTAGAGCACCGTAGTTAGGTACCCACGACAAAAGTCGCCTTCTGCTGTTGACCGATGTGTTATCTGTCGATATATCGACATTACGCCACGGAATATCAACCTTTCTTTGATGTGTATAGTTCAGACCTAAATTCATATTTCTACGTTTCATTCGTAAAATATGTCATGAAAATGGCATTAAAATCATACTGCTAGTATATTCCATTATATAGATTGATTGCAAACGAATAGTTAACATGGATTCCCGCAAGGATCTGTCATACTTTTGTGACAATGCCTCTGGTGTTTAACGTCAGACTTCGAAAGAAGTGTATTTTCTCTCCAAGGAAAGTAAAAGTCAGTTATGAATATGATATATGTCTTCCCTTGAGTAATTTCACGACTTCCAATAACAAAATGTATGTGGGTATCATCAAAATAGGGGAAAATAATATTACCCTCATTGTATATCTTGATGTATGTGCGTATAAAGAAGACAATTACTACTTTCAAGACCCTTAATTCCTATGCATGTGTTACAGGATCGTTAAATTGGCGTGTTATGGAAATAGGAAAAAATATTACTTCTCTTCAGAACTTGTGGGGACAAATAAAATGCTCCCCTTATTTCAAAGAATTACAAAAAATGTGATACAACCATTAAGTTTACAACTCTAATTTCACATACTGTGAGCATGTTAATTCAAAAGATACAACTCTACAAACCGTTGTAAATAATTCAGTAACCTCATGTTTTGAACGTCTTATCAGTTAGAACACTTCAAGATTTCTTGGGTTTTGCTCCCACTGTCTCAGAAAGATTCCGACGTTTACTGAGTAATGTGAAATGTACGATGAGTGTAATTTCATATTTGAAAATATTTTTAAACATAAATTTACTGAATTATTTTAATGAGTTCTCCACACTGAACTTAGCAATTATGTGGATATAGTCAGGCTACCGAAAGGGGTCAAGTAGTCACTTTTCGATCAAAACCATTGTCACTTTTCGAAAGTGTTACTATATTTAGTGGTAGTTCTTCTCAAAAAAGTTCTGGAAAGTCTTTAACATTAAAGCATATGCGACTCCAACGGACTTATACATAGTCCATTGATTTTCCACGTATTTTAATGTTTTTGCAAATATTTATCGAAAATTTGGAATTTTACATGGGTTATTTACAACCATTCTACTACGATCAACATATCCTCGTGTTATTTACAACCATTCTACTACGATCACTGTACTCTTAACATGGCACCGCATTCGTTTCACCCCCATTGCATCCATCCCACCCGCTCCCTCCAGGCACGTGTGAAATTCAAGTGCAATCGCATGCGTTGACAGGTGACGCGATAATGGCGAAAGCGTCGAGCGATTTATTGGGGCCGCCTGCGCAGCGGTCCCACTTCGATTCCCATCACCCGCGAACGTCGAGGTCGGCTTTCTATGGGAAAGGGGGGCAGGAAGGTTTGGAGGGGTGGGTGGGTTAGTTTGTTTGCAAAATAGTGACGCGCGCGATGGACACTCTCGCGAATGAAATACACGCAGGTGAATGACCCGAGCCCTTTTTTTTTTCGCTGACTTGTTCAAAATACGCGTTCATGGTGAAGTTGCTGATATGTGTTGCTTTTGTGATATATGTAGATGAACTGTTATCTACTCATAGCGTTGTCACGTTAAACGAGACGTATTGTTGAGCTGTGTGATATATCTCTAATCTGAAATAAATTCCCTTGGTTACATTTTATTTCGTATCCAATTGTAATAATTCTTCTTTTATAAATTAATATTTATTTATTACTATGAATATTTGAATTTTAAAATGTATTTTTGAAATTACACTTCTCTCTTTCTATAACGATGTCCAAGAGGTTGGGCATTTTTTCGTTACAGAGAGAGATAGAACATTTCATAGAGAGAAACCAAACTTAATCCATTAGATAGTTACCACTTAAACTGTTTAATTAATTAATTTATCTTGATTACATAATGGATGTAAATAGGAGAATTTGATATAGTAGGTTAAAAAATAAAGTAACGCCATAAACTCAGACTATTATTATTTATTTTATAAAATATTGCAATTATTTTCTTACTTTACATTTAAAAAAAAAGCTATTTTGGTATTTACGGCTGCCTTTATATATTTCCTCAAATATTGTCTACCATTTTTCTACTCTATTTACATTAATGGAACAAGTCCGTCGTCCTAGTTTGCTTCCGCTTTCCCTCCCAAAGCACTAACTAATGAAATGCCATCGTTAAATAGTACACTGAAATTAACAAAAATTGGGGAAAATTAGTAAAAACTTTGAAACGTGATAATTAGGTGTAGAATGTAGTATTGTTCACGATTATTAATTCTCCCTCAATTTTTTCGGAGCCACACACCCGTAAAGCCACTCCTATGGTGCACGTTCGCGGTGTTTTTTCGTTTTGTCACAAAACGGTCAGGTTTTTGAGAAAGACATCTATATAAAAAATTATTCTTCATTAAATTTCCAACAAAAATGATACAAACCACTTTTGCGGTAGGTGCATTTGATCTCGTGCTATGAGCTCTCCAATCAGGGGGTAGTTTTCAAAAATTACAATTCATTCATCATTTTTTCGATACAAAAATAATAATTTTGGAAATTAAGATATCTAGGGAAATATGTATCCACATGTAGCGATTAACACAACGAAGCAACTTTCTCGATACGTATTTTGGTCGAAAAACTCAGGTCTCAGTGTAAATAGAAAGCGACCTATAGTAAGAAAATTAAAGAAAGTAAACAAAAATATCTAGGTAATTATTGAAATGTGAAAGTATACACATTAAAATGTATTAAACGCACATGGGAAAATGATGTATTCCGTATTCACAATATTGATCGGAAATGTGTTGAAACAGTCTTTTTCATTTTTTTATTTTTTGTCGAATAGAACGTTCGATTTACAAGTTAAAAAAATAAACTTATATTTTGAAGATCCGGAACACAATAACAACAACGTTGACTTCAAAGCACAAATGAAACATTAGCAATGCGCGCGCAGGGATTAATAGAGGAAATATGTACGGGATAACCGATCGCTTTCTTTTCGAACTGAGACCGAAGTTAGCTCTCACTTTCATAATAATTTATGTAATGTGTTACATAGGTATATTGAAAGGAAAATATCTTTATTATTTGGGAGGGGACGGATTGATCGCTATCTACACTTTCTTCCAGTTTCGCCAGGTGTGGTTTGAAGTAAGATTTTTTCACTCGTTTCTTTACAGAATTGCTTTATACATTCCTTTTTAAATATCATAAATTACACTCAAATTTTTATATTCGTTAATTTTGAAGCTAATTTTTAAAATAAAGGGCAATTTTAATGACTTTTTTCAGTTTAATTTTCTATTTAACACACTTATATGGTAATACTGATACAAAACATGATGGATTCTTTTTATTTTTTATATACCGGTTTAAATTGTAACTAAGTATATGAAACATCAGAATGGAGGATATTCTAACTACTCTTTCAGGGAAAGTCATATCGTCCTCAATTCTCAAATAGACCCCCATACAATGAGTTATCGACGTGCGATTGTTAAGCCTTGACAGATATTTTAATTTTTTTATTACTTTTTCCGGTTTTAGTACGTTTTACAACATTGAACGACATAATATTGAAATACCTCGTTTCGTCCGCGGTTTTCAGGGGTCTTGGGTACGAGTATAGTGGTTCTTAAAAAGCATTTTCTTATTACTCCGACAGGGAAATCTTCCATTTTGTTTTATATTTTAAAAAAATAGATCCATAAAATTTTCAGTTAAAAAATATTTCAGGAATCACTTATAAGATTCAAATTTAAAATCTGAATTTTTTATGGAAGTCTCATTTAAAGAAAAAATGAAAGGGTGCCCCGTCTAAATTTCAAAAACTTCTAAAAGAAAGAACTAAAACTTTTTTGTAATAATGACAAAGAAGATTACCAACCTTTTTGTCATCCTTAAGCGCGGATATCTCAAGGTGAGAATTGAAGGTAAGGGTTTAATAACATGAACTTCTGTCATTAGCAGGCGTCTGAACATGGAATTTGACAGGGAACAAGTGTATGGGTAAGCTATGTCGTGGGGTAAAGGGTAACAGAGATGAAGGAGAGGGTGTGTCGGTTGCGACCTCGCTCCGTGTGTTCTCAGTGCTACTGACGAATGGCGATGAGACACGTTATTGCTGTATGCGCAACTGCCAACGCCACCGCTCTGATGTCTGCACGCATGCCTTGGACAAGCGAACGAATAATCAACTCAATGTTTCAACAAGGCCCCTTACTCTCTCGTACTCTTCACAGTGATTCTTCGTCGTCTTGGAAATTATTTGGAAGAAATTTACCTTTTTTTTCTTTTCCCCCTTCCTTTCTACCCTTTTTCCCTTTTATTATTTTTTCCTTGCCTCCTTGTCTTCTTTCTTTCCTTTATTTTCTTTATTTCTTTTTTTCTCTCTTCAAGGTTTACTGAGCAGAGGGATGGTCTCTTTTGTCCTTTAAAGTTTTTGTACCTGTGCTTAAAATTGTTTACAACATACAATAATATTTGTATATTACTCTTTCAGGTATATATGTCTTTTTTCATTGTATGCTACTGATGCTATGCGACCGCATTATAATTTATCATTCTTTAATAATGTTGCCAACATCCCACAATTACCAAGTATAATAATTCCGTCAAAAAATTTAGAATAACTTGTATTGTGAAAAGACATTCAAATTTATCGCTGCACCCTTTTTATTTCTACGTAATTACTCGAGTCGTTAGAATGATTTTGTGAAATAATGTTTCTTTAGGAGCGGTATAACCATATTGCAATGAAAGGAATTCATTATACATCGAAAACCTGATTCTGGAGTACCTTTGTAATGTGAAGTTATATGCACAGAAAATCTTCTATTATCCATATATTTATTTTTATTGCTTATATTCCGGAATGAAATAGGTTTAGAAATGTGGAATTTTATTTCTCTTGATTTTATTTAAAAAATTGTATCCTTATTTATTAAATTATTTTGAGTCGTAAATCTTATTTACTGGATTAGTGCTATTCAGACAATAGTTAGGAAATAGCGTTGTATATTGCATGGGCTACTAAGTTCTTGTAATAAATCCGACATACGTGTAGAAATGTCACCATAGTATTTTTTAAGAATGATGGACGCAGTCCTTCTAAGGAGAGGTGGAAAAAAATGTCGTCCAAACCCTGGTTTTGGAACTGGGGTGCTTGAAATTGATAGCAGTTCACCTGATCACCACAAATATTGAGAATTATTTATTAATTAAACTAGTGGATGCAAATAACTTCTCTTACACCCTTCGTTATCCACTTGTCTTCGATGATGAGATTGGAAAGCTAAGCTCTATATCTCGGTAAAAGCATTTTACTTCGTTCCGGCCCCGAGAAAGACAATTCAAAATTGTTACAAGTAGCACATGTAAAGAAAAACCTCCTTCATCAAAATCCTTCTCATAGAATAGATGTAACTATGGCAAACCTCATTGAACTGTACTCTTAATTTGCCCAATAAGATTCTTGTCCTCCCTTACGTCGACATGTTCCCGTGCGTAGTACTTATATCTTCTGTGAGACGACGTTCATTTGTCCAAGTCCTGTCAACATCTGTACAGAGTCTCTTTTTTAATAGAACCATCGTATGCTCAACTCCATAAGTTGCCTCTCTTATGTAACACTGTGTCTGTCTTCCTCTTGTACCTTTCTTCTATCACAATTGCCAACTTAAATTCATTTTTGTTACAAGAGAGACGCTTCTCTGTATCTACATCCCGAATCCGCCGAGACGTCTCGCGCTGTGGTTTGTTGCAGCGATTCCGTGATCGAGGCGCCGCGCCGCACCGCGCCGCCGCCACGCCGTCGTCCGGCGTGCTCGTGATTTACACGACGCTCACGTGTTCCTTTCGTGAAATACGACTGCGGCCGCCCGCACCGCCGCTTCACCTCCCCCCCCCCTCTCACCTGCCCCGCCCATCTTCGTTTCGCAGACAGCGCGCTATTTCGGACAGGCTTATCGTATATGGAGATGAGTACAGATTATGCTTTTCCTGAAGCACGTCCTACATAAAGCGCCGCTATTAAATCACGATAGCATGTTGCTAAAGTCAATAGATCGCACGCGGGGAAGTCTTGTCCGGTATCCGCTCTCTTCCCTCGCCCTGTTCTGATTGTCCCTCCCACCTTCCCGTTCCCTTCCAGTACTTACCGTGCTTCTCACCCCCCNTATACTTCCAACCACTTGGGGAGATGCAGATGAATAAACGGAAGCTTCCTTCTTGTACGACTTGTTGCAAACTTCTATCATTCTTGTATACACTATTCGCTTCTTTATTTTTCTGTATGTTTTTCTAATAGACTCGCAACAAATTGAAAAAATAAAGTACTTGTAATCTTTTAATTCCAGAATAATAATTTTTTTGCGATATATTCACAAGTTTTCNCTCGCAACAAATTGAAAAAATAAAGTACTTGTAATCTTTTAATTCCAGAATAATAATTTTTTTGCGATATATTCACAAGTTTTCATGTCTAAAAATAGTAAAATAAATTAGACGAAAATCCTCCCATTTCTCTCAACTCCTTCATGAAATGAGAGAAAAATTATCACCAATATCACATTTAAGAAATGAGTTCATTTGTTATTCTAAAATGAAAATTATTGCTACGAATTTGTTAAAACAAATATTATTTTAAAAGTGATTTACATTAGTTATATATCGTATTTCATGAAAATAGAGCGTGAAGGTTTGCATTATCTACCAAAATTTGGATATAATTAAAAAACATTTTATTAATACCTTCAATTAAAAATGAACTAATTTAAATACACACTTCTCCCTTATTCTAGGAATAAGTAAACACATTTATACCAAGTTTGAGAGGAAATAGAGTGAGATAATTTTCTTAAAACTTTCTGGGAAATCCAACGCAAATTAGCAACTTAGATAAGAAGTTCAAATCTTGTTTATAGAAGAAATTTCAAAAAAATAAGGTTTTCGTCTCAAAATACGATAGTACATAGAATTTTGTCGAAATAAAGAAATAAAAGAATATTATAGAAAGAAGAAATTATTGAATTTAATCAACATTTAGTTTCTTTACTTCACATACCAACTTGTTAAAACAAGACTTTGGTTTGTTTTTTCTAGCAACTATTTGAAAAGTAATTAACTACATCCTAGGAAGAAGAAGTAAAATTTAATGTTTTAGTGGCACCATTAAAAAAAATGTATGTAACCGTGAGACTAATGCTAAAAGTTTTTGTTGTAAAAATGAAAGTGAGTAGTTTTTATGCGTTAGAAAGTACAAAAAGGAAACTGTAAACAAGAGAGAATAATGTTGGAATTGTAGTGGTAGTGACATCTCAATAAAGACGTCGCATTCAGCGGAAGAGTACGGTTTTTTTTTACTCCGTTTGGTCGAACTGGGTGAGGTTATTAGCTGGATGGACTCTTAGCAATGTTTGGGAGCTTCATTTCTAAGTACTTAGTATAAATAAATGTTGCAATATGTAGGACTTGTTTCTGTAATCTTGCAATTTCTTCTTCCAAAGTTTCAGTAAAAGTAGTTCATTGACCTCCAAATATTGTTAGATACCTTCTTCCTCAAGCGTCCCCTTCCTTCTGCTTAACCCCACATTGTCATTGGGAGCTGTATCTATGGACGCCCCCTCGATGCCGTGCAAGCCTCGACCCTTCCCCCTGCACTTTCCACTTCCGTGGCCGCACACATGCCCGTCACACATCCAACCTCTTGAGGACAGGAGACGCCCCCAAACCCAACTGAGTTCAACAGATGGGATTCGAGTTTAAAAAATTACTCGCGTCATATATTAAAGGAATGGAATTGTCTCGAATATTAAATACGGTGTGATTAAGTATATTTCTTTCCGGTTTTAAGGAAAGAAAATTTTTACCATCTTTTTCGAAAGAAAAGTCTGGGGTGCTAACTCTTTTACTTTTATAAAAAATCGTGCTTGGTATATATTTTTTAATTCTTTATGAATTTCATTTGGATTTAGTAATAATTAGAATTAATCGTTCTGAAGAGACTATTAACGTTTGTTGTATATGATAAATTTAATCGATATCTGCAAACTGTTCATATCCCCCCCCCCCCTTCACAGCACTTTGTACACATTCTTTCAGCATTTCAGATGGATTTTCAAAATTATTTTCATATCCCTGATTCCAAATAGCCAGAAAATATTGATCTTTTTATTTCAGCACCAAAATAATATATTTGTTACATTCGGAAACGGGTGATTTTTCTTTACAAATATATTGCTTTATGGGCATAGGAATCGTGTAATGGATCCTACGATTTTTATTGACCCGTCGATGTTACAAAAAGAAAACGATCTCAAACGATTTCTCTTCTTTCTGCGTGACAGTTACTAGTAATGTCTAAAACATGATGTTCCTTTAACTTCAGTTAATCAGGTTATATTCAAGTAATGATTATCGTGGATACTCGAAACAAGGATAAATTTCCAAACGAATCCAAATATCATTGTAGACAATATTTGTGCAAAAGATATAATTGATGTATTGGTATACTAAATAAAAATATCATTACGACTTCAATAAATAAATTTAAATATTTAACCATTGGATCAATATTACCAAAATTATCTACCTCTTTTTTCGCAGTAAACTTTCTTTCTTTTTCTGTTACTCTCTTCCGCACCCTTCTGAAACTTCTATCGCCCCTCCTCCTCCCCAAGTATCGCTCGCCAACGAAGCTACATATTCATGACTTCTTCTTACTCCCCCGCCC
This sequence comes from Laupala kohalensis, assembly GCA_002313205.1. Taxonomy (NCBI): domain Eukaryota; kingdom Metazoa; phylum Arthropoda; class Insecta; order Orthoptera; family Trigonidiidae; genus Laupala; species Laupala kohalensis. The sequence continues at coordinate 122,151 of NNCF01127881.1, forward strand.
CATCCTTACCATCCTCACTGAGGATCTGCCAGTATCGATCTTACTGGGAGGACGCCTCGTCGCGTGCGTCTGTGTGCACTAGTTAGTCGTTGCGCCGGAGTCATAATTTTCACCTCCTTCTCTTTCTTCCTTAGTCCTTCCCCACCCCCACCCGCTCCTTCTTTTCGTTCCGCCAATTCTCTTTCTTTCTCTCTCTCTCTCTCCATCCTCCTCCTCTCCTCCTCTATCGGAGGCGCGCCTCTCCGTCTCACCGCGGCAATATTGTCAGTTACGTTTTACTGTGTATGATGTGTGTGAGAGATTGGAAAGAATTATGGTCCGAGAATCCCGCATGACTACCAGCTACTAGTACGCGTAAATTATATGAAATGGACGACTATAGGAAAAGGTACCGAGGGGGAAGAGCTCGCCTTCGCAATGACTGCCGTTCATCATTTTGATTGATGTTTCTTATAACGTTACTTTGTAATTAAAACGAGATGTAGGATGGTCGGCTGTCCTTTTTTTCTCTCTCTCTCTCTCTCTCTCTCCCTCCCTCTCTCTCGCTCCAGCTAGTTCCTTCTTCTTGAGTCGTTCCCGTCCCCCTTCGTAGCCCACCGCAGCCCGTAGGCCTACTGCGTCGCTCTGCTAATTTGCACATGTATGGCGGTGCGGACGTCCGCGGCGGGTCCGAGCATCCGATCCAGGGGGAAGGGTGAGGGATGAAGATGAGGACGGGTCAAGAGGAAACGTCTCGTCTCCGAGACATAGCGAACTGGTTCAAGCGCTAATCTTTTCGTAGTTTGGCGGCGGCGGCGGCGGCCTAGCTCCGTGATGCCAATCGGGATAGCGGGCATTGTAGTCTCCGCCGGATGAAACCGTTTGCCGGCCTCGCCAGCCCACAAGATGAGATTTTGAAGTAGTTTTCCGCGGTGGACTTCGGTTAGGGGAGGTCTTCGGTTCATATTTTTTGAAAACACGTTTTCTTGTAACGTAGAAGTCTTAAGTGGAGCACTTACCCCTTCCTTTTCGATGGGATGTTGCTATTTGTTATGCATAAGGAGGCTGCGGTGGCGGAGTGCTGCGGTGAGGAGAGGGCGGTGGCGATGTCATTTAAGAAGAACAACTCTTCCCACAGGATGCGTGTTTGACGTGGGAATGAGTGTCGGATGTGATTTCTAGAGTCGCGGCAGTTTACAACGAGAATGTCGATGGTAGCTGTGGTTTCGAGCAGTTTGCGGGTTTCTCCATTGGATGGCTTTGGAAAGCGGAATGACAAGATCTGAGTCACCTCAGTCATCTGATCATTCTGCTGTCTTATTGATAAAAATATATTGACATTCGGTATCGAGTAACACATTTTAAATCTTAACAACGAAGAAAAACTAAACTTAATTTGAGTAATTAAATAAGTTTCATCAATATAAAATACTTATTGCTTTTTTATTGTTTCGTAAAATTAGAAAAAAAGCTCCTGAAAATTATTTTATTACATTAGAAAACAAAACATCAATGTAAATGAAATGACTAAAACATATCTACAATTTAGGCCCATGTTTGATTATAATTGTTAAGAGCAATGATTTTGTTTAGAAAAATAAGTCTGCAGTATTGCTTTACCAAATTTTTGAAAGACTCTAATGTTTATTTACTAAAAATTGTATGTCATATACTAAGGGAATTTTAGCGAAAAGATTAGAATATCAAAAAGTAGGAAGGTAACCTGTCAGTTGAATTTCCCCGTTCTTGCACTATTGGTGTTTGTAACGCTTGTAACGCTACATGTTTTGCAATCTATTATAAGAATCGGAGTTATTCAAACGTTTGTTGCAATTTACTTTCAGGAATACTTCCCAAAAATGTTTGGTGGAAATTAATTACAATGAACCCATAAAGATACAAGCACTAATTAAACCTCCAATTTTGAATAGAATGATTCATTTTGTTGTGAAGTATAATACCATTATTTTGTCATTATTATAGCAGTATGAAATTATTTCCCCATTCTCTTTCCGGTAGCATTTACATGATCAATTTTCGAAAAATTAAAACCATTTTTGCAAAATTTGAAAAAACTTCATTCTTTATTTTTTATCATCTTTTCTGAAGGGAATTATTGTCTGAAGTGGAACAAATAATATTTATATTATTCACCCGTGTATCTGCGTATGGAGAAGACATATGATAAGTAAAGCGAGATAAAAATGACGTCGAGGTGGCAATCAAAATCACCATATCATTCGTAAATCTCAGTTCATTATCCCCACGACCAATGCAGGAGAATAAGTTCTATTCCCAGTTCACCACCATTTTCATGTCGCCTTTGTTATTAATAGTTTAAAATTATAAGTACTGTCGATAACTTGACATTTATAATTTCTACGACTGCTTTCGGTTGACGCGTTGGAAGAGAGCGGGAAGGGTAAAAAAGTGCTTTCCTGAAATAGATGTCCTTAAATTTGTGGCGTGATCGGATGAACTCATTGTTTAAGTGTATCTCCGCAAGGTTACATCGTCCTCTTCAAGGCGTTGCTATTCTTGCTCGTAATTTTTACGAATGTCTTTTCATTGTAGCATCATAATTTGAACTAATATTTATTCTATGCGGCGTAATATTTTTTGCAATTATTACATCTATTAATGTTACCTAAGCAAATTGTGACAGATCTGAATCATTTTTCTAAGATAAAAATAAACAAAATTACAATAGTAATTTTTACGAACGTCTAGTTTTCCCCGCTGTTCCACGTATGTTTCGTCATCTAAGGTGAAGAATCTTTCATCCACTCTTGAATATGATTTTGTCGTTCGTTAGGTTTATAAAAGCTTTTCCTGTAAGCATACCAGTCAAGACTCAATATTATGCTGCCTCTTCCTCCAACAATATTGCGTACTTGCAAGACTGCTCCAGACCCCCACAAGCATCATACTCCCTTACCCTTTCGCGCAAAAAAGTGAGATTAGGGCTACCTTCAGAGGCTTCCTTTCGAAACCTATACGAATCAGCAGTTTACATCGCCTAAGTTGCCTCACCTTAGTCTCTGGTATCAATTACGGAGCCTATGTATTGCAGGGTCTTCCTCTCCACAGCAATGGAGCGGGGGTTCTGCGTGGGCCAAGTTATCGCCTTCGACATGAATAAGGGCCGGGATTTCCCTTCTCTTTGCTCTCCGCCTTCAATGGAGAGGCAATGAGGGAAGACGCAGGGACATATTACGAGTAGCTTTTCTTTTGGTGACATTTAATTCGATACCATCAAAGTATTCTCCTAAGATGAAAGAGCAAATTGTACAATTAACGTCCCTTTTATAATCAAGATGAAAAAATAATTTTGGACTTACGACTTTTTGATCGAAGAATAAGATGTATTTTGTGTTCTAAAAAAGCACAAAATAAACAGTATTCGTCCATCAAAAGTTCGTAAGTCTAAAATCATGTCTTTTATGATTTCCCATTTTTTACTCTTTTCTTTTCAAAATAAATGACATTAACATCATTTCTCATTTTTCTCATTCATAAAAATCAAGTGTTATGTCAATAACCATTCACACAAACATACGGTTTTATATGCACGTAAACGTAGTGCATCCAAAAGCGAAATTTAGGGACCAAATGTGAGTTATTAGAATAGTACGAAACGTGATGATTAAAACTTTTCATGTTAAAATTAGTTTGTTTTTAACGCGTCATTACACGCCTCCCTTTTAGAAGATGAGAACAACGCTACGGAGATTTGCTTACATATATTTCACCCAAATTGCTGAACTGTTCATAAGTGATCGTTCGATTAGAACCATTGTTTTCTAAATTTAGGGTTCTTCGATCTTCACTTAGTTAATCTGGTCATTTAAAAATGTGAAATGGAGAATGGTAAAAATATTACTAAGTACCAGTAAAATTGATACATTTTCTACTTCCCAAGAAATCGACATTTTATCATACTGTAACATTTCCTGAGTTGTACAGTAACTTGAAAGCACACTCTGCTAGCAAATTTCTACATTAGATATACATTTATTTGCAAAAGTTTTTACTCATAATTTTCTCAAAATGAGTGTATGTACACATTGAAGAATCCATTCTTGGACTCGGATCTAGTTCAATAACATGAGGTGAAGATTTATGAATTGATCGTGTGATCGGTTGAAAGGACCAGATGTATAGAAGAAACTGAAAAGCCATTCAAAGCCTCCTTGTTTTATTGAAAGAACACTTCTTCCTTACCTAAACATATACATTCAAGTGACTACCTATTCATGAAAAAAACTACAATTGAATTAATACACTAAATAAATTGTAAACTTGTAACTTTTGTGATATGAAATAGATTCCTGTATGTAGGCACCATACAGGAGAGCGCTGACATTAGTGGACGAACGTGATTAGATAGCTCCAAGAGGCTAGAAAGTTTGTTTTCCGGTAAAATTATGTTATTAGTCATGTTTGTATAAGCACAATATACTGTCTAATATATAAAAGAACTAGCCGCTTACCCGACGTTGGGATTTTTCATAGCCTATGGAGTAAACCTGTCTTTTTCTATGAAATATATTTTCATGACTCTCCCTTTCCACTCTACCCATAGGGGTTCTAGGACTGTTCTCACCCCCCCCTGCCAACGCCAATGACGGTCCCACTCTGATTTAAGTGTGTCTATTCATCTTAGCATCTCAGGTAGTACGAACTAACACACCAGGAGACGCGCCGGTAGAATTTTTGCTTCCGAGGCAAGGTACAACGGCGGCAGCGCGGCTGCTCCATCTAAACTATACTTCCAAATTTTACAATATTAAGAATGTTTTATCTTTGTTAAATGGACAAAACCAAAAACCCATAATATTTGATGATGATTGATTTTTTCCTTCTTAAATTACTCTTGAAGTATTTTAACACTTCTATTTTTGATAACGTCTTATCGATCATTTAGCTTACCCTTTGCAGTTAGATATATGCTGTCAGAGACTTTTTTGTAGAACACTTTAAGAGGAACAATATTGCCATTTATAGTTCTCTCTTATCCTAGTTGTCATAGGTAACCGTTTAGGCGGTGTTAGCGAATTTTTCCTGTGCTTTTTCGCTATTTCATCGATATTTATAATCAATTATGTATCTTTCTTTTCACACATTAAAAAATAAATTAACCTATGTTTTTCGTGAACATCTTAAATATATCTATATCAAATTTTATCGCGATCGGTTTAGTGGTTCAGCCGTGATTAGGTAGCAAAGAGACAGACACACTTTCACATTTCGCATTTATATATTAGAATAATGATCGGATGTTTGAGTTTATCGGTATTTAAAACTATATCATTCAATGAATATTTACCATACTTGATGAAATTGTTTGAAATGTTGTAGACGAGACTATAAGATATTTTCAATATTTACCACGACGTATGACGTAAGAGCTGACGGATGTTGATCCGTTTACCATGATAGTCATATGCGAGTAATAACAGTTCATTACGTATGTGTGTCTACAAGATTAGGTGCTGTAGGTAAGACGACTATTTCTGAGAAGATATCTATTCAACAGTATACTTCAAGTTGTTTAATGTTTTACTTTCGAACCTTCAATTACTTAATTATAAACAAAACTATTATCTGAAAGATTTTTCGTAAAAAATTGAATCTAGATTATGTATGAGAATATCGTGAGGAGCGTATTCGTATCGCACTCTCTCTCTCTGACTTTTGAGCTCTGAATGCGACAGACAGGACTTATGCGCAAAAGACCTCAGTGGTCAGCGGGCCGTAATTACAGAAGACGGCTGGGAAGGTGGCTTGACGGTCCGTCCGCAGGCGATGAGAAGCAATCAGGGTGCTTGACGTGACGGACATGAGCGTACGTCGCCCAGTCCTCGTCACGCAGACGGTGACAGGAGCTGAAGTTGTGGTGGCGGTAGTTGTGGCGGTGGTGATGTGGGAGAGATTATGATTACGCATGGGATTGATCAGTGGTACTGGAACAACGGCGCGATAGAAAAAAATTTGAGAAAAAAAATTTGAGAAATTTTTTTTTAGAGTACTAGAAAAATATGTAATTACAATAATGTGAGGGATAATAAGAAACCAGATAGTGGCATGTTGGGAATTGGGGCATGAAAGACATTCACATAAATGAAAAGAAAATGAGAAACTGTAATTTGTAAAAAATAAAAAAAATAAAAAACGGGATGGTTCGCACCAACAAAATAACAGTGGAGCTTCTAACATCTCGTGGCAATTTTAATGTCTATTTGGCTAAATATAAAATAATCGATAATTAAATCTGTGCATGTAGAAACGAACAATAGGATATGGATCACGTTATGTGAGATTGCCCATTGTATGGAAGTGAAAGGTGAATATTTGTGGAATTTATGAAGTATAGAGGAACTTAATTTTTGTGAGAAACACGGAGCGATTTGAAAAATTCGAAGATTTTTTTTACCAAATAAGGAGAAATACGCAATATTTTATAGGAAATTAGATTTTAAGAAATGTCAAACCATGGTAACTCTGTTAGGCACGGGATGTAATACAGTTTTAATAAAGATACACAAAAAATTACTCCTAAAATATTTTTAGAGGTTACACATTAAACATCTTCCTTGCCCACCGCGGACTCAGGTTTGAACCCTCTCCTGGTGTGTTTATTATGCGAGGTTTTATAACTATTTGTAACTAACGACGTTGGAAAGTATATCTGTGAATTGAATGTATTGTAAAGCATGCTCAGGGTATTTTTATAGCTATTCCTTAAATATTGTACAATGTATTTAGATTTAGATGGAATGGTGAAACCCACTGACCACTGAGGTCTTTTGAGCATAAGTTCTGTCTGTCGCATTCAGAGCTCAAAAGTCAGACGTTATGACCAAATTCACAAATAAAATGCAATTTCCATTCAGTTCAAGGCGTGATAGGACAACCTCAGACACACTTAAGCAAAGAATATATTAAGGATCTGGGTATTAGAGAGGAACACAGAAAAAAATGTATTTGTATACATATATTTATATTTAATTTTTATTGAGGATAATTCATAAATAAATTTTTAAAAAGAGGGAATAATGCGTAGTGCTTTTGAGATACCTTCCCCGACTGAACTAGCAAATCGGTACATTAATCATACAAAACAAAACAATTTATGTTTGTCTTTGTTGAGACAGTTCATAGACGTCTATGATATTACTCAGTTGCTGATTTTTTTTTTTTTTATTTTAGTTTATCTTCCTGTCCGCAACATTGTCATTCTGCTTTTACACTTCCCTGCATTCATTACACTTGCTGCGGTTCCACCATCCTCGTGTACAACTTAAACTAGCACCCGTCACTTACCCTGTGGAACTGGACTGTAATCTTCCGTTTTCCCTTTCTATTAATATTTTCTTTACTTTTCGTCAATTTTTATTTCTCGAACTGTGTTTCTTCTTCTCCAGAAATAACACATCTCTTGTTTGACCCTATTAATTTTGCTCCCAACTCAACCTGTTTTAAATCGTTTCAAATATTTTACCCTTTCCCTTCCGCGAATTGAATAGTGCCATGTGACATAGTAACACATATCAAAATCAACACTTTCTCATTAAAAACCTTCAATTTCAACTTCGACTTATCCCAATCAAAGAATGATAAAATATGCACTAGGAGTAGAACGGAAAGGAGTAGTATATATATTCAGTGACAGATGTACAGAATAATCATATAGCTGTTATTTGAACATTCATCCATTCATGTCACCAGCCTGGTATCAATTTGCGGATCCCCCACAGGGGACTTACATCGAGTAAGTACGTGTTTGGCGAACACGGGGCCCCGAGCTGAGTCTGGCATTACTTCCACTTACTTGTGCCATGCTCCTTCCTTTCTCTTTCCTGATCTCCCTTGGTCACCTCTTGTTCTTTTCGATCCCGACGC
>NNCF01127881.1:130260-147855 GCA_002313205.1 Laupala kohalensis
ATAATAATAATCTTCCTCCCAGCAGAACTTGATTTAATAATCCACTGCTGAGAGAAAAACCAACACAAGTTGAGAGAACTAAATAATAATAATAATAAACTTTATTGTTAAAAAAGCAGTTACAAATTACGTATGACCACGTGGAGGACAATAAACTAATTTAATAATATAAAAAATAGCGAAGTATATTATTGGGTTAAGTGCAGCTTTTGAGGAACGATAGAGGAAAACAGGTAAATATTTCGTGTAAGGACTGCTCCGTACTCAGGTGATCTGACTGGAACGAATGCGTTGTATGATTTCTATCAGGTCATGCGTGGTTTAGTTGATATCAGGGGCAAGTGTAGCTCATGCTAAGCAAATGGAGATCATATATTACTTACCAGCAAAAAACATTGGCTTCTGGGTGCTTCAACAATTCTCACTACTTTCATTTTTATTTTGTATTCTATGCATTGAATATTCACTTCATTTTTTATTTTAATATTTATTTATTTCATGTTTCTTTATTGTTCCTGATACGATGTTTTATGAAGTCAGAGCACACAGTCAGATCTTCCACATGACAGGATGTTTTTTTTTATGAAATTAATTTGAAGAATTGAGAATTTTCGATTCTCAGATTACAAATTATTTTCGTTTTTTAATGAATTTAGATATTTAATTCATTTCATTACAGTAAAATGAACGGGAAAACCAATGTCATCGGAATACTTATGTTAATTCACACATTGCTTTTTCACATTTTCTTGTGATTATTTGACTAAGTAAGAAAACTATTTTTTTTAAACACAGCAAAAATAGGTTCATTCAATTGTTATGTAGGAGAAACGTGACAAGACCATAAGAGTTAGCTTCCTAATTCATTACTGAAACTTAAAAATATTCGTATTATTACTACCAAGGATTACAAAATGAGTGCTTTGAAAATAATCTAAAAATGTTGAAACTTCATTTATTAAAGTGATTATCCATATATTTAAAAATGAATATGTATTAAAGATTAGGAAAAGATTTATTAGTAAAATAGCATAATGTAAAAACTAATGTCTGACATGGTTATACACGTGAATGAAATGCATGGCTTCATATGATGAAGATTGTTCTGACAAGGATAACTTCTGCTGAGTTGTAGCGAAGTGTTTCTGCGCTGAAGAATTTGTTTTCGGTTCACTGTGGGAGAGCGTGCCCAGATTGACGGGGCAGTGCGCTTCCTTGGGGCGAGACGGGTGAGAGAGCGCGGCTGACGAGGCGACAGGTGCATTCGGGGAGAGAACGGCGAGGCGGGGGCGGAGCGGCAGGGTGGGACCAGGCGCAGTGCTGACAGACAAATCAATCCCCGCTTCCACGGCTCCTCCGCTTGTTTATTCGCCCGCGAAGCTTCTGACGGACAGCCGATGGCCCACTCCGGCACCGCCTACGCCGCCAACTCCTACTCCTCCAACATCACCACTTCCTCCGTAATCATTGGGCTCCGTTCGCCGAATTCGGTCTCCACCTCTCTCTCTCCCGTCGTCGGCGTCTCCCACAGCCACCACCACCTCGATTTCACCACCACCCTTCCTCTCCTTACTATCAACGCTGACGTCTCAAACCTACATCTTCTTTCCCACAACCATCCTGTAACCCACTCCTCCATCATTGACGCCAGCACGCCATCATTTTAGGGAGTGTAATATACCCTGTTATACCCCTCTTTTTCTCCCTTTCACCCCCTGTACCACGACATCTCATCCATCCCTAACATCGACGAGATTAAAGTTTCACCTTCGAAGACTTAAGTGTAACCCATCGCGATACGTCGAAGTTGGATGAAGACTGGCCTGAGCCTAGGGATGCCACAAGGATGCATCTTTGGTTCTATACATGTTCGGAATAATTATTCCGAACTAGCTTTGGGACAGTTCCAATTTTGAGTATATGTAACGAATTAAATTTCATTTGGGAACAAATTTAATTTCTAATTGAGCTGTTGTTGTTTTATTATTGTATGAATATCACTAGAGTTAAAACTATATGTGAATTTTTACGTTCTATTAAAGGGATTATTACACTCTCACAAAAAAGGTGTTCAAAGACTTAGGTCAAAAGACGAAATAATTTATTAAACTTGGCAACTATTTGCTATATATCTGTAAGTGACGTTGTCATGACATTTATTTGTCTACGTGAAGAATTATACTATGGGAACTTAAATATTGAGAGGATAGATTTCGTTTTGTATGAGCTCATTAAATAAAAGAACTTCTGATTTTAAGAGGGTGATTTGGGGTGAAAGCAAATTTGAGTTTTTGACTTAATATTATGAGCTAAATATGGTATTACCTCTGATTTTAGTTGTTACTTCACATACCGTGAAACTAATTTCTGTGTTTTTTGTTGGTATTTCACTTTTATGTGAGACAAAAATATTTCTTCTGTTGTTAGTATAGTCTCATTTTCACAATGCGAGTGTATAAAAATCAAGACTCTTTGAGACGAAATGAATGAGAAATACTTGGTAACATCGCAGCATTAGTAGTAAATATAAAAAATCTACATTTGAATGTAATAGCAGTGTGTGAAATGTTTATAATTTTTATTTTGGTGTTACCAATGAACCCATATACTCAGTATACATAAATAAATTGAGTTTTAAGAAATAATATTTGCACAAAAATCACGAAAGTCGCATGAACAATACCATTCAGTCACGGTAGTGGGTAGTCAGCTAGCCATTACATAAAAAATAGACGAGGAAGCATTGCAACAAAATTATTTTTCAACTAATAACAGACAGGAGCCTCAACATATAGTAGTTGGAAAAATAAATAATAGTTCCAACAGTAAATACTAGTTGGAAGACAAAATCAGTGATTTTTCTGTATTGCTTCTTATCATTAACATAATTTTCTTATTTCATCACGTCCTGTGTTGCAAGTTCGTAGTCTATCTCTCCAGCACTGCACTTCTCAAGCAGCAAGGGCAGCGAAGCTAAACGGTGGCTCTGCATCCCGCTGTGTCTGTTGAAGTGTGTAACTCGCAGAGACCGATAGCACCGCTTTGTCTTTCCTTTCAAACTCTTGACTGATGAGTCTTGACTAATGAGAATTGACCAGACCTCGAGAAAGCAGAAAGGGTGAAGACATTTATTTTACGATGTCGGCTGTGTGTGATACCGAGGCGCAATAGCTTTCCCCGTCGATGCATCCATCAGATCGAGGATTTCGTCAAATGAAAAACGTAATGTTCCTTCTCTCAATGTCCACGTGGAAGGTAAACAAAAGAGGGATCATCGCTTTACTATCATTCTCTTCTCTCTTGCTATTCACATAGTTGTGGAGACAAAGAATTTTATGCATGAAGAAAACCGGATTCATTATTGACAAGGTTCCATGATCCAGAGAAATTGGTTTTCAAGTATCGGTTTTTGTTGAAATTCTAATGAAACCGTTGAGTCAAATTTATTTATAATTTGATTTCAGTGTTATTTAAATTGAAATGTAATATTGTAAAAATATTCATAAGGTCTTCAACTTCATCTAAGTATATCCCTCACTCCAATATATTACATAAAACGATGAAGCAATGTTTCAGAAACAATACAAAACACTATCTTATTTAGTATAACACCATAATAGTATGTACAGAACTATGATAGGATAATTTACAGTTTCAATGTCTTGGAAGTTCCGTAAATATAAGTCAAAAAGTTGGGCACACGAATGTGCAGTACCGTTACTGTGATAAAATTATAACTCCGAGGATGTATTTTATGCTTAACATAGACATTCATTCACTACATATAGTCAGAAAATTGCATTTTAATGATACTTTACATGAAAAAATGAAGTATTTTTGAGTTTTCATAATTAGCTCGAAGTATTTAAATAATATATTGTGTCTTTAAAAAGAAATATTAGCTAATTACATCGTATAGAAGTATATGCCACTTGAAAAATACGTATAGTTGCAATTCCAGAGTACTTTTCAAAATACACTCTCAGTTTATTTCTTATAGGGCACCCGTTGGAAAATTTCTTATGTTCAGAACGACAATCGTCTACACCACGAAGAAGACCACAAACTATGATGAATAGTATTCTAAAATAACAGAATATTAATTATTGCTCTTTTTCAGGTTCAGAATTAAAAAAAAATTGACTTCGACGCATCGCAAACTCACGCCTTGACTATACAAGATCATCATAACCTGGATTAGAAATTGAATGGAAATCTTCTGAAAACTCCTAAAGCCTTAATTTTCCAAAGCTGTAACAGACATATAGTGACTGAGCACAAGTTTTTCTCGCGTGAACGTTTTGATTTTGTCAAACTATTCTATTTTATAAATATGAAAAAAAAAAAAAAAAAATTCGAGAAAATGACTGGGTGGAGTTCTTGGACCCAAACTCGAGAATGCATGTGCCGCATCTCGAGGCTCTAAACCTTTCGTTCTCCGCAGCTAACGCTAAAAACGTTTAAAAATTAAATAAAGAAAAATATCAATTTAATTTCGAAAAAATCGTCCAGAAGGTCTTAACTCAGGATATCAAGTGTGTCGAATGTTACAAATGTTAATGGTCATGATTTATTTTCGATATAAATTTAACAAAACTTTCAATGTCCAGTGTAAGATTTCTATGTATATCCCTACGCCTTCCAGGCACATTCATTAAAACATTCTTTAAAAAAAAAATAATTTTTTTTTACTTTCTTTTCAATCTAAGTTTTAATTAAGAGAAATATCTTTGGATCGCATAAAAGTCGGTAGTAATTTTATTTTTATATATTACAAATAAAACGCTGCATTTTTCGGTTTCCTTCATCTAACCCGTTGCGTCAACCTTTGACCAATTTGGATTTGTGCAGCTCCCTGATGAATTTTATTATTATGACAAACTGCCCTCCACTTCCGTTCCAAGCGTCTACGGAGCGTAGAGCCACCGACGGACGGAGCTCCGAGGTGACATGTTCAGTTGCGGTCGTGGCAATGTGACGTGGAGGCACGGGCGTCAACGGTCGTAATTATGACGTAGCACCAAGCGCCGACGCGACGGACGGATGGACGGACGTCCATACAGACAGACGAACGGGGCAGCCGCGCTCGGGGACAGCAGCCGGATGACAGCGGAGGCGCCAGGGATGTCGTGGGGGTGGAGAGGGAGATAAAAGGGGCGGGGTAGTGGGGATGGGGGTGCGGTGGAAGTTATCATGAGGGGAGATGCGAGGGGGTAGGAAGGGTCACCGCGGAGAGTTTGGATCGTGCAGGGTCTGGTGACGTGAACGATTGAGTTGGTGAAGTTGAAGGGGTAGGGGAGGTTTGGAATGGTATCCATAATATGTGTCAGGGAGAAAAGAGGAAAAAATATTTCTGGAGACTTACATGATGTATTGCAATCACTCATTTTAAATTTGTGAGGAATCAACGCTCGTAGTTCTATGAGCAGAAGAATCTCAAAGGGAATAAACTATACGAGGAGTTTCTTGATTACGTAAATAAATATGTATGTTAACAAGTTTTAAAATTTTATTTTGTGTTTTTAGTATTAAAATGCATTATATTTTATTGGTAACTTTCTTCTGTTGAGCGCTATTGAAATTAAATATTCGAATCGAAAAATATATTTTATTTTTTTATACTATTTGTAATGGAGTGTATGCAACTATTTATGCAACCTGCGTTAGATCGATGGCGGATGGTTTGATTTTTTTGTTAATATTTTAGTCATCCAAAAGACGATAATATGTCCTATCTCATAATGATTGAATGACACAAAGTTTAGTCAGCCCTGGTAGGAATTAAGAGACGCCCGAGTGTGAAAGCAAATAGAACTTCATAAATGCTAGATATACCAACCTTTCTTATTTCATTCTACGTCGATTGGTATGAAATATCATATTGGAATCACTTCATTATCAATCAAAAATGACAAAAACCTATGTGATATTTCATATCAATCAACGTAGAATGAAATAAGAAAGGTTGGTAAATCTAGCATTTAATTATCAAAAATTATTTAGGTTTTTGTCATTTTTAATTGATTTTATATCGAAGGTAGAGAGAAGAACAAGTGTTACGTCCATGCTTTTCGATTCATCTCATACTTCGAATATTTCAATATTAGAACTACCTCTTCAATTGAAACCAAGTTTAATATTTTATTTAGAAATGTCTTCTTTTTATAAACGAAAGAAAATCATGAACTCAAAGAGGTCGTTATACGAAGTTATGAACAATAATTGCCTAGATGATCGACAGAGGGAAAAAAATGTAGATGATAATTTTTCGTACGATATTAAAAAGAGTTGATTTTGAGTCATTTAAAGGCGGAAAATGAATGAATACGGAAATCTATTTTATTCTGGACCTATAAGTATTGGACTGTCAACTCAAATCGGAAAATATATCCATATAAAATCATAAATTGTTGCTTATAAATTAAATTTAACCGGTATATTTGTTGAACGAAGTGTTACTATTATTATGAAAGAATAAGAAATGATTCAGTATCTAGAGCGGGTATTCCTTTGCCAGTCGTCCGCTTAGAATTTAGTCAGAAGAAGTTGCCAAAATAAATAAAATATTTTTTTTGCTGTCAGTGATACGTGAGCCGAGGCGGTGGAGAAGTGCTTGAGATGGGTCATGTGTCTTGATGGATACTCCGCCATGTCGGCTATGATGACTCTGGCAAACGCTTGGTAGGATGCGAGGGATTGAGCAATGAGTTGAGACCACGGGTATGCGTTGCAAAATGTGATTTCAGAGACGCGAGTTGGGATTGGAGAATGCGTAAAATATACAAGGCACGATATAAGTAATTGGGATGTGAGAGTTGGATGGGATTTTGGCATTGACTTATTTTGTGATTCATTTGTAAAAATACACGTCACATTTAGCCTCGAGTAATTATATTTGAGGTTATATGAAATCATATTTTTCTAATTTCATAGAAAGAACAGTACATAATGTTTACCCATAAGAGTGGTGGAGAATATCTTAAATACTCATAGAAATTCCATATTTATGCAATTGAAGTTCGAATTAAGTCGATTTTGTCCTCGATTTGAAGCACTGCCAGAGTGAAATCGAAAACACTCATTTAAATAAAAGTAAAGTGATGAATGTGAAATAGGTTTGATACTCATTGGGACGCGATGAGAAGTGAAACGTTGCTGAGCACTAGGAAAAACACACAGTGTTCAGACTTCGTGTACGCTGTCGGTTTCACTAATTTTCGGCGTATGTTGTGATTTNCTGAGTGTACGCTGTCGGTTTCACTAATTTTCGGCGTATGTTGTGATTTTATTTTTTGACCTATTGATTATTGTCTAGTTTCCCATTTCCCATGAGCATTTCTCATAAGTTCTTCGCACCTTTTACTTCTGATACGAAATTAAGTTTAGGACATCAAGGGTGAATTCTCTCTCGCAGGACCGTCCTACTTATTGTTTCGTTGTTTTACTAAACCTAAGTTCTAACAACTAGATAAATTGAACAATATAATTATATTTATCATTAAATGGAAATGGATATTTGTGTACTTGTATATCAAACTTACTTTTTGATAAATAAATAACAAATTGACTTATGTATCAAGCATCATGTTGGTTCCATTTCTTGAACTGCATCTTTCCTTCTTTCTCTAATACAATACTATTGAGCACGCAATACTATTACACCAGAGATGGATATGAAAGTTTGGTACCCCTAAGTAGTAGTAAATATAGCAAATTTGATATACATTAATTATATGCTTTAAATATTTATATATTGTTTCTATATAATTTATCTGTTACTTTCTTTCTGTGCCTCTAAAATCTTGCGTCCCTAGGCAATTGTCTATATTCCCTATGCCTAAATCCACGTCTACCACTGCTTAATCTGTGCAGCAGTCCAGTTGTTTCGAAATAGATAGAGTTAAAAACCATAGGGGATAAGGTTTCTGAGAAGCAAAAACTAGCATGCTGAAGTTTTCAAGAAATCTATTTTTGTATTTTATGAAGTTAAAACAGAAGCAATCACTTGTAGGCAACCTGCTTGTCGCGATACTATGAGACGGAAGCCATGGTGGTAGTGCCTTCTGTCCCTATTTACTAGCGAGCGGAATAGAGCATGCTCGATCTCCCGCTCTGCTGGACTGGATGAGGTTTTCAGGTGGGATTTCCTCTCATCTACTCCAGACCTACGTCGTTTCGATACCTTACATACTCCGGCAATCCAAGATCTCTCCTTCCCTATTTCTTCACCTAAGTTATGTTGATAAGCCTCATACTATATAATACGGAAGAGCAGACCTGATGGTCTTAAACCTCATCATATCCAAAAATAAAATATTGAATAAAATAAGACGAACAGGTATTTTTAGGTTACAACATAAGATTGATTTAATGAAATCATTTTTGTGTTATCAAAGAGACATGCAACATTAACAAAGAGATAAACTCAATGAAACAAAACAATATGATAAACTTGCACATTTCATTCGATCGGCTGAAAGTTACCTCAGTGTCAAGGAAACGTGAGTAAACGAGCATGATGGGAAAGATAGCCCTCCAAATGTTTTTTGAGTTAGTGAACATAAAATTACAAGTGAAGTGTCTGGGCATTATAAACAATAAAATACTACCAAATTGTTCGTATTTTTTGTCCCGATTGACTTCTAAAAACTTTCACCCTTCGATTGAAAATACATCCGTCGTCTGTGCTCGATGGGACAGCGGCGTCGCGTCGGTGTGATCGCCAAAGCTTGTGGGTGTCTCTCGCGCCGGTGTCGGATGCGACGATGTCCACAGCACTCGCATCGCACCTGACGAACATCCGTCATCACACACGCTCCGCTCTCTGCTCACTCGTCCGCCGCAGCTGTCAACCAGAGCGCACCACCGTGCAGCGTCCGCCAAATGGCGGATGGCGAGGGCGGACGAAACAAAAGAAATGAGGCATGGCGTGCGCTCAACGGAGCGACGTGCTTTACACCTTCCGCTCCTGTGTGAAAAATGCGAACACCGCGCAGGTGGATTGGCACGTCGCTTCTTTGCGCCTGAGGTAGTAATTCTTGTCGGCGATGATTTTGAGGAATAATTACACGTCATTTATATAGTCGCTATAGATTTTACTATATTGTTACACAAGTACAAGGTACAAGGTTTTTTCAAACGTGTTCTTTCTTTTTATATTGTATTGTGTTTTTTTAGATATTATCTTTCTTCTTTATTGCTATATCGTTATTCAATTGGATTTTCACTAAATATTAATGTATTTTACTCAAATATACTTTTCGTGTATTTTATATAATGAAGACTTGGAAGTATATGTGAGGAACATAAGGCAATAATGTTGTACCACCAGGTTTATATGTATCATAATTATTTATTGGAAAGTAGTTTGGATTTTGGTAAATGTTGCTATGTACAATATGTAAGTTTTATTTAAGAAAAAGGCGAAAGATATGAAAAGTAATTAGTAATTGAAATGACTTTGATTAAACTTAAGGATTCAACAGAATATACACATTATAAGCTGAGATTATTTTTAATGTATCTTATGTATTTTAAGAGAATTTGCTTTCAGCACATAAAAATCAAAATTAACATATCTTCAATTTCATATGTTTAGTATACGTCGTTTGTGCGACATTACTTTCGTCTTTCGTAATATAAGAAATTAAACGCGAATTCACGGGAAATTACAGTTTCACTTAGGTTAAAATGAGGGAAATTAAAGTGCTAATTTTTCATACTTCCCAAACATGCGTGCATATAAAAAAACAAAGATGTCCACAGTCGAAGTTCATATATAGTTGGCTATCCGAAACAAACTGCGTATCAGCAGACAGAACTCCCAACGTCTCGGTCTCCAAACTTCTTCAGTGACGGGGGTGGAGGCATAGATCCGTTAATACTTGCTATTGTTTAAAAACAAATATATGAAACAAGTTGTTGGATTGAATTTAATTGAAATATTAAGAGTGGAGATTAAACACCTTGAAACGAAAATGAAAATATTTTTTATATACTTTAAATTAAAACAATAAAGTGTTATTTAGGATTTAATTAAGCTTCAAAATATTAATATTACAAAAAGGAATAAATTCGTGTTTTTTGTTGACCCCTTTCAAAATTTTTACGTTGGTCGTGTCACTGAAAATTAAAAATGCATCAGTTCAGAGATAGCCAACCCTTGAATTCTTAAGTAAATCAAGTAAGGGAATAATAAAATTTGCTTCAAACGTCCTGGGAATCCCCAACCAGTTTTTACGAAATTGATCTCACATAGCCTATACTACTTCTTTGAAACTTGGGGTCCGGTTGAAATCCGGCACGAAGTTTCAGAGAATCGGCCGTGTCTGTTGTCGCGCCGGAAACTTTGGCAAATGGCTGTGCTTTTATTATTATCCGTCCCCACACGCACTCTGCGACGCGTTGTGAACTGATTTATGTCGCTGTTCATAACAATCACTCCAAGAAGCGGCAGCTGCGTTGCCAATTTTTCGCAATGTTGCATCAAGCGTCAACATTTTTGCCAACGTGACACAATGCTATTGTTACGTTTTCCATCGGTCTCGTTGGGAAAGCGAGAGTTTATATACAAAGAGTAAAATACGTGGAAAACTGACAGTTTCATGACAAGAGTCTTACAAGATTATGTTGTTTTATTTAGTAAAATATTCCTACTAGCTTTTATGCTATTTACATAGCCAAAAAGTTACGTAAATAGCAAAGAAATTTGTTAAGAAATTTTTGATCACCGATAATGTCATACATATATTTATAAACAGTAGTTCATTAATCGCATTTTTATAACACTTTCATCTGCTTGTCTTCCTGTCATTTATACTTTCTAGCCATGCACCATTTATTTATACCTTCTTCGTACCTTGAAAAGTCTAATATTCCAAGCACTTTAATTTGAGAAAGTAAGACCAACACATAACATTACCATTCATTTCACTTCCAATTGTATTAATGATTTCCCTTGTTACTGAAAATATTCTCTCGTTACGTTCATAAAACACACATCCATTAATCACATTCAAAATATATTGGCCCTATAATTTTGTCACATTTGTTAAAACTGTAGAGAAACATACTTGTAATTTTTGTTTACATTAGCATGAACTGTCTTTTTCGTCACACTCATATTTATCTAACACTTGTATAACCAATATTTATAATTAATATGCACCTGTTAGAAAACCTAGATTAAAGAATATTATTACATACATCGCTTTGTAATATTGCTTATATGCAGTGCTTAATTATACCTATAGTTTTGTTAATAATAAGTAGGAAATTGATAGGTAACAAGAATGATTATCTACCTAACAATACATATTTTTTTATATTATTTAAAACGTTTTTATTGATGGATCATGTCATTAAACTAATATTGGTTTGAATACATAACATTATTACGAGTGAGAGTCTTTGTAAATTACCTCTCGTCACGTCCTTCAATGTAACTCCAATATAAAAGTGTCCCTTGCGGTATGATAGCAGGTTGATGACTACACGTCGTGAGATGCCCCGGCTTCTCTTGTCCGTTTGGAGGATCAGTGATGACGAGGTGCGCGAGGGTAGGAAGGGTTGCAAAGGGTGTGTCTGGGGTGCGGTAACCCGATGGGAAGCCACCGGGCGACCACTTGAGAAAGTGACCCTCGGCAATTATTGCGGTTCTGTATCACGGCGGTCGCATGCCCCAGTCGGCTTCGCTGTCACCTCAACTACCACCTCCCTCACCCTCACCACACGTCCCTCACCCTCACAACAAGCGCTGCCATCACCTCCACTAACTCCACGATCCAGCTTGGGTAACACTGCCTACACCATACATTCTCCAAAAAGATTCGAAAGAATTTTGAAGGTCATATTTTCAACAATTATATGGCCGTCCATGAATTATTGAACGCAAAAAAATATTATTAATTTTTACGCCCTCTTCCTCTTTATAAAGCACTTGTTTTGGGGGAGAAGAAAGATGGATCTTTACAACGTAACTCTGGCCCTACCTTCCCAATTTTCATCTTGTGTGGTTGAGTATTATAATGTTGGAGTCAAACTTTATGGTTAGAAGCGTCCTTTAAAACGAACCTTATTAGCTACACTTCGGGTTACTGAACACCTAGATAACCCAGTAACTGTTTGAGAATCCCCCATCCCCGCTAGGGTGCGTTACGCCATTTCTATACGGTCCTTATGAATGTGATAATCAACTAAGTTACTGAACAACCACAAAATGAATCTACCAATTCCGTCTTTGTCGTATCAAAATCTCCACTCTATTCCTCTTAGAAGCGGTTCCAACTTCCTCGAACTTGGGCTCGTGTCTCGCCGACAGTGACCGTCACGCACCATTGCAACCATGATGGCTACGTCCTTCTGTCCACTCCCCTTCTCAGCCCAAGCCATGCAATGTCATCCCCCGCTTGAGGTGCAGTGTCATCCGGACGGACTAGTTCCCCCTCTCCACTCTGCCTCCGACTAACTATCCCTGCCTCGTCGTCTCCATTGTGTCGCCACAAAGCCAACCGTGCCTCCGCCTGCTGCTACTACCACTCTGCCACCTATCATTTGTCGTCAGTGAAACCTCCTCTGTACACAAAAAGTAGACTGCTCCAGATCTTTCAGAAAAGGTCGCGCCCGCCGCGTGAGGCGGCCTCCGTCTTCGCGGGGTCCTCTTTCCCCTCCCCTTCCAACCAACCCCTCCGTCAATCCCTTTCGCGGGGGTCGACTGACATTCCTCTCGCCTACCTGACACGCCCTAGCCCTGCACTCTCATTCAAGCTACAGTGAGCTATGGACGTCTAGAGGCAGTTGACTTAAATGAAAACCGCTCCAAAGCGGGACTGCGTGCGTTTGCCTTTAGTGTGTGGGTAATTTATAGGATTGCTCCGCGTCGGGAAAATGTTGATTTACACCCTTGACGGTTTACATAATAAATTTTAGCAAAAAGCTATTTTGTGAACCATTTTGAATGTTTTCTAATTTCCAACTCCCGGCCATCACCTGGTCCGCCAAGAACAAAAGACGTAAGCGACCCGAACTGGCGGGAAGTGCGGCGGGCGGGGAAATGGTAGGGCGGGGAGACGGTGTGCGAGAGGGGTCGGGGAAAAAAGGATTTTTTCCGCGTTAAGACTTATGGGTGCCCGGAGAGTGCTAAAAAGGTCGTGTACCGCCGAGGGGCGTAGGTGACGTATTACTTGGCAGCCGAAGCCGGTTCGGGTGACGGAAGGCTCTCTGTGCCCGCCCTGCGTCAGCACCGTGGTGCACCCTGGGAATTGGACGATGGCGAAGGCGTGTTGGATGGGAGGATTTCTGCGTACAATCCTAATCCTCGTCAAGGATGCTGTAGCATTAGAATGCGCTGATTTCGTTCAGGAGACACTATAATAGTAAGGACTCGATGGAGAGAATTCACCAAATAAAGTACCTTTACCAATTTCACTCACACTACTGTAGCGGAGGTGGTGAGAACGAGTTACTGATGTAAGGAAAATCTCAGTTTCCTTTAAACTGTGACGTATCCAAAGAGACAAAGGGATAGCAATTCTTGATTTAACACACGTAATGCATAGGTACAGAATCGAAATATTTTTCTAAACATTTTTTAAAAATAAAGAACTATATTTAATGAAATAAATTTAAATATAAGGAAATTGTTTCATTTTTTTATCAAGCTCAAAACACATTTGGTATCAAAATAGTTTTCAATCTCAGAAAACTCAGTGTACTTAAATCTCAGAAAATGAACGAAATAAAATTTGACGCTAAGTTTCATTTATCTGAATTTGTTTAATAATAAGTTGACTTAATATAATTACTGCGACGGAAAATTACACCAATATGTCTCTTGATTAAATTTTCTCTCATTGATAATTTCCATCGATCGATTGATTGATTACTTTCTCACATTTAAATCTTTCTACTCTTGGTAATACTTAAAAATAAGTTACCTTAATTTACCACTAGAGTGCATTAGTAGTATACCACACAAATCTGTGAAACGTAATTTATTTGTGTGGTGTTAGTTTTATACCCGTATTCAATTTTTATTTGATATTCGCTATTATTTTAATCCGTTTTGTCAACCTTGATGTTACTCATGCAAAGAAATTAGAAGTAATAGGGTGCATTATGTTTTTATTACTTGCTCATATACGAAACTTTCAAACAAAATTCCATTTATCCCGAAATTAGATGTCCATATATTAATATCGATTGCAAATAAGAAAACTTTTATGTGAATATTTATATGAAACACATAATTATAAGTCTATTTATCTAATAAAAGAATTTTCAGTGTTAGTTGTTTTATATTTTATGTACAATGCAGGAAACGATTTAGATTTTTCAAGATTAAAAAAACGTCAGTAGGTAACTAAAGGTTTACTTAGGTTCATTGAATTTCTTTGTTACTTTGTAAAATTATTTATGGTTACAATTACTCAACGAACAATGAAATTGTCATTAAATGTCTAGAATTGAAACAGAATTAGAAAGAAAATTAGCAAATCATTTTTATCTCAATAAAAATTCAAGATATAAAGTAGATTTTTGAACAAAAAATTCAAAAACTGTTATTTGTTATATGAAATTAAATACTTTATAATAGAGAACATCTGTGTAAAGAAAGATGTGGATAACCGATACTTACTGATTGAATCTTTGTTCAATATAGTGTTGAGTGAAAAGTTTTATATGCGACGGGGAGGTATTACGGGGAAGGAGAAATTTGATGACTAGAAAACATACAAAGAGAATATCGTGCTGCAGAAACTTTAGAGCATGCTATTCACAAGGCATTGTTACGTCGTTTGAGTGCTATAGATGTTCAATCGTATTTTTGTATGCAACAAAGTGAAGAAACAGTTAAGCATTGTAGAATTCTATTCAGAAGAAATAGTGTAAAAGTAAATGGTATCGTGTTCGTCCAATTGAAAGTAGCGTGAACATGTTGACTGATTTATGGAAGTCAGAACCCGGTGAATTGACTCAAGTCTATTGAAAATAAAAGTTATATTTTTCTTCTCTTTTGGACATGGTGAGAGCAATACAAAAGTTTCTGATAGAGAATGAAGTTACCCTTATCCAGCAATGAGAAAAGAAATGAGCGAACATTCTCGTAAAAATGTCCAGAAATGAACGTTAATTGATTCGCCCGTAAACATTATTAACCGAAAATAGATGCGGGGTGCATACATGTCATCACGGAAATGCTGGACAATTAATGTCATTTTTATAATGGAAATATAAGAACAGTTGTCCTTGTTCGTGCAATGCATTATAAACATTCTTGATTTTTATGTTCAGTGAAAAATTTTGTGTTGAAAATACTGAAATAGTGATCCATTTAACTGAATTTTAGAAAGAACATATTAAAAATCAGGTTGATACTTGTCTCAATATGCAGAGTAATGAATTATTGATACTACTGCGATACGCATTTCCGGTCTCAAATAATCAAGATATGCATCCATCTTACAGAAAATTCCAACAAAAAAGTAACTAAGTTCTACGTTTGAATGAAATATAGTATCAATAATTCACTACTCTGCATTTTGAGACAAGTATCCTCCTGATTTTTAATAAGTTCTTTCTAAAATTCAGTTAAATGGATCACTATTTCAGTATTTTCAACACAAAATTTTTCACTAAACATAAAAATTAAGAATGTTTACAAATATTTCACGTGTAAGAATTTTGTTGTTGTTGTTTGACTCGATTTTTAATGTGAAGATTTTAGAGTGAAAGATGAATCCAGTTCAGTGCATTAATCTGACTTGATACGTCTCCTGAGGTGGGTATCCTCAGCACCTTCCAACAGCCAAATGTGTCCGGTGGTTCCAAACGACATTTCTTGCACATATACGTTCCGTTAAGTGTTTCATACTCCACATTACATGACCTTCCGTTTTACAACCTGGGTCGTCCCTCATTCGAAAACGTCTGTAGACGAACCATCAACCAAAACCACCACGGCCATCACCTCGTTACGCCGCTAATAATGCGCGCCTAACGAACTGCGATTGTCACTGGGCGATGTGGAGCAACGCGAAGGGCACGCGGCCCTCTCCCCCTCCCCTTCCCGGGGAATGGGGGTGGGGTGGGGTGTAGGGCCCTTTTCACACGACCTCCGCGACGATATATCACTGTCTTCTGACGTGAAAGTGCACAGGAGTTGCAATGTGATGGGAGAAGCTCTGCGGCATGGGCAAGGTGAAACAGCTGACGGCTACGAGTTGGTGATGAAGAAGGTCCAATGTTCTAGATCAGTGATCTTCAGCTTGTAATCCCCGATTTCATGACGATATGCGAATGATTTCAACCACTAATATTTAACTACAGTGTTACACCCAAAGCTAGGCAAAGCAACACAGAGAGTCAAATACAAAAATATAATGGACTGCTTAGTCTCTTACTTTAAAACAATTCATTGTTAGGGTCATACTCTCGAGAAACAAGCCAAAAAATACAAAAATATGAAATAAATACTACCACAAATGCTCCCAAAACATATTTACTGTATTAACTTTAAAGGTTGTAGCTATTAGGTGCACTTCCCCTCCTAAGCACACAAAGAGAAAATAGTAAGAATCGGCGAGGGGAGCGAAGACTGGCCAAAGGCAACTTGTAATTTGTTTTCATCTAAGATTGCTTTTTGCTGTTACACTATGCTCAGATTATATTTTCATTCAAAATTTCTACGATTTAGAACACCATGGAATCTTGTTTGCCTTAGAATTATAGAAAAAAAATGGCGTTGGAGTCAATCACTAATTTTGCTTCGTTTTCCTTAAGTTTTGCAACTTAATATTTTCCTGAAATTCGTCTTAAATTACTAAACTTAGTACTTTGTGTAGCCCTGTGAGATATATTTCTGAATTCTTTATCTCCAAAGAAACAATAAACGTTGGTGCTTACAATTAATTTGCCATTATTACCCCAGAAAGAAATGTGATAATATTTCACTCCTAGCAAAAGTTTAGATTTCTTAACGTTTTGTATCTGAAATATGTATTTACTTTTCCACAAAAGATTCGAACAACTTAGCATGCCGTTCGATTTCTGAATGATAAGTAGTCGTGAGTGTTGTGTTGCTTAAAAAAGGCTACACAATCGCCCAAAATACCGCATAAAATATAAATTCTCTTTTTATTGGTCACTCTCGCGAGGATAAAGGTTTTCAAATTTTTTCGACACAGTTTACTTCCTGCATTTGAAAGGTGACAGCAGAACGAATGACGTTTCTCATTTTCTTTTGCACTCGTTTGAAAGATGGTTCTGGATATGCGGTGCTTTTTACGACGCCCTAGCATTAAAGAACTGCGTGATGATAGTCTCAGGCTCAACTCTTCACCCAGAGCACGCTGACGAGTGAAACGAATTGTTGGAGATCGTATTGCGTCGGGTAGCCCCGCATTGACTACCGGTTCCGGCCGAAGACTGCGTATCGACGTGAATAGGAGCGGAGAAATCGTTAATGGAACTTCTTTCCTGTTCCCTCAGGTATCGTTTACAGTTAATGTTCTCTCGAAGGTGACACTGGGTGACGCTTAATTATATGTTTCTAACATGGCAGCTAAAGGAAGAAAATTTCAATCCCTCCTCTGTTCC
>NNCF01127881.1:148017-166593 GCA_002313205.1 Laupala kohalensis
AAAAAAATAGAAATGAGTTAAATATGGAAAATAAGACAAAGAAAGCAATCCATATCGGGGTAAAATAAATTTAATAAATACACATTGATTCATGAATTAAGACAATACCTGCACTCCGTATATTTCATCTGACATCTTTACTTATATCCAGATAAAAATACTACGAAAGCACATCGCATTTCTCAAATTGATACTTTCTTCAAATTGACTGCCACTCTCTCTATACTCGCATCTCTTGCGTATTTTTAAAAGGAAATTTGGCTTGAACCCGATTTGTATCACTGCTTCAGAAAAACTGCTTTGCACTTCTGTTCTGTTTTTAAGTATTTCCCGATGTGTATTTTTTTTTCTGTAGTTAATTTTAACGCATGTTTTTTTTCTCTTTCCGCGTGAGTTTCATTAGTGAAACGGACGAGTGACTCTTGTGTGTCCGCATATGTAATAGACTAAAGAGATTGGNCTGTAGTTAATTTTAACGCATGTTTTTTTTTCTCTTTCCGCGTGAGTTTCATTAGTGAAACGGACGAGTGACTCTTGTGTGTCCGCATATGTAATAGACTAAAGAGATTGGATTTTACCATCATTGATAGACATGGTTCATTGATATTCCCGAATTCATATTATTTATCTCCTCATTTATTGTTATCTGTATGGGACAAGCGAGGTCAAGAGTTCAAAAACCTTTCGTAGTGAATCCAATACTGTGTCCAGTTCAGCTTCCAAGGTTCACAACTTTGATGACAGAACTTCAGACGGACGCAACTCAGCATTGATTACTATGAAACTGACTTCCAAATAAATCCAATTTCATTCCACGAAGAAAAGGTGGAGGGTTACGAACTTGGAAGTAAGATTTGTGATTCCCACTTGCTTACTCACCATCACAAAATAAAATATATAGGATTTTATGTTTGGTTTAAAGATAATGAAGTAAATAAAATATCCAAGAGTTTTCAAGTCAAAAATCATTATTTGATTTTTGTGAATTTTTTGACGAATAATTCACGTTCTAGCAATTCAAAAATTTTACAAATATTCTTTTTTGTGTCTCATCTTCAACATCTGTATCATTAATTGTTCAGATTAACTATCTGCTTTTTATCTGTATAACTTTTGAGACAAAATTGTTTGCCTAAAAATATTTGCGTTACAATTTGAGAACTGAAGTTTTTTGCGATAGGGATGCAGTCTTTTTTTTTGGGGGGGGGGCGATGGGGGGGTTACTCATGGCTTTTTAATTTCCGGTTTGTCACTTCCGTTCTCTGAAAAACATCTTAAAACATGTGATCATGAAATCTAATCTGCATTGAAACTAGTATTATTGGTCACATGAATTCGTAATTGAACGTATTTTAGTATATTGTTTACATAAAGTTATAAATTTAATCGTAAAGTATACTGCTTTGTGTTATTTTAATTTTACGTCGATAAGTATTTAAAAATTTATTGCAACTAAGGAATAACATTTTGGTCTCGTTTGGTAAGAGCTCATCATCATCTTTATCTTTTTAAAAGAGAATCCACAGAGGAGTAATTGGGTTCGCATATTGACACTGAAATCTCCTATGACTCATTTCGTGATTGAGGAAAGAGTAACATCCCAAGCAAGAAAAATTGATGAGGACACCATTGTATGCGGGCGTTTGATTGATAGTCTGAAGCTCGGGTGACCAATATGCTATTGCGAATAGACCTGTCACTTCGTTTAATCCGTCCACGGTCGTCGATGCATCAATCTGATGTAATCTTTCATCACGTCCCCATCAGTTATATGAAGTCTTTTGTTCTCCTGGATGACTCCGCATTAAACTTGGAAACTCCGACTGGCCCAGTGCGCACCTGTCAAACTACCGATTCCCTCATTTCGTTATCATGTCCATTTGTAATTTGAGCAATTATCCCCTGATAGAAGTCGGTGTGACTCGGAGAGTAGAGTGCTGAATTGGTGGCTGCATGGTCAGTATTCGAATCGTGGTAAGGTCATGAGAGGTTGTACTGATTCCTCATCGTGCAGATTGAATCATAAAGCCAGCTTTATAATGAATACTGGATGCATTTTGGATAATCTGCTGGATTTTGGATAATCTGATAATGCTGCATTCTATTTGTTTCTGTGTTAATCGTTTTTATTTCCAAATCGTATCACGTACTGAAATAAACAAATTCACCGTCATTTATTAGAAAAAGTTTAATTGATTCGTCAGGACAGTTCCAAGACTCTCTATCCTCTAATAGAATCTCTATCCCGCTCCAAGCTATGATTCTATTTGTACCTGGCCTAATCGGCGAAACAGTGAAAATGTCACCTTTGACTGTAGACTCCTTTCAATATACGGTCCTATTGTTGATATGTAGGGTTATTTATTTATGACTGTTAGATAGTTTGTTTGTTAATATTCAAATTTTAGTGGAACTCATTTTGTGCTAACATTATTACTATTTGATTTAGTTTACTTGTTGGCCGATTCCATCCCAAAAGAATTCAGTACGTATTAAAACTTACATTTTTTTAAAAAACTGGATGATTTTGAGAACCCTTTTGCAAGCAAGCATTCATCACTTGGTGACAACGTTTAGTGGTAAGAATCTTGTACGAACTTATTGTTGATTTGTTGCGGTTATGTAAAAATGTTTAAATTAAGCTGATATAAAATAATTTCGTAATGTGGAGCCCATGTTGAAAAAGAGGGTTCAATTATTAAATTTTCAACATTTACCACCTTTTTCAGACTAAAAATATAATACGTATTTCAATCACAACGTTTTCTCACTAGTTTGTGACTTCGACAGGTGTTTCATGACGAGTAGAATATCGTAGTGACATGTCATGAATGAAATTTCGTAATACTCAACAACAGAAAAAATAAAAACAGTGAAACCATCAAATGGAGACCATACACAAAATGTTCAAAACATAGATAAATAATGACACACGTAAACAGCACAATAAAAGAGATGAATGTTCCCAGGCATTATTATAAGGAAGAGGGTCTCTTTTTTTATATAATTAATAATTCATGAACTTTTATCTTCTCGGAAAATATTGCTATGATTTCTGCTAACCATGTTTTTTGCCCTAGGCCTGTTTTATTTCTCATCAATCCTACTCAAGTTTTAATTTTTCCAGTCAGTCAGGAATTCTACAGAAATAAACTAAACTAAACCTCGTGATCTTGTCGTACGTTATAATTTTGTATTTCGTTAATTTATATTAATTTTATGAATGATTTTTGGTTTGTCCATAACTGCTCCCTTGGTCATAATTTCTTGGAATAATAAAAAAATTACTATTTTACAATATCTGAAGCTTAACAGATGAAGTACGCTGACGAAACGGATAACCATAATTAATTTCAAAATTTCAGCGATATACTAAGAGAATTAAAAAATGGTACTAAAATGTTGTTTCTAATTCTGATCACGGAAGCAATACTGTTCATGCATCTATTCCCTGTCTTTGTTCTTCCTCGATCTATCTCGTGACCCAACTCTTCGTCGTTAATCCCCTTGCTGTGCCATTTGCCTTATCAGCTCCGTGGCAGCAATGTCTCCGGAGACACCCACTCCCATCTCAGATCTGTTCGTGTAGAAGTGAACCAACGAATTGTGGGAGGTACTAAAACAACACATTGATCATCCTTCGTACACGAGTATATGGAGCGATTAATTATACGTTATTACACGACGGACATTATGCATATCAAAACTACGACCAGAGTGAAATGCAGACAGTCGGGAATCGAACCATGGAAATCTCGCCTCGGTGAAAATGGCTTACAGTTACCTACTTCAAACGAATGGTGAACCGGTCAACTCCCGTGTGGTCAAAACAGGAGATCCCAACATGATAAATTGAAAGACGTTTCTATGTTGGTCATTTTTTTATTATTGGTGTTAAAAAGCTTTTTCGGCTGCATAGCAACCATCGTCAGTAACATACACTGAGTGTTGAGGAATATTTTTGGCGAATGCATTCGCCAAAAATATTCCTCAACACTCAGTGTATGTTACTGACGATGGTTGCTATGCAGCCGAAAAAGCTTTTTAACACCAATAATAAAAAAATGACCAACATAGAAACGTCTTTCAATTTATCATGTTGGGATCTCCTGTTTTGACCACACGGGAGTTGNGAAGGAGATCCCAAGTTAGATTTTCGTCTCTCCACCATTTTTATATGGGCTTAGTTATCACATACTCGTATGTTCTCCATGTCTTGGTACACGGAAGAAGTATTTGCAAAACTATGAATATCACCGGAAACACCATTGTGAACAATATACCCATCCACACGATTGCCAAACATTCCCATACGATGTCTGGTACAAGGATCTGAAAAAGGGGGGAGGTCTGAGGAGAGAACAAAAATAATTCTAACAAAAATTTTATTTTAATTATTTTAAATGTTTCTGTGTATATAAACTGGTGAAAAGTCAACCATTGAAACAAAATACATTAAATCAACATTCCTTTATAAAAATTTAACCAAGAATGTTTATTTTTCAGCAAATATTTTAAGGGAATAGGGGGATCCAAACCCCGTGGACTACCTTTTTCGGCTATGTCTTTACCCCGATATGCTCTCAGATTATCGTCGCCCTTTCGTTAACTGGAGTTAGCAACTCACATATTTCTCCACCTCACTCCTCCGTCACGGTCGTCAGCATCCTAGAGAGATATTTTTTCCCTGAAATACTTCTCCTCACTTTACTTTTCGTCTTTGCTCTATCTGACAGCTCAGAACGCGTAAATCAATTTTCAATTATACCTTTGGAGATTTTTTTAAAAACCCCCTTGCGCGCGAGTGTAAGGAGTAGGAAGGTTGAATGTGGTCTTAAGAGGAAGGGGTGACTGCTTCGGAGGGGTTTGGTATTATTATACTTCGCAGTCATATTTATAAATCAGCAATGTAGCGAGGGGGACGCGAAGGGGGCGGGGCTCGCGGGTGGCGGCGGTGGAGGTGGCGATGCTAGAGTGAGAGAGAGCACAAGAGCGAAGTCAAGAGAGACACTGGACCTCTTGGCAATTTATGATTCTCTCTTCTGGAAAGTGCATGGGCATACAAACTGCTGCTTGCGTATACGAGCTTAGGTCGACAGTTTCCGCGCAGCGTCCCCATAAATCTGGTCGCAATGAGCGGACCTCCTGCCCGGATGGTGGTGGAGGAGGTTAGAGGAGTCGGAGGGGGGTTGTGGAGGTAATGGAGGCGGTAACTGAGGCGATGGAGGTGGAGACCACCCTCTTTGATGGCCCCACCGTCACTTGAAAGGAAACCCAAGATAGATGGATGGATAGATGGCTGGACGCGTCGCGCCGCCGCTCAGCGAACTTGGTCCAAATCCGGAGGGTTGTGGTGCTTTGGTTGGTTTGAGGGTTCGCGAGACAGGGTGAGGGCGAGATCCTGCTAAGGTGGTGACCCGTCACGGCTGAGGTAAGGACGATATCTTACGGGAGAAGAAGAACAGGAAGTCTTGAGCAGGAAGAAAAATAAACTTTTTTCTAGAAATTCTCTTGAATCTAGAGTATCTTCGATTTCCTGAAATATTTCCCAAATTTATTGAGTTTTTGAAAACTTTTACTGATTGTAGCACCTGTATTTTTTATATGCCAGATTTGTCCTAAATGCGAATTCCAATTAAAAAAAAATATAATGCTCTCTCAACTTCGAAATATTTCTCCAAATATTTTAAGCAGTAAATAATTTACGCAATTTTCTAATAAGTTTTTACTGATTGTAATTTCTGTGAGTAATTGGGAGGTAATGGTTGAATAAGTCAGTTTTCAAAAGAAAAAATGCATGGACATGATAAAAAGAAAAGACAGAGGACGCTAAAAAAAGCTGAAAAAGGAATAGGAATAAAATAATGAATCCAAACTTAGTCAAAACGTAAAAACAGGGGTGATGAGGTTAGGGTATGAAAACAAGGTACAAAAAGATTGAGGGGAAAATTGAGTTGGCTCTATGTAAAATGATGTAAATTGCATCTATAAATTACGTAAACAAAATAGCTATGGTAGGTGAAATATTTTGAGATAATTCAACCGGATGATTTACTTGCAGTGAACTATTTTCAACAAAATGCCACTTTATACTCACAACTCTAGGGAACAAGGCACATGCGCAATTATGAAGAAATAGGGAATGGAATATATGGAATAGTTTCTAAGGTATTACTTTAGCCTGCAGGATGACTTCAATAAAGATCGAAACGTCGGCATAATATAAATATATGTGTTCTTATTTTCAGACTGAATGCAAGAAAACCATTCCTTTAAAAATTAATTTATACAATTTGTCTATTTTGATTTAAATTTTTTTTTGTTCAGATGTGATGTGTTCACAATTTACGAAGTTTCAAGAATTGTTCTTTTATTCCTGGAATTTCCTCATTAAGAATCCTGAATATAGCGTAAACAGAAGCTCGCCGTTCACTTGGAGTAGCCAAATGACGTAACATTGTATTATTATTATGTGAAATAATAGTTACTTCTTAATTAAACAGACAATTTGTTGTCTTAAATCCGCATTGATTTCCATGCAACATCCAAGTTTATTAAGTACTTTACAATATATTTACTACTTCATTGGAAATAATAATCAAATTTTATACAACTATTCAGCAAGAATTTCGGAAAATTATTACTTACAGTTCATAATTAATTATAATCTACATAATAACATACTAATTATATACAGTTTGTATATAAACTGTTGGTGATCTTAGAAATTCCGTATTTAAAGTAGTAATCCCATTTACGAAAGTTAATAAATATTTTTGCAAGTGTGTTTCATTAAATTACTCTTCATAGAAAAGGAAACACTTCATATACTTTATTAACTTCACAGATGAAAGAAAATACATAAAGGATAACAAACGTCTTAAAAATTAAACAAGTGATATCACGTCATAACAATGGAGAATTATATTTGTCCTCTGAAAATTATATTATTGTGATAAATCATACATATTTTAGAAGTTACACATATATCGTGATCTACCATGGGATATTATTTGTGAAATAATTTCTCTCTGTTTACGATTTCTTTTTTCAGGATGAACATTGAAATTAAATCTGACACATTATTTAAAATTCAAACTGTTGATTGTATCTACTATGGATATAAGCGCTACCCAAATGTTGCTAAGTCGCCTGGATGGCATTCTTCATCAGATTAAGTAGTAATTTCATGAACACAAAAAGATACGAATGATTTTACTTTTGAAGTTAGTTCTCAACATCCCTGGTATATTTCATATGTTGTATAGCACTCATCTCTGTCATTACCATAATCTGAGTAGAAAATGTTGGAAAGAAGGGGTTCTGTTCTAAGATATTTTTTACGATACATGAGGGAGTATATGACTAAATATCCCACATGTAACAAATACAGTCTCAGTGAACAAAATGTTTTTTTCTGAAGCTTGAAATACGTCTTGTAATACTATAAACTATAAAAGAATTTATTAACAACATTTTGCACTAATTTGGTAAGTTAATTACCTGATTGAGCTATTTCACACAGCAATACGTACAGGAAAATTCTACCTACAATTCCTTGAAATTAGATCACAAAAAAAAATGTCTTGGAACTTACTAACGTTTTGATATGTGTATAATATCGTGTAGTATTGATAACTGGTATTATGAGTATATATTTTTTGTATATTTCGTGCGTTTCACGTTATACTTTCATTGTAGCCCTGAAGATGATAATTATATACATCGAAACTTGTTTCGACAATTCGAAGAGATTTTTAAGAAAATTCTGTATTAAACAAATTCTACATTTTCGAGACAAATCAGAAACGTAAACAATGGATTTCCTTTTCCTTAAACTATTCATTTCTTTACCACGTTCTCTCGCGAGAGAGTAAGAGAGAAATTCAGAGAAGCTGTCTTAAGTGATAGACTGCGAACGACAGGTTTAGTTTCTATTAAGCTACTTTCGTTTGTTCAAAATATTCTACGGATGTTATCACATTGTGTAACGATCTGTCTTGCTTTAATGACAAGTATATTGAATTGTGATCAGATATTGAAAATAAAATATTTGTTTCCAGTTCCGTTGCATAATGTGGGCATTGCTAGTGGAAACAACAATCCTTGTCTAAGTCTGTAGGCATTGTTTGAACTGGACTTTTTTTAGAAAGAAGAGGATGAAAGAATTGCTAGCGATACTTACCCCATTTCTTCCTACATACTTCTATTTATTGACAAGAACAATCCTTTGAAACCTCCGGTCATGATCTCCTGAGACAGAGGCGGACTAATCACAGACAATCACAGTCATATCACAGACTAATCCAGACTGATAAGTCAATGTTAGTATCCGTGGACATCATTTGTGTCTCTACCGGAACGGGTGTAAAATAATTTAACAAGAATTTGAAATGCAATCACTAGATAGCGCAACAGCATATCTTCCCCCGGTAATCTCACCCAACATGGCAATCAATTCTCCCCACTCTTCGACCTCCTACTAGTTTGTTGTTCTCAATATTTATTTTAAACTAAGTGATATTGAATTTTCAAATCCAAATTTAATCACATGAACTTCATCTTCATATTTTACATACATGATGCTGAAATTATAATACTATGATAAAGATTTGGATCTCAAACAGGAGAAAACGGTATACTACAATCAGACAATAAAAACATGCGTAAGTGAATAAGTAATGAATATAATATTATTTTGTAAATACATTCGTGTGATCATTTACAAGAATCATTTTAAAACTGGTTAAATTTTTAAGGAAGTTTCGAATTGTGATTGAAGTTCTGAATGTAGTTTAGAAGTATCAACCTCTTTTTAAAAATTCCAACAAATTAAAAAAATATATGTATTGAATGGAGTGAACAGTCTTATATGAGTACGTGCTCATATTGTAATTACTGTGGATATAAATAAGAATAGAATAAATCCTATGCACAAATTGGAAACAAGAACATAACATTTTGAGTTTATGGCTGATAGCAAAACTAATGCATAAACTTGCCCAGAACATAACTAATACCAAATTACACGTGATGAGACAAACCAGTCTATACAGAGAATCCCGCAAACCACTTTGTCATTCTACTTGGGAAATAAGACGGTGTGAGAACTTCCGCGCGAGACCAATCATCGTCTGACACCGGTCCCGGCATCGAACCCCTCTCCGAGACCAGCAGGTAGTTCCTTCCCCCTTCCCCCTTCCCTCCCCTTTCCTTGACCACGCCAAGGACAGGTCCCTCCATGTCTCGCTTTGAGGGACTGATTTATGTTTAATCACTTTCCATTGAAGAAGTACACGGCCGAGGAGGCTTGTCGCAATAAGTCTTTCTTCAACGGCAGCGGAAGGGTTTATACGCGGCGTTTGGGCCTTTGATTTCAATGTCATCCCCACGTCTTTTGATGACGGCTGTTGGTTATGGCGTGTGAAGCTATTCCATTCTGAGGATTAGTGTTCGTTAAATTTTCGTCTCGAGTGCGATGATGTATTGGAACCAGAAAGAGATTAGTCGTTAGTTCACTTTAGTGTTTCAGATTGAAAAATGTAGATTGAATACTGTAAAGCACAGACAGGCAGTATTTCGGTTCATATGTATCTTAAATCTATTATTTTAGTCCAGGACCACCTAGAAGAAAGTAAATAATTATTGTAATGAAAGATTATTTTGGAATAGAAACTCAAGTAGCCTACATATAAAAATCATTTTATATTAATATATTTTTGTTAACTGGCAATTAATTTGTGGTACAGTGTATAAACTTACTAGATTTAGATACCATGAAGCCAAATCCACGGAACACATCGGTTAGTCATGACTCATAATTTGGTGGAATTCCTGGATTAACGTAAAATATTTATTTTGTAGATTGTTTTTCCCTCTTTAATTAAAAAATCGATCAATACAAACATTTATTTCTTAATAAATTGATTTCTGAATGTCATATGTGAATTAATATTAATAAGTACTGTTTACTCCACTCATATAATGTTGAACACTCTGTAGTTAAAATATGTTAGAACATTATGCAGTTAAAATATGGAAAATTAACGTAAAGGTTCAGTATCAGAAAAAGCAAACTATACTGTGCAAAATGTCCCATATTTTGATCTTGCGCAAGATTTTCTATAACCTCAGTACATTTTCTTAGGAGCTCCTGTTTTTCAACAACTTTGTCTGACGTCGAATAGATGGATCTTATCGTCCGCTGAAGGAATACTGACGAATACCTGAGACTTCAAAAGATATTCTATCATTTGTCTCTGTCGGGACCCCGAAATTAAGTGTTTCTCACAAAAATGAAACACGTTCTTGATGAAGCTGGAACACATATTTCCTGCCTTTTTCAAAGAATGGTTTCCAGGTATTTGAGGAACAGAATCTTGATGACTGTTACCTTATGATGCTGTTCTCTACTTTTGTCTCAAGAATTTTCAGTTTTTTTGCATAAAAGTAGCAAAGGATCATATGTAAGGAAACCAAATTAAATAAAACTAGGATAATATAAAAATGTATCGCACATCCAAAACATTTTTTCTTTCGGTTTAAATTTTGGAATACCAAAAAAAATCTTCAAATGACAAAAAATAGGGAAATTGCGTAAACATCTTACTTAGACGTAAAAAGGTTTTGTTTGATAATACCTAATACCGTGAAAACGAGATGGGTTACGGTTTTTTGATGGGAAGTAGAACCATTTAACTTAAAATAATAGGTAAGGTTTTATTCAGATAATTATTTCCCACTTTATACCGGACGTTAAAGAGGACTACTCGGATGAAAACTTCGGGTATTGCAGTCGTTTTGTCACGTTTCTTCTTGCTGTGTGCGCTATGTGATCTGTCTTTTGCCGTACCCCTGAATTGGACACGAACGCCTAGAAGAAACAGAAAACATTTTTTTACAAGCACTTGCGAATTGACAGTTTTTGTGAAAAATGTGTTGCTTTTACGACGCATGGCTTTGTTCGAGTGCCATTTTATTTTAAAATTAAGTATCTATTTCAAACAACATAACATTTCGCAATCATTAAAACATTTGAAACATAAAACACTTTTATTACAGTCAGAAAAAAATGCCAAATAACCATCTTTTATTAGCTGTCACCTACATATTATATTTTTCATTTTATTTAATTTAATCCTCTTGCTTTTTGCCGGGTATTTTAAATCATTATTCGCACATAGGGCTTATCAATTCGCTGGTTATACGTGTTTCATCCGCAATTGCTCTTTGAATTTTCACTTCAACTTGACTCCAAGCTTGAGTATCTCACCAGTCACCAATATATCGTCCATATTGTTTGCAATCTAATGTTTTCTCGTCGGACAAAATAACTGTAATTTCCTCATTTTTATCGTCATAAAAACCGCCGCGTAGAAATGAAATTATTCTTGATAAATAAAATTATATGAACTAAGTTGATCATTTTTATTGTGCACGTTAACGATCAGCGACAAGATATAGGAGCATAGTAATGGATCTGCCCCTCAGAGACTGCGGCACCAGATATACCATAATACCGTATTTTCTTATTGTCCCTCCAAGTTGCTGGACATGTTCTTTCCGAATCATGGTATACTATGGAGACTACAGAAAATACGGCATGTCTTTGGGGTATATGAATTAACATTTCTGTTTTTTTAACATATATATTACGACTAGCTAAATACCTGCGACATTATTTAATCAAATTTTGTGGTTTTTAATGTAATTGTTTGCGTTTTATAAAGTAACGACCTGTATTCGTATTGGATATTTTCACTATGAAGTCCTCAAGAAATTTTTTCAAAAGAGTAACCTAACTTATCTATATATTAAAAGAACGAATGATTTTATTCTTTTTCTCAGTTGTGATATTTTGTTAAATTAAAATGTCCTTGATTGAATCCTTGAATTTTAGTTATGTTTAATTTAAACCAGTTTAACACCCCAACACTAAAAGTTTAATAACGTCAGAGGAGCATTACAAAAATCATATAACACGAATATCCCCAAGCCCTCATAATGTGTTGCAAACACGAAAGAGACGAAAAAAAAAAGTCAAGGAACACGAGTGAATCATTTCGTCTTTAGACCTCATCATTGCTTTTATTCCAATCCGGATTCATAAAGGACACAAGACCAACATCTCGCAACGTAGATTCATAAAACTCTCTGCATGGATGCCTTCGCCTCGGCAGTGAAACAAGATAATAAATGCGTATCATAGCAACACAATCTCTACCCAGCTCATCATCGCTGCCACCAGCCAACTTTCCTCTCTCCCTTCTCCCTCCTCAACTGGTGGATCCTGAGTCAATCCCCGCCGCCGTGTGGTTCCTTCATTCCACCTTCGCATGTCGGGTCCGACTGGCTTCGACGGAGGCGGAGGCGATGGTGAAGCACCCGGGTAGGGACATCCCATTAAACCCGCTGTCCGGTGAGAAAGATTTAAGGCGCTAGTAGGAAGGGATTCCTGTGGCGCCAGAGTATGGAAGGCGGAGGAGTGACCGGCGAGCGCGGTGCCATCCATCTCCGGGAGCCAAGCCACTCCTTCCTTCATCCCAAAACCTTGGTCCACCATTGCCCCCATGGCGTTGTACTCCATGTCCTTCACGTCGATGACGATGTCTTTGTGACGAATACGACTTTACTTGGGACTAGACTGATCAGTCGAGGAGGGATCGTCTTTGGCTCGCCAAGAATCGTCTGATCGTTCGCTGGAGTTTCCTTCCTACATCGCTTATCTTAGCATGATACTATCACAGTATAATATCACAAAGTCGCGACAATGAAGGCAAAAACTTGTAGCACGGCGCAGTAGCGTCTTCATGTGGTGACCGAGTATCACTACGCATAATCAAGTATGGTATCATCATGTTGAGATAATTGTAATGGGGTAGTGATACTCGCCGGCGGATAGAGGCGCCACTATCGTCAGCTGCAAATCCAGCGTATTGTATGATATTAGACTGTGCTTCTATACTATTCAACACAAGTCAATATGATTGATTTTTTATTGATTTCATGTGCAGTCCTTTTTCCTTCTCGGGGTGCAGTTGAGGACCAGATGCGTGCTTTTCCACCTAACCAGATTTTGGAGCGACATT
Source organism: Laupala kohalensis (assembly GCA_002313205.1). Taxonomy (NCBI): domain Eukaryota; kingdom Metazoa; phylum Arthropoda; class Insecta; order Orthoptera; family Trigonidiidae; genus Laupala; species Laupala kohalensis. The sequence continues at coordinate 161,106 of NNCF01127881.1, forward strand.
GAGTTGGCGTGGAGTGTAAGTATTTGAACTCACATTAGAGTAGGTGAGGGAAACTCCTATTACAAAAGATATGCTGAGTATATGGAATGTGAAAACTTAAGCAGTATATTTTGGTCCTGCATAGGAACACTTAAGATTTGTTATGAAACCAACAATGTGCTAAATTTAAAAAAAAAAGAAATCGTACAATCTCATTTAGTACATGCGAACGAGATAAATTTGTGAAGTGTAACATTTTTACTCCAATATACCGAAGATAAAGTGAAAGAAGAAAGATACGTAAGAGATACCAAAAATATCAACTAACAATAATACGTTTTGCCGTGACTCATTTTATAAATGGAAGTATCAATATAACTCTAAAATACTTTATATAGACGAATCCCCTCTACAACTTTAATGTGAAATACGACTAATATTTACAAAATTGTCACCCCTTTCATCCATACTTTTGTAAAAAATGTTTAATGCACGATTTTGAAAGAAAGTTCTAAGAAATAATAAGAATAGGGGTTGAAGTTTTATGGAGAATAGTATTTAAAAATTCAGAAAGTATAAAAGCGTAGATTGATTTTCGAAAGATATGGCAAATGGATAAATTTCCATGGCCCATTCAAAATGAAAGATGATAACCAACCTTTTTTCTCATTATCCTACGCGAAGATACCTGTCGACTTTTGACTTTTGTTCTCTCACAAATCGTCTACGGGTATCTTCGTGTTGACGGTGCCCCTTACCTCACCATATCGTTTGCATTCTGAATTCCCGAATCAGAGTACGTGTTTCTTGAGCGAATACGACCTTGCTCTACCCTTTTGCTCGTGGGACACTGGTTAATACTTCCCAGCGTTACACGTCATATAGTATTAGTATCGCAAGTTTGAAGTACGTAATAACGTATGCATGCTAATTAAAATTTTTATAAATTAATAAAATATTCAGAAACACCAACATATGAAAAATGCGCCAAAAAAAATTAAAAAAGGTAAAAAATATTTTTATTCACGTAATCATCGTTTGTTTTGTGGAATACTTCTTTGAATTCTATATTAAGGTTCTATATACTAATCATAGAAAAGTAAGTAAATACTTGATTGTGTGATGTAATACACATTTCAATATGCAGATATCCTTTTTCCAACTTGAAGCTATAATGTAATATTTTTGTTATCGAGTGAAACAAAAATTTGTCATTGAACCGCGTTGAATGGGCCTTTCGTATTTCATGTCGGTTACACGAATGTTGTAAATTGTTACACGTGGATTTTGTGCCTGGATTAAACCCGGAAATGCTGAGAAATATATGGCCATTTGTTTTGCAAATATCTATGTTTTTATGTCATAAGCATGATTTCCTTCTTAACGTAAGATTTCCAGACTCGGTGAAAGCAGAAGAGATTAAGTGTCAACACGCGGAATGATGCGTTATGTAAATTTTCTTCAGAAAACACGCATAGAAAATAAGTAAGCCTTTGAATGCGAAATTTTGTTTTAATGGACTTATTCAAATTATGATAATCGTTACTTAAAAGAAAAAATGCGATAAAAGTGAGCAGATATTGAGACAGTGAATATTTAATAATATATTATTCTTACATACTTGGGATGTTGTATCTTAGTGGTAATTAATATTACATTTTATTCTGTATATTAGCATTGTTTCTAAATTTGATAGAAAACTGCATTGAACTTTTAATCAAGAAAACATGTCAAAACGATAAGATAATATCTATAATATCCGAAAGAGAATGACCCCGTTCACAGTTGTTGAACAATTGCTACGATTGATTTTGAGGAATTTATAGTATGTTATGCAACTGTTTATGGTTCTTCTTGTGAACAAAAACCCAAAAAAACAAAAACAAAAACAAAAAACAAAAAAACTAGGAAACGCATTCGCATCGATTCCATGCGTCGCATATTTTCTTGATGCGAAAGTGATATACGCCACTTATCGAAAATACCCTGGAACTCGTGACTCGTGAAAAATTTCTATCTTAATATATTGAGAGGGGGAGTGACTAATGGCGAAACGGACACCGCACTCGCTCTCCACACCTAGGATGAACCAAGTAATTTTGTAGCGGTGGGCATAGAGATCTTGTGGCATATTATCTCGGGGCACGGTAGCGTCCACTGCTTTTCATTCTTCCTCAATAATCAATTACCATTGGCTCTTCACATCCTCGGAAAGGAGCATGGAAAGTTTTTCGGTCCCCTCTTAATCCCCCAATAAAAAAGATTCATGATGCAACATCTCGTCCTCCAGCTCCAACACCCTGTAGTAAAGGTAAAAAATGTGAAGAAAAAGAAGATTTTGACAAATATCCCATTTTAAGTTCTCAAATCTAGCCCTCGTCTGCGACTGAGGAAATGAAAAAGGTTTAAGTAATTTAAAAAGTACACGTGAGGGGTCATGACTCCGAATGCCCCTCCTAAAGTCATCCTTGTATCTAACTGCGGAGATTTGCTCACTCATTTAATTATTATTATTACTTTGACATCACACTGTCGTCAGTGGCTGCAGTACGTGCCAACACCGAGTTCACACCGTAAACCTAGGGTGTTTCTGCATTTTTCATATCACTTTCCGCACGATATGCGCTGTGCTCAACAACTTTGACTTCTGCATCCAAAGGAGGTTATGTCTGCCAGGTTATGGCCTCACGTGTCGTTTTTGATACTAGGCCAGTCGCTCCTATGATAATCGGAAAGATGTAAACTCACAGAGCGAAATAGGCAATTCCCATCTCCTGTTGTTCTTAGGATGTGAGCGTGAAGTCTGTGTTGCTGAGCTGCTGGTAAACTTCGAGGATTTCGCATGATGACGGTCGGAGACACCCCCAGCCTCCTACCGGACGCGGTGACAGGTGCCGTCGTCTCGCGATGGTGCCGCCGTCTAACTGTCATCACACAAAAAGAGCTCCCCTCCCCTTATTAGGATGGTAAAAAATTAATTTTGTAAATTTGGTTATTATTTTCTTTGAACGTGACCAAGAGCCTGTTACCGAATTGCAGATTCATACAAGAACCGTACTTATCCTTAGACTTTTTGTGGTTAGTCGGATACGAATTTAGTAAAAACCTGTCCCCGTTTAATTCAGGGAATATAATAAATAGGAGTTTGTAATGAACGAATTAAGATAAGTTCATAAATGTCACGCGATGGTGCAAATTTCAGCTCTCAAATTAGTCATTCAGTGTTCAAACAGTGGGATACCCGAAAAGTTTTAAAAAAGTACTGATTTTTTATTCCAGTTTGGTTTGGAGGGTGCTCACTGCGAATTTCAACTTTGCCCCCTCGAAAAAGTTCGGAAAATGTGAAAAAAATTCAAACAAGTGTGATGTTTTTTGTTTTTTAAATTTATTATTTATAAATATAAATTTTAATAAACTAGAAAAAAAATATTTACTACAACTTGCGCCCTTCCTTTCTTCCTCAGACGAAGTACAGATCCGGTAGAGGGCGTTGAATTTATACTCCAGTATTTTGGAAATTTTAGTTTGAAAGTCGTGGAAAAATTCTGAAACTTCGCTCATTTGTGTATTTGAAGATGCTGATTACGATTGTTTACTTTTCCATTCGAAAAATTTCGGGAAGTATGAAAAAACATCGCACGTAAAGAAATGAAGAATTTAGTATCTTCGTTTCTTTAGAAATTGGTATTGATTATGGATATAAATTTGGTTGGAATGTTCAAAGTGTGTTACGAAATGGGTTTTTATGTGATTCATTACTCACAATTCATTTCATAATATTTGAATTTTTCATTCCTTTTTATTATTATACCAAATAAAACGAAAATTCCACGTCAAATGGGTAAGGAATGTATGAAATTGTTGGAGATGCTTGTCCAAAATTATTTACAAGATTCTGTCACATCCATAGAAAAAAATAATAATTCAAATTTTCAGCCCTCATAAGTCTGCAATTGCTATTTTTGATTGCCAATTTTACTTTTTATTACTTATAAAGAAAGAAATTTTTTTTTTCAACGCCTCTCAAAGAGGAACTTTTCTAAATAAACATCCAAATACATTTATCTAATTGGAAATTTGTCAAGGTGCTTGTAAAGTTTTGATGGGATTTGTTTTTTGTAGGAAAACTCAAAATATTATATTTCGAACTATCCAGAACCTCTGGCTTCAGAAATGATCTCCGTAACACAACTGAAGTACAGTGCTCGTGTGAAAAGTGCTTCCATTATAAATTGTGTGTCATTCTTCAACCACTTCAAATTGCCTTATTACTTAATCAATAATGCGCTTATTGAGTAGAATGCTTTTAGTGTCAATAGTAATTGCACAAGAAGAAAAATAAAAAGGGGCTCTTTACTATTCGTGTTTCTCTATATCTTCTAAATATTGATGATACTAATCACTTTTTTGGGTTGTTTTAAATGTGTTTTGACCCAACTAATCATTACTCCATCCTTTAACTCCAAAATACATTTTATTTCCTTAAGTGCTAGGCACTATCTCTGAAATTATCCCTAATTATGAATTGTCCCTAATTTATTACATGCTTAATTATACAAGAAAAAGAGTTGTAAAGTATTTCAGTCTTACAAGGAAAAGAGAATGTACCTAATTCGATTAATATTAAACGTTAAAAGCTTCTCCGACGATATTTAGAAAACGAAATTCCTATTTCCTATTTATTTTGGTTTCGGATTATTATTTGTGATCTCCCTTTTCTCAACATCAACTGCAATATATTTTTCTGAACAATTTTATGACATATTATGCATTTAATATTACACCGCCTCTGTACTTCTTCTATTTTCCTCACTAATGGAAAAAATCTTTTGACCAGAGTGAGGCCGGTATTACCCGGTCATATTTATATGTCATATNTGTGTGTCATTCTTCAACCACTTCAAATTGCCTTATTACTTAATCAATAATGCGCTTATTGAGTAGAATGCTTTTAGTGTCAATAGTAATTGCACAAGAAGAAAAATAAAAAGGGGCTCTTTACTATTCGTGTTTCTCTATATCTTCTAAATATTGATGATACTAATCACTTTTTTGGGTTGTTTTAAATGTGTTTTGACCCAACTAATCATTACTCCACCCTTTAACTCCAAAATACATTTTATTTCCTTAAGTGCTAGGCACTATCTCTGAAATTATCCCTAATTATGAATTGTCCCTAATTTATTACATGCTTAATTATACAAGAAAAAGAGTTGTAAAGTATTTCAGTCTTACAAGGAAAAGAGAATGTACCTAATTCGATTAATATTAAACGTTAAAAGCTTCTCCGACGATATTTAGAAAACGAAATTCCTATTTCCTATTTATTTTGGTTTCGGATTATTATTTGTGATCTCCCTTTTCTCAACATCAACTGCAATATTTTTCTGAACAATTTTATGACATATTATGCATTTAATATTACACCGCCTCTGTACTTCTTCTATTTTCCTCACTAATGGAAAAAATCTTTTGACCAGAGTGAGGCCGGTATTACCCGGTCATATTT
>NNCF01127881.1:166971-347255 GCA_002313205.1 Laupala kohalensis
AAAGTAAAGCGGAGAGTGAAACGGCTTATGAGCAGCGCCCCAAAGCCCAAGTACAAGACGTCCTTTGCAGTCGATAAAATATCGGTATCAGGAGGACTGGCAACCTCTCTCTCTGTTACCACTTCCTCGTTCCGAGACGTATTGACTCCGAGATGATCTCTGACACATCACCTTTCAGTCACATACATCCACACCCTTAGCAACCGAAATGATAAGTTTACATCGCGTGTTTAACTTCTTGTTAGTGGCGGGAAACTATTGATAGTTTAGCTAGAAACTATCGATAACCATCTATAGTTTCCGATAGTTCCAAATTCTTGTTAGATTTCCGATCATATTCTTTACGCAGATTAAAACGAGATAAAACATTGAGATAAAAACGAAATTTATCCAAATCAGGTCCCATCAAGTTCAATTACTGATAAATACATAGCATAATATACTTTCAATATGGTTTGCTTGGGGACATTTTTATTCACGATTTTATAATGTATTCGACTCAGTAGATAAGTAGTTACCTAATGTTTTTCTTTGGAAAATCTATCAAGGTTTGGAAAACTGAAAATGTTTAGTTATGGTTTTGAATAGTAAATAAACGATGTAAGTATTTATGCAATTTTTCTCACAACACACACACACACAAAAAAAAAGAAAAAAGAAAACGGTGGAAACAATACAATAAAATGAGTAATTGCAGTGCTCGCGCGGGAAGAGAAGGAATGAGGGAAGGGTGTGATTATCACGTGATAGTCCAGGAGCCAATGTTGCCGACTCTTTCTCTCTCTCTGTAGACTCGTGGGTATTTTTTCCGTGTACTGTGGGTGCCTTTTCAGAACCTTTGTGTGGGTGCCGTGGCACGCTGTCTGGAGTAATGGAGCTACGCTAGGCACCCCTCGCAGCAGATATACGAGAACACCGCGCATTCGCTTCATTGGTTACATCTTTACTTTCACTGCGAGGACTGTAAATTGGGTCTTCAACTCAAAATATAAAGAAGTCTGATAACACACACAAGAAAATATCTGTAAGGTACCTGTTGTTCATGTATTCATGCATTCCAGGGAAAGGAATACTTAGTTGTAATTTTTGAACGGTTTAACAATTAACAAGAGTAATATGTGTTTATGAATATTTCTACCTCAAATGGAATTGACCCTTCTAATTTAAAACCATCCCGCGTGTTCAAAGCCGTAGGAAAGCTATGGGTAACAGTTCCAAGAGGAGTGGGAGGATTAAAAATATAACTATCGGAAACTATCGATAATATTGACTATTAAGTAATGTTAATGTACGTATTAATTAATGTTCATTACTTAAAGCGGAAAATCACTTCAGAAAATCTAGTGTATGAAATATAAAACAAATTGAAGTTATCAGATATTGCATCAGTAACAATTTCTTATATAATCAAAGGATAATTTTAAATCATACATCGAAGATTCATGAATATTTAAATATTGTGCAGGTTAAATATCCACTAATTAACCCTTTTTTAATATCCACTCTTTTAGAGGATGCATATCAATATTTAAAAGAGTTGAAAGATAATCAGTAAATTAAATTAGTTTATTCATTAAAATTGAAATGTTGATGGTTCGGAAGACACTTGTCCAATCTACACTGGAGTTGGAGATACAAATAATAAAAACTCCTAAATGAAACTAGAAATTTATGCTAATATCATTGAAATGTGACTAAATTTTTTACAGTGGTTGATATTCTGTATCAAAATATAACGTACTTTAATTAATATTATGTGAAAGAAACAGTTATCGGCATTTTAAACTTAACGGTTTCAATAAAATGAGGGTTACTTCAGTTCTCAACATTTTGTGATAGTGTTGATTTCATTTATATATACCAAAGAAATCTGTCTTCACATATTTTTTCTGATAATACTCATTAGATAAGGAATCCCGAAACTATAACCAAAAATCAAATAAATTAATTCACAATTCTAATACGAAAAAGGGGGAGTGGATTTAGAAACTTTAGCACCTACCCCTATACCACCATTTGACAATTAAGAAGTGTTGATCATGGCTTTCATTAGTTGGTGACGTTGCTGACCGTATCATAACCTCATGCATCCCAAATGAAATAGGACAAGGTGATGGCTAGAAAATTAAACCAAAATTAAATTAGAGCCTCCCTCCATTCTATGTGAGCCACGTCGTCTTGTCGCCCTTCCTTCCACCACAAGCTCTCCGTGCCCACTCATTATTCTTCTCCCAGTGCTGCTCCGTCAAGCTGTCTCTTCCCCATCCCCTTTCGTGTCCTCACACCCTACCACGTCTGCCGCACCCCTAATTAAGCACCTTTCCTCGTCCGCCCCATGTCCTCGCGATGTGGACGACAGTGGCGCTCCCTGAGATGGCGGCCGGCGGGAGAACTACATACGAAAGAATGATGGGGATACATTCCGATGGTCGAACAATTTTCCGACTCTTTCCAGTTGTTCCTGTAAGCAATGCCGATGCTCGTTTGCATTATACGAATCATTGAGATTGTGGAAGAAACTAATCTCTCAGTCTTGCCCTCCTTAGATATTCATCAGCTCGAACAATTCTCGATCGTAGCACAGTCTTATGAGATAACATACCTTTAATTTAATAGTTTGAATCATTATTTAGCTTCTTTTCGTATTTCTTAATCACATCTAACAAAAATGTATCTCTGAAAATTTCAGTGATATTGTAATATGTGAGCTGCTGACCACTCTTTTCTTGTATAAATGTGTCCTTGTAGGGGAGGTAATTCAGATTTTCAATATTAGTGGATGTTGATGGTGTATTGTTAAAACAAGGAAATGATATGATAACTACATAGGTAATTATTTTCCCTGTAATTTCCGTCTTCAGAATGACGTGAAGTGTTGAAAACATTTTACAAGTATCTGACAAAATAACTATTTGAGACGTTTGTGTCATAAATTCTTCACTATTCTTACAAAACTGCAAGATTCTTGATTCATCTGCAATAAATTTCATGATGATATGGGAAATTTATTAGATAAGAAAACTATATACTGATTTCACTCAAATGGAGAAATCGATTGATAAAATCAACTATGAATCGATGCGAGTGGTCGATCGATGAATCTATTCTTCAGGCTAGGGCGGGGATTCTTTATTCTATGACGAACTGATAAATTGATTGGAAAGAGTTTGAAACACTCCTTCGTTTAAAAGTTTTGATTATATTTAAAAATAATTACACACGTAGTTTAAGATGGTCAGTGTAACAAATTTTTAGTAAAGTTCTGGTTTCTAATAGTATGCTTGACAAAATCCACTTACCTCATTTAAATAATTTAATCTTTTTCGAAGACGCTGATCTGCGCTTACAGTATCCACACAAGTACAGATAAGATTAGTGTTTGTTTACACGCGTATTTTCTCTCAGCTCATGCTTTCACGCGTTAGTCAGATCTGAGAGACTTTTTATCAGTTCATGGCCGTTGAATTAAAAAAAAAAGTACATAGTTAAAATGTAATGTTACGTTAAGTTCATAGTTCAGAAAATAACTTTAATTATTGCACCTTTTTGGGTAATTGGGTAAGTGTGATGGATAAAAGAGAGGTCTGTGCAAAGAAAAGTGAGATGTAGAGATTATTCATGCGTTGTATCTGCAGAAGAACGAAACTAGAAGAGCGAGGTAGTACATCATTCCACTCGTCATTTCAAGCTGAAACTCAGTGACATGTCCTTCCCAAGCAGTTCGTAACCGTCGCTTCAACGTGTAGCTTGCCGTCAGCCTCTAGAGACTGTGGGACGAAGGCTAATTCAATAAGCGGACTCTCCTTGTGGCCGACGCCAGACGGAAGGACGTTGGGGGCGTCCTTCGTCATAAACACGACTCTCCGTACCTCCCATCCCCACCCCATCGTCCACCCCCTCCCTTCAACCAACACTTTTGCCTGCTAAACTAAGTTAACGAGCGTATTTCTCCTTGTCGTGGGTTTTATTTCTATCATACTTTATACCTCTCTTCTCATAAATGAGACGCGGACATTTATAATATTGAATCTAATGTAATATTTGCGCCGTAAGGATTTTGATCACTGTATTACTCGCAAAATAGTACTATCATGATAATGAACGTGCCAAGGAGGGCAAGGAGGTGCACTTGTCCCTCCTCTTGAATACGCAATAAACCAAAATGGAAATAAAAAGTAAATAGATATGAAAGTCATTCAAAGTTTCCAGGCGTTTATCGTATATCTGGTCAACAAATTCACTAGAGAATCCAAGCTACATTTTTAAAAATTCGTTATATCTAATTGCAAATAAAATTTTTAAGGTAATTTCACCGCCAAACGTGCAGTTAATTAAATAACTGTCTGTTATCCATGCTGGTTCAGAAAAATAAATTCTGAACTCTGCGAGCTCCACAAAATTTGATAGGGGATTGTGCCCTGTTTCTGCACACTTATTGCAGAGATGACTTTGTCTCTGATAGATTAAGATATTGCCCTCCCCCCACTCTCCCACTGCTCCAAAACATGGCTTCGCCCGTGATCATGATAATGTTGGTTAAACTGTTTTATCCAGTGGCATATATTCTCTTTGTTCCATGGAATTACATCGTACTAAAGAGTGACATGACTTTCCAGCGTTTTAGACTCGCGATCTCCTTTCGTACAGATTTGAGTTGCGTGAACCCCTATCATGAAATATGTAAGAAACGTGCATATTTCTTCAGTTCAAGCAAAAACATTACGTACCCTTAAATTAATTTGACTCCCCCGCTCAGTTTTCTTAATTTGAAGTTCTCCAGGAGAAAAATTCAAGTCTTGCGTCATCATGTCATACTAAAATGCGCATCTCTCATCATTCGAATTAACTTTAAAATCGTGTGATGTGTTGATCGGGATTGGAAAGAAGTCAATTTTTTAGCAAATATACGAGAAGGAATCGTACCTACGTAACTAAACTTACGAGCCTAGTGCTTTACCGTCTAAGCCAAGGAGAACCTTTTAAATACTGGACCTAATTTTTTTAATTGATATCAACTCTAACGCGACCCACCAGTTAAATATTCTACTCTGATCAAAATGTAATGCTGTATGACTTGTTACTCATAAAATAGTGTAATTGAAACCATAAAATTTTTCTCCCTCACGAAACGATAGAATGTTAACTCCCGACTAATTTATCCTTGCAATATGCTGTATGGAATGAGGTGCATTAGTGTTGCGCAAATAATTCGTTTCGATGTAAGTGAAACGAATATACACGTACATGGTTGAAACGAGTGTTACGGACGTGAACCGCGGGGGTGGGGAATCTACAGCCTTAAGAACGAGATTATAGCCTTCCATGGCTTTTTAAACCAGTTTTAATACTGTTATACAGTATATATAAAACAGAATAATATTTCAGTTGTAAACAGTGAGTATAAACGAAAAAAAAATTAAAATAAGCCAATCTACTATGTGTGTGTGTGAAATTGACTAACATGAATAATTTGCACAATGCGGCAATTAGAATTAAAATTATTTACTTTTTTTGGTGTTTCCTACAGGATATGTCCTTCTTAAAAGGATTTCATCTCTTAAATCTCGTATGTTTATAATAGACTGTTGTATAATAAACTCAAGCATTTAAATGAATTATAATATCATATCCTATTTAATTATCTTAATTTATTCAACTTAAAATATCTATGTACTCACTAACAATTTTTCAAAGTATCTCGCAGTTTTTCCTTCAAAGACTTCAAATTTATTCCAAAGGATATTATTTTGATGTATTAGTTTATTAAGCAGCTTTGGAGGGCATTGGACCAATGATATACAATGAGTAAAAATTTAGATATATTTGTAACTCTCGTATACGGCTTAGCCTTGATAATTCGTAATAAATAAATGACTGCGTAAAAATTATTTTTTTGTTACATTACTATCTTGATTTCTATGTACTGAGTAATTACTAGTTTTCCTGTGGTACACTATTTTCTTCACGTTTGGACATAGTACTAGCGTGGGATAGGTTAGTGTCATTTGATATGTACCACAAGCATGTTAGATATAAATTCTCAAAAGGGGAATAAAGGAAAGGAAGATGCCTTTTTTCTATGAGGAATAGTATTTAAGAGGACTTCGACGTCAGCTTTCAGATTTAAGAATGAAAAAGATGGTCAGGAATATAATAATGAACAAATTTTACGTAAAACAATTATTGCGCTATTGGCAAACTACGTATCCTGCAGTCACTGCAAGCGGTTTGATGGTATGTTGCAGTCTTGCTACATCAAAAAATAACATGTATAAGAATAATAATTGAAACCCAAATTTTCCATACATACACAAAAATATTCTTCAGTAATGTTAAATACCTTGGTCACTGGTGATGTTGACTGTCGTCAATGACAGTGCTTTGACAAAAATGAAATAAGTTTCGAAAGTAACATTAGAAAATATTACCCTCAAATTCAGCACAATGCCTCGCCACAGCTTCTATTGGTTTTCCAGCAACATCACTATTGTTTATCAAAGTAGCTGATAACATTCCATTTTGTACTGGAATTCGTATTTTCGAACTTCCTTAACTTGCTCGCCTCTTCTTCCCATGAGAACACGCTTGCGTTTCTTCATGTTCTCTTCTTCTGGTATGACGTCACAAAGAATTCATGCAAGTACTAGAGATCTAATAGTAAAGTACAGTAGGACCCCGTTAGTTCGAACCTTTTCGAAATTTTTAATATTCTAAATGAAATAATTATTTGTAAAATAATAATAATAGCAAAAACATCTCTACTTTTATCGGGTACCACCCAAGCAGACTGTCAACGTACCATCAAGAAATGGACCAAAGAAATTAATACTTTTATCATGCGTAAGTATTACATGATCACAGAATTAGAGACAAACTTATCTGGATATAGACAAGAACTATATCGTTTATTCATTGAAAAATATCCTACCATTAATGTGACTGAACAAAAGAATAGCCGAGCAAAGAAGAGCAATAGTTACCAATAACGTTATCCCCAAAGCAATTTTGGGTCAATTAAAATCAGAGGTGGAGTTGATAATGCGACAGAAGCATCAAGATGTGACAGCAAATGAAAACCTCGAATCTTTACCTATTGTGGGCCAAGTAAACTGATCCACTAAACAAGAAACTGATCGTGATCCATATCCACAGTCGTATCCAAACAATACATTCCACCAAGTGAATGAAAACCTAGTCGATAACTCAGAGCATGTAAATGAAATAGATGAAATGCGTCATACTTTAAATAAGTAGCTCTTACAATATTCAAGGCTTGAACCCACTAAGAGGCCTGCAATTTCACGGTAAGGTAGTTCAAGAAATTTTTTCCGCATAATACAAACCATCAACGACATTGTTCTACCAGAATATGTAACTCCCATTTATTCTTTTGAGTAAATTCATTCGCTCATCTACTGAGCCGCATTAACTGCTGTCACATATAATGGTGCCAAAATACGTAGATGCACTGAAACTACTGTACCAACTAGAGATAAACCAATGCCCAAAATGGAAAATGAAGTTTATCACGAGAATTGAAAATATCAGGAAGCACATTGCTCGTCTTTATCAGGCGATGGGGAAAAATTAAACAAAAAACTGCAAAGGAAAGTCTTACAAATATTTTATAGATACAGGATTCATACCAATAAAATCAATGAAAATGTGAGTAGATTATGGATGCAGTCAAGCAAAAACTGACCGCATTAAAAAACCGACTTAGTAGATACAACACATCCGTTCGCAGGGTTTTCACAACAGGTTATTCAAGTAGAATGAAAGAAACTTCTACAGAAGAATTCAGAAAAAAATGAAGACAACACAAGCAAAACTACTGACCAATGTCACCCCAACCTCGCAGAAGTAGAGAAATTCTGGTCATCGATCTGGTCAAAAAGTGAGACACGCAATAGAGATGAACCATATATCAATGGAGAGGTTACATCGGCTGAGAGTATTGACACTATGTTTTTTCGTGAAATTTTCATTGAAGTTTTTAAGTGTGTTATAAATTACATAACAATTGGAAACGTCCAGGAAGTGACAATATTCAAAATTATTGGCTTAAAAAGTACACCTACGTGCATCCCTTGATTTTACATTACGTGAATAAATTTGTAAACAATCCACAAGATATGCCAAATTTTATTTTAGAAGGAAGAACATTTCTATTGCCCAAAGAGGAAGAAAGTTCCAGTCCTGCCAACTATAGACCAATTACGTGCCTCCAAACATTTTAAATCATGACGTCCTATATAGCGAAGTTAATTAGGATACACATGGAGCAGAATGCAATTTTAGGTGAGGAGCAGAAGGGATGCCGGAAGGGTTCCAAAGACTGTAAGGAAGATTCAGTCATCCTGAAGCAAGCCCAAGTAAAAAATAGAAACTTATTCTGCAGCTATATTGATTATGGAAAATATTCGACTCAGTCCCGCACTCTTGGCTTCAGCAAGTCTTTGAAATGTACAAAATAAATCCAACCCTCATTAATTTTCTGAAAACAATAATGGGAAAACGGAATACAACCATTAATTTAAGATTAGGCAGCAAAATTAAAACAACTGGCAGAATTAACATTACGAGAGGCATATTTCAAGGAGATTCATTCACAGTCAGTGCTCTTTGGTTTTACATCGCACTAAACCCACTCGAGATGTGGTTTTCTATTAAAAGTTGCAGAACAACAAAGCCACAATATCACTTACTTATTGTATATGGATGATATTAAAATATACTTATATCCTCAATCAAGCTTAACCACTTACTCATACTAGTAGAAACATTCAGTAAGAATGTTAAGAAGATTAGAATGGGATTTGGTACTGATAAGTGTAGAACATTGGCCATTTCCAAAGGTAAAATTAAAAGCGAACCTTATATAACAAATGACAATAAAATGATTAAAGGAATGGAAGAAAATGAATTGTACAAATATCTGAGACTACAATAATCTAGATGTATAGATCATATATGCATAAAGAAGCAACTAAATTAGGAATTTGAAGATCGAGTCAAGAAATTAATGCATACAGATTTAAATGACCGAAATTCAACAAAAGCAATTAATTCATTTGCCATTCCTATCCTCACGTATTTATTTGGAGTAGTTTCATGAACACTAATGGATAAAACCTCCAGCGAAGAGTCAAATGTAGAAAGGCACAGTCTGCCTCGCAAGGAAGGAGAAAAGGACATAATTCACTTGAAAAACCTACACCAGTTCACAAATAAAGCAACACAGAACTTCCTTGCACCAGAACGTGTGGCTAATGTTTGTGTTATTTAATAGCATAAAAATAATTATTGTAACTTCGAAATAATTTATTTCATTTCAAGTTTTCTGTCAAAATATTCCTACTGTAGTATAAGCACCACTGATACAGTGTGATTACATTGTGAGCACACCTGTAATTTGTCAATAAAATTATAAACAATTATCAAGCTTATTTTTATTACAATTTTATTTATTATATTCGATACTTAGTCGCTAAATTATTACATATACTTTATATAAGCATATTGTTGCGTTTCCGGGGTTTTAAAGTTTTCATGTATACCTAAGCGAAAAGTTTTAGCAAAATTTGGATAGTAATATCTTAGCTTCCAGTTAAACCTCTAAGTTGTAATTTTTACAGTAGTTTATAGTCGTTTCTTCCTTAGAATTTTAGAGCTCGTTATAATCATTGAGACCTTTCAATCCTGTAAATATGATATTTTATTGGTCCCCCAAGAAAGTTTCACGTCTTCAAAAAAAACAACGGAAAAATTGAAAAAAAAATTTTGAAAGGGGGAGACATGTATCAAGGATTTAATTCTATACACATTATCTATGAATACATGTGTGTACGCTCAAAATGATATATCTGAGACTTCATCCCTTCCTTTAGAAAATTGCTTTTGAAGACACAAATTTATTCATTTTCAAACGCCTAATACAAGACGCGAAATCAATTAGACACAGGTAGCAATAGAAATTAAATATATGTTTAAACTGTAACCTAGTGTGTGCTAAACATGTTAGTAATTTTAAGGCGCTAGACCAAACCAATCTTGAGATATCAATGCTTACGTGAACGCTTACGAAGTTCCAAACGGTGCGCGCGGAAGAACGAAAATGGCCGCCATTTTTAAACCGGACATCGTAAATTTTTTTGAATTAGTTTTTCAACTCTCCAATAATACTAGAAACAACACACAGAAGATGAATTTTTTCTGAGAGGGTGCGGTGACACACTATTATTTTTTTTCTGGATCATTTAATATGTATTCACCCTTTGTTTATTTATTAAGAACAGTACTATTAAATGGCATTACCAAGTGTGTCACAAAAAAAAACGTAATACATTTTTATTTTTATTTATTATGATTTTCATTGCTTATTTCCTGTTCTGATTTTGTATTGCTTTCCACTGATTTTGTTCATGAACTGATTTATATAATTTTATCTTCAGAAATTTTCTTTGATGCATCCACAAAATCACTAGATTCATTACGTGAAAGCCAGGAAAGGAATTTGTTAATCCTTTCCTGTTATCCCATAACAGAAGCCGTTATCGCGATTTAGATCACAGTGCACGCGGAGGAACTCAACTCAGCTGAATGTCGTGACATCCTTGGCATACGTTTAATATACAAACTTTGTTGGGAAGACTAGTATGGCTCATTTGTAGGTTCATTATCATAAACCTTCAATTAAAATGTGTAAAAATAACATCATTTAGTGCAATGTTGATCATTTGGGCTTGGGTCAAACTTGGTTTTGAATCTTCATTTCTATGCACTGTCAAATTACTAGTTTTCCTGTGGTACTGAATTTTCTTCAAGTTTTGATACAGCACTAGCATGGGATAGGTTGGCTTCATTTGATATGTGCCACGACTTTTGAGCGGTGTTCTTAATTTCCGGTTAATGCCAACGACGCGCCCTCAAAATTTAGATGGAATTCAGGAACCTTTGCCACGAGTTAGACAAGTACTGTATTATTCTGGTTATTTTACGGATCAATTCTCAAAAACAAGATTAAAGTTATTTTCAAATTCTGAAACATATAGTTTAAAGAATTGTAATTGTGCATATATAAATGAAAACTGTTAAAATAGATAGTTCCAATTTAACGCGTTTGATTTTATTAACATAAGAATGAGAATTAAAAAAAAAAAAAAGTCGTATATTTCGATGCATTTCAAAAAAAAAAATTTTTAAATGAGAATGTATTCCATTAGATCATTGCTATCCAATTGGCCACCCGCGGACCCTATATGGCCCACGAAACCTTTTTTAAGGTCCGCGAGTTATAATACTTTTTGCGTCAAATTTTTCATCTAACGTTGGGGGCACAGCTTTATGTTATAAATATATGCTATTAGAATAAACATTTGTCATGACATGTTCGGTGAGAGAAAATAGAAAATTGTGTTCGGAATTTCCCCGTCATACATTACTATATGAAAACCATTTATTTTAATACTAAATCTTAACAATACTTTTAAAAAATATAGAAATACACTATTCCGGCTTTTTCGTCAAGAAATAATCAAAATATCGCGTTACAAATTAATTATTTTGATCCATTTGTTTTATTCATCGAGGAAATTTTGCCACGTCCCACCTCGTGTCAACCTGATCTATTGGAAGTGTATCGAAAATGGCACGCGGGTTAGGATAAGTTGGAGATCGCTGCATTACATCTTTCTTAATGCACAACTTCCGAATCGGAATGAAACGAATAATGAACATGCATTTATAAAATGAATGACTACTTTTTTTCTTCTCTCTCTTCTTCGATTCATGTGTATGATATTAGTATCTAAATTAATATATCAGAACGAAACAAACCTTTCTGGTTAAGGGTCACGCATATGTTGAAATGTTCTGTTACTGGTTCTAGACCAAGAATCAGCTCGTCATTCCGGTAAGGTTTGCTGATGCCGAAACTGACCGAAGAAATGTAGTCTTTGACATTTGGTAATACGTATTCAAGGTGATTGTAAGTAAGTTGCACCGCTGTGTAGTGTTGATCCCCCTCGATTCTTTGTAAATCTTCTCTCCCTCGTCCCCAGACTCATTTCCGACCACCGCCTTTGTGGCAGCCCCAGTCTCACACAACCTACGCATAATGTTTAATGCACGCTCCGTCACCGAAAAAAAAAAAAAAAAGAATCGANACCCGCAAGTCAAGGAGCACTAGCAACACGAAACGTCGTTTACGCTAATTAGAACGTGACAGACAGGCAAGATCGTCAACGCAGTTGGCTGCGATGCTATGAAATATGCAGAGCACAGGGAACTGACGTTGCAGACAGACGTCGTAAACGCTACCCGATCGGAAACTTTTTTTCCGCAAATGTCGCTGAGGAGAAGTTTTAGAAGGCGGTGAGAGACGCGACGTATGTTTAAAGCGTAGCATAGCACGTGGAGTATGTCGGTTCTGATCTCTAATCCAATTTTTTCTTCATGCAATCAAGAATAAAATGTATTTATTGAGTCTTATCTAGGATATGACTTGGTGCCGAAATGATTAGCATGAAGCAAATTTACCTTATTGCCTTCCTGTCGACAAAATTTGCACAGTGCATACTACACTCAATTTTCTTCAGCTCTCATGAAAAACGAATACAATACGAAACGACAGCACAAAATTATTTTTTGACTTCAACTCAATAACTTTCAGGAAATTGTAATTAAGAGATCAAGAGCCACTAAGTTAATAAATTTGAAGTTCGGTTGAATCTTATGGGAATAATAGGATAACTACTTAAACCTCCAAGTCCAATTTTAATCGAGATATAGCTGTATAAATCTATTTTCGCAGTATATGGGACCTTGTCTTGCTTATATGACTATTTGACTTTTTTCTTCTATTCGGGAACCATAAAGTTGTGACCTTTCCAAACATGCTCTCCTATCCACAAGGATAAATTGTTATACATAAAATTATGTGCGGGTGTTTAAATAAATATAAAAAAAATTACAAATCTCCCGGTAATTCAAACATATTGTAGAGACTACCCATTCGATGAAATCGCTATCCTGAAATCGTTCCTTCATCTTATAGTCATTTTTATACCAGACATTTCTTTCATGATCTTCTGACTCATGAAAATTCTGAAGATGTATTCTTCAAAGAGAAACTTTCTCATGCGCAATGTCACATTATTATATAAGTATATTATTTCACTAATTTTAATGTCATGAATAAATTGAAAGCATTTTATTTCCAAAGATGAAGCTGAACCAATTGACGAAGTTGTGAGTGAAAACACATTCGTTCCATGTCACAGACGTCATTTGTGGTAGGGTTTACTCAATGCTGTTATCACACCGGGATGGCCCTTAATTTTTATTTACTATCTAAAAGCGTTAATACGTCTCTTTGTCTGTACATAAAATCTTATCTGCGGGCATTATGTCTGACTATGAAAGTACCAACTTACATATTGTGATTTCTTCTCTAATTTACTGTTTACTGGGACTATGGAATGTGTTCCCCTAGATAAGACAAAAGTTACGTAATAGAAAACAAGTGTAAAACGAATATGCTTGCGTAATTTAATCGTTGTCAATCACCATATAATATCTCTTACGGTTATTTGTTGTAAATGTTATTGTATTTTCTAAAGATATTTTCAGAACGAACATTTTGTATCACCGTTCCAACTCTGCCTATTGTGATGTAATTTATATAGTCAGCAGTGTAACACTTTTACGTATACTCCACTGTGCTTTGCGACGTAGAGTGTAAGATTTCAGACTGAATTTAAAAAAAATGCAAAATTCTATGTAACATACCGACTTGAAGTCCCCTGCATGGAAGTCTAAAGGTATAAGTATATTCTGAATCAAGGTGAATTTTTTTCGTTATGTACTATGTTTTAAAATCAGTCCACCCTGATGACGGAAACGTTTTGTTCAGTTGAAGAATTTTCTAGATTCAACAATTTTTTAAAATATTTGAAACTGAGGTGTCAATTTCTGAAACTCTACACAAATGCTAGTTTCGATTTTTTTCAAGACAATTCTAAAGAGCTGTCGACCAATACTATGGAGCGTCGGTAATAGTATTTTGACAATGATAAGTGAGTGCCTCCATCTGTTCAATATACAGTGAAGGAGGAAAGGAAAGTAAAATGATGATATGGGATGAGGTAATGAAGTCCATAGAAGAGTTTCGGTGGTTGATGTTCCAATCTCGTTCTTGACTCTTCTATCAACATCCAAAACAGTGACTTGATATAACAAATTTAAATAATTACATAATCTTTAGCGCGTTAAAAAACATCTGTCTTTTACCGAAAAAATTAGGGTTGTACTTGAAGACTTCAGAGATAAGGTCGTTTGCTATATACATTGTAATAATGTTTTTTAAAATAATTGTTTAATGTCATGTACCGTATTAATATTACTCTAATCATATATTTCAATGATTAAAATATATAATTATGTATTACAATTATCAACCAGGGAAGAAAAAATTACTTTAGTTCCAAGAATGAAATGAATTCGAAAGATAAGATCGGGCGTAATATAAAAATCAAACTTACGAAGTGGCTACAGTAGTCAATGAATAATACGAAAACAAATGGGATTTCGTGTTCGTTGCCTTTCTTTTCCGACACAGCAGCACTCCCTTTCGAACAAAGTATAATCGAAGGATTTCATAATAATAAAATGACGATGAATAATAATAAAATAATTGCTGTCGAAACGCGAGTTAAAATTAGAAAAATTTAAAAGTTTGTATAAAATTATAATAAAATGAAGTTTGTGTATACTTTTTATTAATCACATTTTAATTTCTTAATAGCTTGAATAAATTTCTTATCTGTATTCTATATTAGTATTTATTTTCTCAAATTTTGAATATTTACGTGAACTTTCAGGTACCAAACGTAGTTTAATGTCAGCATTAGTTCTACCCTTGTCCTAAGAGAAAACTACAATGTCTCATTTGTTAAAAAAGTTCTGACCTGATTAAAGTAAGTCGTACACTAATCTGATTTGATTTGTTATACAAATGATAATGAAAAATTCTTCATAGTCCAAATGATTCGTTGAATAATACCCCTTTCGCCATCTCACCCTTTACAGAAGTTAAAGTAAATTACAAGAAGGAATCGGCACGAAAAGCAAGGTCGAATGTTGGGTCGTTGATAGACTCGTGTGACCACTTCAAAGAAGGGGAACGGGAAGGTGAGGGGAAGTAGAGTACACTTGTGACATGTGGAGGGGGGGGGCGGGTCTACGAGGGCACAATGTTCCCCTCTCTCAACCGCACAGATGTAATACGCAAAACCTTGGGGGATTCTTATTTAAAATTTCTCTTTTCTGATAAAAAAACGAAATAAATCTACTAATAGCTGAATTTTCTCAGTAATGTTTAGTCACTAATTCGTACATGTAGTATCTCTTCTGTTTTAAAAGGTTAATCTAATTTGTAGATTCCAAAGTCCACCTACTCATTCGTGCACAGGCGGAGAGTTGTCAGGTTTTAATTTGCTTTTTCTATATACACACCGATGCTCGTAATATTTACTAATTCAACATATGAATGCGTTCATTGATGGCGAGAACCATTTAATGACCATAGTCATTCAATTTAATCTATGTTAGGATATTTTCCATACATAATGAACAATATTCAATTTTATTGCTTTTACACATTTTTACCCCTTTATTTCTTCTTTCTACTTAAGTGAGAAAAATAAGAAATCGTCTTAATCTCAATTACGGTTTTTCACGATTATTTTAGTCGTTCCAAGAAAAAGTAAGTTAAAAATATGCGTGTAAATACTAGATTTTCCATTTTTATCGCATTTATTTTCAAGATCTTACATTCTCAGCTCAATATCAGCCAAGTTTTACAACAACAAAATCAGTTACATATTTTAAATAAAATGAATTGTATGTATAAGAAACAACTTATAAATGTTCGAATGAAAATGTAAGTATCCCAAACATAGTAGTAGTTAAGGTATTAAAAATAATTACGGAAATAAAAACAAATAACTCCTCATACTACTTTAAAAATTATGTTTATTTATTTAATTTGTTACTTAACAGAAATAAGTTAATAGTTATTTAAGTACAAGTAGTCACACAAAGCATTTTCTGGAATGAAATGTATTTAAGTTGAAGACAGAAAAATAATCGTAAACATACAATATGCACATAAAATGTGAAGAAAGGAATATCATCTACATTAAAAAAGAAATCAAAAAGTAATTTTTCATTTTACCATTTCCTTGTTTGTGGATTTGAAAAGCGAATATCTTATGGTAATGAATTTTTATTCAGTAATGCTATATTTTACCTTCGCACGATTATATCATTGATTTCAATCATACTTGAAATACATGCCAACCAATACCCGGCCCTGATTTTCATAACTGTCAAAAATCAAGAATTAATATGACATACCATCATCCAACATGACATAATTAATCCGGACACATCATCATGTTTTGTAAAGGGTGCACCCACGGCACAGTCAACAGACAAGTGGTAAAATAAATTTTGTGATTTGAACATGACAATACAAGTCAAACAAGGTCTATTCATGTTCCGTTATTTATATTGAAACGTACATAGTACTAGAGCTCTTTCATGTTTTTGTAATGCAAAACTCTTTCAAACTGAAATATCTTCTCATTCATTGTTTATAGATCGTCTTGTAAGCCTTCGTATACCATAAAGCATTTCATAACGCCTCCTCAATGAGTGTGATTCTTAGTCTGAGTGCAGGAGAGATATCTCAAAGAGGTTCGGTGATGGCTCGTTGCTCTTCCAGTATGGAAGGGGACGAATATTTCCTTCAGGGATATTCCTCGAGATTAAGGATGCTTGATTTACATTTTCAGGTGTTAGTTACAATCTTGTAGCTGAGTCGTCCCACTGAGCGGTAGCCCCGCTAAATGTTTCGTGAAATACGGGCGTCTCCTTGACGGTACATGACTGCTCGGCGTGAGGCCAGAAAACGTGCTCAGATAAAGTGACGGAGTTACGAGACGAATTTGGAATCTAATAACGGTTGAGAATGCATTAGCCAGCAACGCAAGAGAGTTCCGATCCATCTTTCCACAGCGAAGTCTTGAAAATGAAACAATATATTGTATAATATCAATATTTATTTATATCGAAAACTATATAACTTGCCCTCTCTTCAATAAGTACCTTTCTTCTTCGAAATCTCAGAAACATTAGAAATATCTACCAAACAATACGGTTCAATTTGTGATTCACATGCCACACAAAGTTACTTTAGTTCTAAAGAATGTGTCTAAAATGTAAGTTTAAATAAAAATTCGTTGATTGATCTGAGAAATGTTCAAATTAAAATTATTGTCATTCAGTCCCTGAGTTGGCAGAAGCGCTTCATCCAAGTAAAAGACTCTTCCTCTTGGTGGTCGAGAGAGATGTACCAAGTGTTATTTAAACTATTAATATAAATATTTTTGATGTTACTGCATTTTACATTTTAACTCTTTAATAGTTGTTCAATTGAGGTGTTGATTATGAACCAGAAATTTTATAGGAAAAGAAAAAAATCATTGTTGTAGAAAAAAGGAGTGTTTTGTGGAGAAGAAAATTAAGCAATTTCAATACCAAACTTTATTTCTATTTTAATGAGTAATTATAATGCTATTGTATTACTTACTAATAATTTGAATAATTGATGATAACTGGTTTTAAATTAGGAATAGGATAAAACAATGCACAGCTGTACGGATGCTCATGGCTTCGCAGCACTTGACTCCTTCTGAAAGCCAACTACTATGACGGTGACATCAACTTTAGACATTTTTTACAACTTCTAGTAATGGGATGGGTCAGTAACCTTTGTAATGCCATTGGTCTACGTTTTCGTGGTGAAAATTAATTTTAATAGTTTTTGACACTTATCTCCTTTTCAATGTGTATCCCTTTCAATAACGTTTCAAAAAATTTCTGTTTTTTCGTTCTGTCGCACAGGATGTTAATAGTTTTTCTGAAACAAGCTTGCGGCAGGAAATTGAGAATGACATTGTTACATCACCTAGACTTTATACATAATAATACCTTACAAATACCGTATTTCAAGTCAAAAATCTGACAATTCCTTCTGTATTTCTTATAATCAGTCACACTATCTAGAAAATATAAGTGAAAAATTTGTTAGTTGAATTTTTAAAACTACCTCATTAAAAAATAATTACGGTACCACATCGTACTGACTTGTGTTTATAATAATAATAATAATAATAATAATATATTTTATAGCAATACTTATTCCAGAAAGTATTTTCCCATGCGATATTTAATGAGTGGACAAGAGAAATTTTGTATTCACTTTCATAATAACGTATAAGTATACTTCAACCAATATGACCTCACGTCGTATTGTCTACGTACGAAGCATGTTAGTAATGTTATACCATAAAGTATTACCAAATTACTGACATAAAGCATGTCAGTGATATCAGTAGTTATGGCCACAAAAGCTGTAACCTCAATCAATGAAATTGAAAATGGTATTTATGGAACTTTAAATGATGCCAAGAAACTATTCCAGTCAACAATCTTAAAACTCAACAATGCGATTCAGAATGGAAATAAAAATCCACGAAATAATATCTTGTAAGAAAATCAACTACAAAAGGTTCCTTCCCTTAATTCACCTTGGGAAGTAGAGATCAAGATATTTTGAGTAGGTTGCGGATTGGTCACTTCATCCTCAGTCACATCCACTTGATGAAGAAGACAGACCCAAAGCCTTGTCCCCTTCGTGGAGACACAGTGTCGACCCCCACCTTATCTTAAATGAACTTAAAAATCAAAGACATTCTTTAAATATCCCAAATGATAATTCTAATATATTCGAAACGCTCAGTGTATACCCGAAGATGCTACGACTTTTGAAATCGCCAAAACTTGACAAACTGTTTTAAAGTTCTTTTATTTTCAACTTTATTAATGTATTATTAACTTTTTCTTCACTATGTATTTTGTTTTTGTCTTTGTTGTTAGTGATTTCTTCTCATTCTAAGTAAGAATTAATTTAGCCAAATAAATGTAGTTTCTTTTGGTCGCTGATGACCTGAGATGTTAAAACACGATAGTTAAAGTAAATAAAATATATAAAAAATTTACACCCTTCCAATAAATATTAATATTGACGCATTCAAGTTCTTCTCATCTTTCATTGCTACTTCTTTCTTGTATCTCCCTATGTAATGCGTAATTTCTCCTTCTATTCTACCATTATTCTCGTGGTTTCTTTCATTTCTTCTTCTTCTTCTTCTTCTTCTTCTTCTCTCTCTCTCTCCAGCACTTCCTGCAACGTGCATTAATACCCCACTGTTTTCATTTTCATTAAATCTTGCTGCTTTCTTCAACCTCCTGTTGTGATTTCTAATGTTCTAATTCTCCCACCCTTCCTCCACACATTTCTTGCCCTCCTATGCATATAACATTCTTCTCCTTCCCTCCATCCTCCATTGTCCTCCTTTTCCAGTGACGTATGTGCTTCCTTAACCTTCTTCTCCTCACCCCTGTGGTCACCCTTCCCTTCTTCATGGAGGGAACACTGAAGAGAGAGTTAGTTGCTTCCTAGTGTTTATCAATGTTTTCCATATTTCTCTTTCTTGCATCTACCTTTTTCCGATTTTCCTTCCTCTCGTTTCCTCCATTGTCTTGCTCCTCCAGTGTCGCATATATCTCCGCCTCCATCGCCGTCGTCGTCGCGAAGGTCAGTCCTGTCCTTATAAGCGAGCGGTCCGAGGTGACTCAAACGTCCAGCGTGGGGACATATATCGCGACGACTGCAGCAGCAGAAGCAGCCGTCTGCTCATTTGCGTTCGATGCGATACGTAGGAGCGATTTCAATTATTTTCTCAGTAGTCCTTGTCTGCCGTTGCGTGATTTGAAAGAGAGCACAAAGAGAACAAAAAAAGCGAACGAATCGCTTGTGAAGTATGCGTCGAGACAGGCTACCCCGCCCGAAATAGAGGGAACGAATCCCGTCCCCAGTGAGTTGATTCAGATTCTTGCCAGTGTTAGGTAGAAGGGAGAGTGCAAATGGCACGTTGAAATTTTTCTAATTGGACGTGTGCTCTGGGAGATTTTGAATTGTGAAACAACGAAATTGATTTGTATAAGAGCAGAGGAGAGATTGAAATAATCTATCAGGTCTGGAATCATAGGCATATTTCAAGTATTTAGGAAATTTTTGCTATTACAGTAAAAGGACTTTCAGGAATATTCTTTTCAAACGTCAAGGATTTCCAGTGATTTGATAATGATTTTACTGATAATTTTTGAATTTTATTGGTGAGTTTTTGCAAAAAAAAAAAGTGCTCAGGTAACTAACTTATCACTCGTAGACATCGAATAAAGGTAATGTCCGTTCAGTTGTTGTAAGAAAATTATAAATGAATCTACGACTGAGGCGTGACTTCGTGATTATAGTAAACACTGAAAATTTGAGCTAAAAATACGCGTACACTGTCAAAAATTAATGGTTTATGTCCCTTGCCAATTCAGCATGAGTTTTTATATTTAACAGCCTCTCCCCAAACTGTAGCTATAATTGAGTCAACACTAGCCTATAAGCAAACGTGATTTGGAAATGTTCGGTGTCTCGTAATTATTTAATGTATTTGAATGACAAATAAAAATTATGATTTTCGGGTACGCTACTCTGCTATGAATGTTTGAAACATCAACATCATCTGTTTTTTTCTTAATCTGGAAATAAAATAGAAATGGACTAACATTCTCTTTGACTGCAAGGAAAAATTATTAAATGCTTATCTCTATTACACATCTCCTCGTAAAATACGGTAATCTACCTCTCTTTCTGTCTCGTAAACGATCGTATGAAAATCCTCCTCTCAAAAGCTACGCGGAAACAAACATCCCACTAAATTACACTTCTTCCGCCGCCACACTGTTAATATCCAGCGGAAACTGAATCAAGAAAGCGCCACCACTTAGCTATTTTTTTCCACCCGATAATGCAAAAGCTGTGTGGTCTCCCTATGGTTACGAATGTCCTCGATGCGTTATGTGCTGCTTAAAAGAGTCCTGCGGCTTTTTTTCTCTATCGTAATTTATACTCAAACGAAAATTACCTATACTTTACCCGCCTGCCGGAGCAAGAACAGCTAGCTGCATAATAAAACACAGCTCACGGAGAAAGAGAGTATGCTCATGTGTATAACCCGCACACTTGCAATGCTTAACACGATTAAAACTCCATGAATCATGGTTTAAAGGGAGCATAATGAACGGCGGTTCTGTTACCTGAAAATACTGGAGCAAATTCCTTTTCGCGAGTATTTACCTGGGTTTCGGTAACGTATGTGGTACGAGTGCCCGCCACCGTCTCCCCGCGCCGCCACCGTCGCCNGTACGAGTGCCCGCCACCGTCTCCCCGCGCCGCCACCGTCGCCGCAGTAGTTTCTGGTCGCGAGCAGTCACTAAGGCGAGTTGGGGAGAAGATTTATCCGGAGCGTTGCGGTGCAAATTAAACTCGCTGCGTTTGTTGGCTGGGCTTTGCTTTCGGGGAACTTCAACTGCCGCAAAGGAATGTGTCGGAGTGGTCGCGTACGTGGAACGTTGATGGGGGAAGGGAAGAGTTTTTCCCAAGTGGGAGGTCTTTATGATGGGTGAGAGTGTAAGTGCGTTCTGGCTCATACGGGAATCTACTTTTGAAAATAATGGCTCAGAAAATTTCATTTGTTGCTTTTTACTTGTTCAGAGGTGTACATGAGGTCACACTATAATTGGTTTTTATTATATATCGAATTTATAGATCTATTAAAAAATGTTGGACATTAGGAGGAGTCAAGACGTGGGCGGGGAGTTACTCTCCTACCCATAATGGAAGCAGAATGTCAATAAGAATTTTAAGAAATTAATCATCTCTAAAATAGTGCGTACTTATTGACCACTATGAATGAACTTGAAACCTATTTACATGAGCAATTTCCATTTATGTTAAATTTTTACAAATTTATGTTTTGGGTGAACAAGGAAGCAATATATAGTTCTCCTCGTCCTGCAAAAAATCTTAAATCTAATTATACTTTTAGATTCACCGTCTTTCCGTATATGAGAGTGATACTTGGTTTAATTACCTTCATACCTTACAATTTAAATCCATAAAGCCTATGGTTGCGTAATTAATGTAACAATTGTCTAAAACCAAACCCCTGAGGCATTTTTAAATTGTAATATTTACTTAGCACTTCACCTTCTTTTTGACAACTTCAACATAAGTGTAACATAAACGCGTTTTTTCAAATGATGAATATGGAATAATTAAATGACGAATGAAAGTGAGCAACAATAATACGAATTTCGTTTATTTGTTTTATTTGTTCGACAAGTTAAAAGTGGTTCCATTTCGAACTTT
Organism: Laupala kohalensis; assembly: GCA_002313205.1. Lineage (NCBI taxonomy): Eukaryota > Metazoa > Arthropoda > Insecta > Orthoptera > Trigonidiidae > Laupala > Laupala kohalensis. The sequence continues at coordinate 189,368 of NNCF01127881.1, forward strand.
ATTTCTTCATGGATAACTTTTTAATCCACGTTTATGCTCTAATTTTTTGGGGTGGGTGGAGGTGGGAATGGGGTGGGAAGGAGGTAGGGAGGGGGGTGGGAAGGGGTGGGTGGGAAGGGAGGATGAAGGAAGGGCCAGGTGTGTTATAAATTCTGAATCATATGGAAGTTTCGTCTTGGATGATTTTTTACTTGGAACATCCGTACAAGTTAAGCCCTGGAGAGTCGCTGCATGAACTATTACCCACCCGTGTCATAATCTATTTCATAGATCAAATCCTGAACATCAGTTCAAAGAACTTGGAGTTTCTCCTATCCCTTTACATAAGAGTATTCACTTATTTTCCAAAACGAATACTAAAGGGGCGTTGTGTGTCTTGTTAGGAGAGCTATTGACAAGTTAGATATCTCGTTAACATACTTCCTAAATTATGTTTCCTTTGGTGTTAGTCTTCTGACTATGTCGCCTATTTATACGCCACCTGGAGAGATTATTTCACAAAAGCTCACTTCCCAGTAACAACCAGGAAATGTGCTTACAAACAACAATACCCACCCAAATAGCCGGATTCAATTGATTTCATATTAATTAGAAATATTGGAGAAAATAAAATGCAATTAAATTTCTAAATAATCAAATAAATTTTGAGATTTATCAGTTGAGCATAAAGAATTAACTCTTTATACATCTTTTCAACTTGCTTCCATTTACATTACAAATATACGTTACGTTAATGAACATTCATAATACGCAAATATTAAAATATTATTTTCTTTTTTTAATACATTTTCTTCAAAGTTATGAGATGTAGCAAAAATATCTTCGATGTTATTCTTCAATGCGACGAGAAAATGTAAGAATTTTTCTTTCAGTATGATTTCTCAAGGAGTGAAAATTTGAAATATATCAGGTGTTAATTAAAATCAACTGTGACGGATTAAAAATGCAACAATAATTCTATACAGTTTTTTAGAGTTATGGTAAAATCTTTATACCTCAAATTAAGTGTGTTCAGATTGCAATTCTTTTCTCTCGTTAAATGAAATGTTTACAGCAGCTATATTTTAAATAATATGTTATCACATTTGCAATGAGTTAATAAAGTTGATGTCATTAAACTTAAAAATGGGGATGAATATGTACTTAATCTGTAAACAATATTGTTAAATTACCATTTGTTGTCTAATTAGTAACTTTAGTTAAACAATAGTTATAATTTCAAATACTACAACAACAAAGAACTTTAAAAATAAAATTGATACAATTTTTGAGATATGTCTGGGTACCCTACGAAATCAATTTTCAGCTATGGGCTTCACTATGGTTCTGACCATTTTTTCGTGTTTATTGACACCGAAGAAAATTAAGCAAATCTCTACATTAGCTGTAATAATATCAGCTGCAATAATATCACTTTTAAAACGCTGGAGTAAGATTTTTTTACTATTTTTTTCAGCACCATCTTTCTCAATTCCTGTTGCATTTGGAACGTTCTTAAGAATACAGATTTTTAAGCATAGCTGTTATTAATTGCAGACAAATTATGTTCTTTTGGTACGTTAAAAATGCTCTTCTAAGGAAGCCCACCGATGGAACAAGAACGTCAACTCTCTAAATTCATCATTACATTTATATTTTACTACTACTAGTTGCAACTGGGAAGCAATCCATCCAATTTTCATTTAATTTCTGTAAACGTTGAAATAAATTACTACTTTTTATACAACAGTAAATAAATTCCTTTAATTATTAGATGAGTCACCAGTACTTTTGAATACAATTGATCATATTGTTCAATGTTCTTGTACGTCCTCGTATACAGTGCCATTTCGTGTTGATCCATTGTTGGTGACCGTGACTATCCTTGAAGCGTGTATCGCCGTCGCTTGTTTTATATTCTCCGGTGAAGACTCGCTGGTGCGCCTCCGTAGCCCCGCCACACCGTCACCACCACGAACGCCGCCTGCTTGTCTTTTGCTCCGTAGCACCACTTTGATTTATGCCAAGCCTCCCACCCACGGCTCAAGATTTGTTTCAAAGAATGTCACACATCACAGCATGAACAACTGTGTTTGGCCCTCCGTCCGACTCGGACAAAAAGCGCTTCGAACAATGCTGGCGGCGGTGGATGCGGAACGTGCGCGCGTATCTTAAAAGCGCGCCATGCATCGCATTTGTCACTCAGTGTGCGTCGAGACTCCCACCTTCGCAACCCCCTCCTCTGCCCCCCTCTTCTTCAACGTCACTCACTGCTCCTGCCCGGAGTACCTCTCTCGCTCTGATTTTCAATCAATATACGACGCGGAGACTTGAACGATGAGCTGAAAATTTCACTCCGTTGATGTGACCTAATTGGCTGTGGACGAGCTGAGGCCCTGAGCTCGCCTGCGCGACGCCGTGCCGGTCGGGGCATTTGACCATATAAAGGCGGGCCGTCAATTAGGGTAGCGGGCACGTAAATCTTGCGTCGGGGGCCACACCTGCCAACAGCCCAGGCCCCTGTCACCCGATCGCTGTTAGACCTGTCTCTTATACACATCTAGATGTGTATAAGAGACAGNAATCGAGGAAAGTGCAGGAAGTGGAGAAGAATAAGGAGATTGAATAGCTAATAAAGGAGACCAAAAAATGCTTGGAAGGAAAATATTGAATGAGTGGTCCTAAGAGGAGTCTGAATTGAAGATATTCCTAATATTCGTTTTAAATACCTGTGGAAATTTAAGAGCCTCTAAATAACTCCAGAGAATGAAAAGAAATCATCAGGAATTACGAAAATAAAAATGTTAGTAATTACAGATTACTTCATTGAAGAATAGCAATATAAATTTGTGGCATCAGAAGAAACTTTTCTGAGTAATTTTATGTTTTCTTTTCCGCTAATATTTTTACACACAGCTTTTTGAATCACTCAACAATTGTCTTCCTGGCTCATGAACAAATTATAATGATCACATTACCTGATTAACATGAACAGAAGTTATAAAAGTACAAGCTTTATTCGGTATCTAAAGAATAACAGAATACTTGAACTATTCTTACTCATATTTGAAATATTTGTTTCACTAATTAATTTGCTCCGTTAGCGTATACATACAATAGGAATGAATTTAAAGTGGTCAAAATAACATTCTAGGCCAACATAAATTATCATGTAAATGTATACTTGCATGCTGAAAAAAAAATTACATTTTCAATACCAGTCTAATTTAAGTTCCGTGCTTAATATGTGAAACCAGCAAGAATTATGTTTTTTTCTGAAGTGGGTGCGTTATTCAAATTTCATTGTGCGAATAAATATTTATCCTTGTTTCCCTGTCTCGTGTATTATTGTATATTTTTTTTCTTTTTTATACGTTAGATCAGTATTTATGTTAGTTTCATTTTCAAGTTATATTTAGTAATGTCACATTTTTTCTCTAGAATTTTAATGTAAAAATATTATTTTGAGTAATCAATTCAATTCTTATACTTGTCACGCGGGTAAGAGTTCCATAGCAGGGAATAAACCATCTTTAGAAACAGCAGATGTATTCAGCTATGCTAGGAAGTCTGAGATGGGATTCAACTGTCTATCCTCCATTCTTCATTTCTCTTCTTCATTTTCGTGTTGCATCATGGGTACAAATCCTCCCCACTCCATGGCGCCTCGAAGGTCACCTCTGACCTCTCCGGCTACATTTCCTCCTTACACTAAATCATTCTCATTTTTGAGGCTGCCGCGTCATTTTTTCGAAAGAAGCGACTTGATGGGAGAGGTTGGCTGCTTAAATCTTTTTTATCTCGTTATGAGTTGCGAGCTGGTCGCAGAGAAGGGTGGGTAGGGGTTGGCAGGGGAGGAAGGGGTGGAAAGATATGGTGGGAGACACTGGAATGGTATACGAGACGGAATGGTATGTGGGGATGACTGTGCATTGGGGAGAAAAATGGAGGACTTTAGTTGAGAACTCAAGTGCATGCTACTCATGCTACTACACTTCACAAATACGACTGTAACAGAACTGGAATGTTCTAGATATCCCTAATAAATAATTAACTCACGAGGACGTCAATATAAAAAACTATTAATGATTTAATGGCAGAAATGTCTATTTTGAATCATCAGACTCATCTGGTCATTCTACTATTGATATTCACGTATTTGAAGAATTTCTAAATTTAACGTCCTCTCATACTTTTCTCACGTCTACAAATATATTCCAATAAAAGTAAATTGAACTCTTCGTCAAAAATTGTCCTAATGTACTTGCAAAATCCATATCTGCAGAACAATCTTCTTTGGGTTTGACAAATGTTGTGACGCATCAAGTGAAAAAAGTATCATAGTTGTTTCGTATGTTCACATATTTCTTAAATCAAATTATTTTCTTTGTAATTATGATATTTAGACAAAATTAACACAGCTAATAAAAAGAAAGAAAAGGACCGAGGAAAAGTCTTAAATGTTTTGAGCATATGTGAGAAATATTATTGTCTAGTGAATCTTAGGCACATTGTGTCTGCCCTGTAATATTATCATTATATATTTTTTTCAGTTTCCAAGTGAGAGCGATTAGAAGGTGATGAAAAAACGAATAAATACACTAATTCGAAAGAGTATTGAGAAAGGAAGGTCAGAAATATTCGTACATTATAAAATAATGTTCTGTGAAAGTACCATTTATTCGCAGAATTACTCAATTTCTTTGTTCAGATTTTGAAAGCAAATTTAAAAAAATAGTGCACGAGAAATGAGAGTCAAAAACATTTACATTCAGGCCTATCACCCTTTTGCTCACCATTGTCATTTTACAAAGAAATACTTATTAGAATAGGATGCAATACAATGTTTCTTAAGTTGTTAATTTCCTATATAGGTTCTAACCGTTCAATTCCACTCAAATCCCAATATTTATCTTTCTCTCTACTGTCTTTGACACAATTAACATTACTTTAACCATTCTCAAAAGATAAAATGTTTGATAAATGTACTTTTGAACTTTTATTTGGGATGAAAAATCAATCCTTTAATCAAATTTAAATCTTCATCTTTAAATATTATTCGACAAAAACATTCTCTTCTCGGTATGATGTATAATAAATATTATTAAAATCGTAATCACTTGTCATTGTGTATGAAAAAACCGAATTAAAATTGTTTAAAAATGTTTATGCAAAAAAATCAATTTCTAAACCTTTGAGTAGGATTGATAAGGAAACTTAATATTAACATTACTGTCCTAAATAAAGTTATTATTAAGTGGTTTATGAAAATTATAATTATAATGGTCGCAATATATGACACGTAATTATAATGGTCGCAATGAAATTTCGCTTGTGAACGTCATATTACAGAAATATTACGAATCATGAAAAAAAAAAAGTTAATGAAACCCATGAGTGTGAAGTTACATTCCCCACATTAATATCTTTTGATTCTTGTGGTGGTAATCTGTGGTTGATTTACCTGTTCCCTCGGGTAGAGCAACAAGTTCTAGATCTCTGAAGCAAGCTCGTAATGTAAACTCGATTCACGTCCAGTTTAATTCTGTATCGCATCTCTTCTGCATCCTCACATCCTCCTGACAGATCTACGTTCTCTTCCTTATTGAGTATCTCATTCGATTGGATTAACAGTGGTAAAGGTATACAAGCCTAAATCAGCTTATTAATGATGTTATTAGTTCTTACTTGCATATTTTTGCCTCTGCAATAAATCATTATTTCTTATCTTTAGCATAAATTATAACTTTAGAAAATGAATATATTGTAACGCATTGAAGCATTCAGATTTTTTTTGAATAGTGTAACATATTTTAATAGTTACAGTGTAGGAATATTTGTTTAAAAAATTGATTTTATATTGTGTGATTTCGATACATTTCTTCACTTTAGTTTTTTCTCTTTGCCCTTCCCCCACCCTTAAAAAGAAGAAAGTAAATATAGTTATTATTTGATGAGAACAAATACAGTTTAGTGCATTTCATTTTCATAATTATATCCCGAAATGTACATATTTGAACACATTTTCTCGTATAAGTAAGTCTGTAGTGATGTTTCAAAAGAAAGAATTCATAAAGATATAAAACTTTTAGTAACGAATGCCTTACATAGCTTCTTTTACTCAGGTATGCAACAAATTTACCCAACCGACAGTATTCAGTCATGAGTCCGTCTGAGAAATGTGTCACGTTTGCAATTTGTTGACTATAGAAAGGTATTTTTGACGAACTGAAGATAAAGAGTTCAAGGAATTGGTCAATAGGCAATGAACCAAATTAAGATAATTGCTTATCAACAATTTTTTTATGTTAATCCACCTGACTTTTTTTTTAAGACAAATGTCACGTTTATGTGTAATCGACTACTTTCCTAAAGGTGAGAAAAGGTGATGAATGAATATTCTACTTACAAATCCTACTAAAACTACTTACAAAAGGTCTTGCTACTTACAAAAGGTCGGTAAAAGGATAAGTAGATCTCATGGCCTCAACCTCACCTTACAAATAAAACATGAAAGTAGAAACTGATAAATATCAAAAATTGTTGTCAATATATTGTTTATTTGAATTGAATTTGAACAATATTTTGTATATTTATGGCAAGTATGGAACAAATTGTTCTTGACTTACCCATGTTAAGTCACGGAAAATTCGTAAAGAGTATACACATATTACATGACTTAAACTTATTGGATGTGGTAATTAGCCATGCTAACAAATTAATTAATACAAATTTAATGACAATATTAGTTAAAGTACAATTAATTTGATTTGAGTATTCCAAATGTAGGAGAAACAGCGGACGTGGGTGGATCACTTGATGGGGCAGTTAATTGTGTGGTTTCACATTTATCTGCGCGTTAATAATTGTTTTCCATTATGAACTACAGTCTTACCATTATGCGAAAGAAAAAAGACGTATGGCTAACGGTAATTCCATTGGTTATACTTCCCTGCCTACGGAGGAACAATCTTCGTCGCGAATGGAAAACACAAAGGTTCGTCGTCTACCGCCCATACAGTCACCGGAGCGGAAACACAGTTCCACTCAACGCGAGCAGTTGTGGAACTGCTTATGAAGATTGCATTTCGCAGTGAGATGTCATTTTGTAGTGTTGTTATTGGTTGATGAAATATTTGTGACGTAGCCTCCCATGCCTTCGCTGAGATGAGCGAGATTTTAGCACTCACGAACTGATGGTGGCATCTCTTCGTCAGATGGCGCCATACCTATCAGTTCAATCGGTAACGATTTACCCAACTCGATCTCATACGTACTCAAAACACACCCAAGATTAGCAGCAGTGTCTTAGGAACAAGCAGGAAAGGGCATGTGATTGAGAGGATGAAATCACTTCAGTTCATTACAAACGATAATATTTACAAGTCGTATGTATTTTTCCATATTTACGTTACAAATGTGTGGATATATAACATTGCGTTCTTTGATAGTAAACGTCCCAATGAATTGTCCAAACTGATTATAGTATTCTAGTAAAGTGCATTTTTTTTGGTATAAATACAAGTAGGACCGATTCCAGTATTTTGGCTGGGATTATAATGGTATTGCAAAGTATTTATTTCTTATTTGAAAACAATTTCAATTAAATAATATTTTTTAAATATTAAATTTATTGACATTCAAATAAAAATGTGAATATACTAATACTATAAATACGTATTATACATTAATAATAAATAATCTAATATATTTGTTCTAATCAAAATAAATATTTAACTGTGGGGACAAAACTCTCAAGAACTTATCTCTGAAATCTTCTTTGAATATAAACTATTAAAATGTTCAAATGTTCTTATCATAAATGAATTTTGTTCCTTAGCAGTATTTAATAAATTGTATACAATTATTAAGAAAGAGGAAGTACAATGGAGTAACAAGCGTGATAGGGCTCCAATGACCTTGATGTTGGCGAAAACTAAAAAAAAAAGACAAGTGTGCCGTGTAACTTAATTTGATAGAAGAATTCAAAAACAAAAATTCTGGATTAGGGTTTGAGAGTAATAATGATGTTTATTGAGTTCTTCCTCATTATTTATATTAATAAATTCGTGAGTAATAGGTTAAAAATTTACAAAAAAACACAAATGTGTAATTTGGAGTTTGATTGAGTAAGCGAGGATGGGAGAATTTAACCTTGTTTTAATAGTTTAAACAGTATTTCAATTTTATTTAAACGCCAAGTAAACGTTTTTCAAAGAATATTTTGTATAACAAAATCAATATTCATTATTTTATTCATACTCCCACTACCATAAAATAAAGTCTGAAACCTCGTCTCTAATATTGAGGACGGGAATGCGAAAAGGTAGGAATGGGAGAGAGAGAGAGAGAGAGAGAAGAACTGTAGAGCCCCAGAGGAACAGAGGCAACGTCACTCGCGGTAAAGGTTATCCGATTCCCTTGGGTCATTCGGTGTCTTTCGCCCTTTTGACTCGAGTGTCGAAGATCAGCGGAACAGTACCTGCACTGCTGTTGGTAAATACGTTGCTTTAGAAAGAAGAGAGCCTTGTGTTTATATCTCTACAAATGCCAACGAATACCGAATGAAAACCATTCTATGCTTTGAATATTCATTTTATTATTTATTTTTTGTCTATAATAATAGAAACAGAATTGTTCACTCTGATTCTGATTTTATTTCTAAACTCAGAAATAAACAATGATAAACGGACAATAGGTCCAAGTTTGTTTTTCGAAACCAATGTTATTCTATGACATAACTTGTTAGGGATGAATAAACAATTTGCTGCACAAAAGTTTTCATGGAAATCAAACGAGCCCCTAAATATAAGGAAGATAAAAAAGTATGTCAATATTTTCAATAGGCAACAAATTACCCCAGTACATCAAATTTAGAAATTATCAGGTGAAATTCTTGAGCACGTATATAAAAAATATATGATATTTTGAGTTTAGGTTTTTGCTGACCTTAACTCTACATATCATATACTTATATATAAAATTACTTTATTTCATCTTCATAATATATGGACTGAAAAAGAAATTGCCTGATAACCTTAACTTTTCCTCAATTAACCTATCTAAAAATGAGCATGATCCTTTGTTTGTCACATTAATTGAAATCTGTGCAACACAAGAACTTAGCTACAATTGCGGTCTCTGTGCAATATCATATACAGAAAAAATATATTATTACATTATTTAGTACTACATTTCTATGTACGGGTAACTTTTTCAGTATTTTATCTGATAATAGTGTATAAAGTCATAGAGTGATGCTATTGTACTTCATTTATTTAAGTGTACAAAAATAATTCTTTGTGGATTACAGAAAAGTAACTAAAAAAGTTTGTGTTTCGCGGTTTAGTGCGGCCGACGCAAAAATTGCTACTTTGAAGATTTATTAAAATTTGACAGTTTACGACTGAAGAATTTGTTCGTAATTTCTAGTGAGGCAGGAACTTAAATATCATGATTTCCTGGGTTCTAGATTTCAACTGCTCAATGATATATCTTTTTCGAACACTACCGGACTGGATTAATCGACCCTAAAATTTAAGCCGGTGCGATAATCATTATTTTTCCTTCCTTGAAATTTTGTTAAAAATGAGGTCATTTAAAGTATCTACATGAAAACCAAGGTTAGTTAAAAATATAATTATTTTAATATTACTAATTATAAATATTGTTTACAAATTTTCGTCTTTATAGATTCTTTGAATCTCATATATATATATATATATATATATATATATATATATATATATATATATATATANCGCTATCAACAATTTTTCATTGATGGGATTTTCTTATGTACATTATGAATAGTTTAGTCAAAGTCAAGATTTTCTATGATGTAAATGTGTACTATCGTTTCGAGAAATATCCAGAAATATTTGTTTCACTGATAACTTCATTTCGTTGTATTGTTCAAAATATCTTCCTATAATATCCTGACTAGCCCCTTTTGCTTTCACCAGAATAGCAAGATGGGTTGTCTGTGCTTGCGGAATAATACAGTATTATGCTATAGTCTCATGAAATCACTACATTTTGGGATTTCTTATTTGCAGTTAAACATTAGTATGATTAATAATAATAATAAATGATTGTGATGAGCATGATTGTGTTTCGAGTTAAAATTATTCTCATAATGGTCAAATTTCTTCTAGTTCTGAAACAAAAAAAGATGATTTGTATGAAAATCAGGGAAAGATATGAGTTTGTTTTACTCGTGTGATATACTTCTTACCAAGAATTCATATTTATTCATTCTACTATTTGAAATTTACTCTCTTAGGATACTTACCGTGTCACCAACGTCAATGGAGATATGCATTCAATTTTAAATTGTTTCGTGAATGTTATGTTATCATATAACTAAGTATGGTTATACGTTTCACTGTTATGATTCATAATAATTCTAAAATCGATAGATACATCATTTTTTATTTTTCTGTGACTTAAATTTTGTATATTTTTCTTTTGATGCGGTGACATTGAGAGAAAAAAAATTACTAGAAGTACGTGCAAAATCAACAATGTAACATTTTAAATATATTTAGGCAAAACTACTTTGTAATAACTTGTTTTAAAGTTCAGTAATTAAAAAATATTTTAATTTTAGAGGTTTTCGTGAGGCACACTACTTTTCCCTTCAAGAGTTTCACTGAATTCTAGTAGATGATCTGTTGGCGTATGCATCTGTGAGTTACACCACTTTTCTCTGAAAAGTGTAATAGGTTTAGGAGAATGAACATTTTTACAGTGTCTTCCGCAAACTTTAACTGTCCATCGTAATATCGAGTTCATTTTCATCAATCTCAACAGTATGCGCTTTAATAACAGACAATATCCTCAGTCGTAGAAGGGGAGTAAGCAAGTCTCATCCCACTGTTACCACTAGAACAACAGACATAGGCCTTGCCAGTCAAACAAGTGCTGCTAACTTTACGGCTAATAAGAGAGAGTTATCATATGCATCACTGTCGCAACTAATAAATTTGACTACACTAAATACAAGTACGACCTCAAAATTAAAAAAAAAATGTTACACCGCTTTCACTTTTGTCGTGTTACTAACTATTGAGTGTACACACCGTGTAAAACGTGACTTGGTGCCCGCTTGATCAGACATAAGCTTAATAAATCGTAGTTTCTCGTGTATTTCAAAGCCAATTCCTTCCGTACAGGGATCGTATTATACGAAAAGGCGGTGTGAGAGGAGGCCAGTGACGTAGGTAGGTGAGCAGTTCTGAGCGATAACTTTGAGTTCAGTCGTTGCACGGTGTATGTCGAAGGTCGTGATCGACAGTTTCCTCCTCCGCCCAGGTCACTTGCGCGCACCGCCCGCGCACGCTCAAGATGAAGATGCCGGACTTCTAGGTCAGAGGTCACCTGCCGTCGGCATTAGCGGTCCGCTTCAGTGCACAGTGACTGGAGAGTTGGTAGTCACTATTAATCGTCAATTGAGGTCTCGAAAGATACATACGCAGTTTTCATAACCGTACATGGTACATGGAGAAATGTATTCCATTTCCTATTAATTCAAGTTTGTCTATGAATTTGTTTTCTGAGAAAGATTTTTATCTTACGAACACACAATAAAGTTTAAAAAATATGGCATTTTTTCATTTTTTTTCATAAATATCAACAATAAAAGATTAAAAGAGAAAATCAACAATTCGACCTCTTATATAGTCAGAGTTAGTGTACATGATGCAAGGTCACACACGCCACAATACACAAACATTCTTACAAAAAAAACAGGAAAAGAACAGAATTTGAATGATTAATAATAAATAAAATTATCACTGAAATAAGTTAGTAAATATAAATTGAAATCCATTCTTGTCTTATAATTTACGCTGGAAAACAATTATCGCAAGTGTTTTATTCATAACTACTAATTATTATTTTTCCAAATATTCTTCTCGTGTACTAGCTGGACAACGAGAAGATCTTGCATAGAAAATAAAATTTAAATTTCTACGGTTATATACCGCATGTATATTACGTACAATACATTACTTCTTTCACTCAAATATATTACAAAGTACGTTACATAGTTTAGCTATAAATTGTTGCTATTAAATTTATTAAAAATTAAAAAATACAAACTCTATTCTGCTACGTTCCTAATTTTTAGCTGCAAAAATATAATTTGAAACCTAATCATTTATTATATTTTAATCTCATTTAAATTTATCCTTGATAAGTAAAATGGATATAGGTGATGAACATTAATATTTTCTCGTATACGCGGAGTAGAGGCAGTATTGTAACCGAGAAAAAAATTGCGAGATTTTGAAGGAATTTTTAGTGTCCCTGCTACCGAAGCGAGTTTTTAGTGTCCCTGATACCGAAAGTTATTTTTAATTCGACGCTCGTCTGTCTATCTGTGTGCACCGATTCTAGCTAAACAGGTGAGTCAATTTCATTCATATTTTTGTGTATTTTGAGTAGTTGTTGATGTACGAGCTCTGAAATATTTAATTTTTTATATTCATATCATGTATCCCTTCAATTAAAGTATATTTTGAAACTTTTATCACAAGCGGCTCAATTTTTTTCTTTTAAGTTAGAATAGATGTAGGAAAATAATAACTTTCAGCCGAATTATTACGTCAATTATTTATCTCATGGATCTTATTTATGCACTATATCAAGAGAATTCAAAACTATTTAGTAGTGAAGATGTACCGAACCGAGGGAGGTATTAGTTTTAGAAATCTATAGTCCGTAAAACATCGGAAGGCAGCTTGCTATCTCCCTCACAGTCACCCCTTCTTTGTTTCCCAAATGTGTTCGCTCAGAGATGCTCTCTGATACGTCATCTTTCGCTCGCTCTAACAACCTCACCCTCCGCCTACTGGAATAATTCGCCTACTGAATATTTTTTACGCGAACTATTTTTCACCGTGCATGTAAAAGACAAAAAATATATTATTTTGGATTCTGCGCAAAATTAAAAAAAAATGAACCACACAATAACCATTTTCAAGCAATCACTTTCCCTTTATTTTATTAGTAGAAGGTAAACTGCTGTTGTCAACATCAATATAGAATGCCTAAAATGGTAGCTTTTTTCTTTGTAAATTTAGTTTGCGTACTATATAGATAAGAGTCTTAAAAGTGTGTGAGAAAGTATGTACACTGGTTTTGCCCATCGGTTTTAAAATAAAGTAAGGGTAAATAAGAGAGATAAAGTTGTAAAATATTTCTAAATTTTTGGAATATGATTTGGAAGTGAGTCAAAGCGTAGGGGTGGGGCTTAATTTTTTGAGGGGAATCCTTGCAAATTTGGGGGCGGGGGGTCTGCGTCATAGGGTTTAGGGGGGGGACCTCTCATTTCCGAATAGAATTGTTTTAGTACTGCTTTTAGTATTGAGAACGACGTAATGTTATGGATTCTAAAGAGTAGATAACTTGATTGTTTACAATGAGAGAATGAAAATTTATGACCTTCCCTGAAGCAAAATGAAAGGTAAATGTTTCGTTACGTTTACTGTATGTTTTCTGTTCAGTACGAGAAAAAATTGATAATAAACCCTACATTGATTTGTAAGTTTCAGCTCGATATGAAATGATTTACAATGATGTGTTTGTTGATTGTACAAAATCTCCAAATTCGTGATATATTAACAAATATAATTTTCATTCGATAAATCTTGATCGCTCAGTTTTCTTATTCTTATCTGTGAAACATCGGCACTCTTTCATTTCTTTCACTTAGTTTGATGGATTTCTCGTGACATGAATAATACCTCGCTCGCATGTGATACGTCGCCCTCTCGTAACTTGAATAATACTCCATCCTCAGCTGTGTTTTTCCCCGGTTTTCCTCCGGGTAGTATTTTCCATAGATGGGAATGTCACTGATAATACTTACGTTTTCATTAATCTCGAATTTATACTGTGAATTTTAAATCGTTTTATGGTGGACTAATAAATGGATAACAGTACAATTTTTTAAAATGATTTATTTTAGAAATATTAAATCCTCCACTGCCCTTGGACCCTTGATCGGAATTAAGGGGATGGTAGGTACCTTGCTTGTCTCCGGAGAGTAACTTTGTTTATTATCCCCCACGTGGTCATACGTAATTTTGCATCTACTGTTTTGACAATAAAGTTTATTTATTTACTTATTTATGTAATTATTTATTCAACTTTGACTTCGTACCACTTAAGGACAAGCAATGCTTACTTTTTTTTATGAAAACGTACTTTAAAAGATTAGTGAAAAGACGAAAGCACTTATCGTAATGAAGTTGAGAGCAACCTGTTAGAAGGTGTCGTGTCTGATTGGCTCTTGTGCCATGAAGATGAGATAGGTTCCATAGGATGTATCGTAAACCGAAAGAGAACGCGTAACCACGTGGCAGAACCGCCTGCAGAGGCCGAAGCTAGGTGGATAAGACTCCCGTGGAGACTGGTCAGAAGCACTAGCCTCCAGTCGGATGTCTTTGAACAGACGTGTCTGCGGTCACCGACCACTGACCCAAGCGTCTTGGGGTCATCAGTCAACCACTCTGAACACCCGACGGGTTTGGGCGGGAAATATCGGAATCGTACACTCTAACGTATGGGTGAAATAATTTTATTCATTTCGTTATTCTCTAGTTTATTCGGTTGCTGCGCTATTTGCAATAAAAAGAATGTTTCAAGCTTAAGTTATCCTTTTCCATACTCAATAAAAATGCCATAATAATACAGTTTTCATCAACAAATTATCTCCCTCCTCCTAAAGTCGACCATTTAGTATTGTAAGGCTACCCATCGCCATTCTATAGAGAAAATGATAAAAAGTAACAAAATTACAAGATTTTTAGCAAAATTCTTTCTTTGGTTTTAAACGGCCTGGAGTTTTGAACGGGTGGTCAAGAATATGATGTGTATACACTTTAGTATGTTTACAGGGTCCCCTTTATCAAACCAAAGTTGGCAAACAAATTAATTTACAATTACGCTATGGGACGTTTTGCTGTGTATTTAAACCCGCATTCCCTGTAATTCCAAACCATTTGCGACTCACTTTGAACCATTTCCACATTCTCTACTACTAAAGCCAAAAATTGCGAGATATTATTGCGTGACAACAAAAACAATATTACTATAAATAATTCAGTTTGCAAAAAATACTACCTGATTACCTGGCGTTGCCCGGAATTTTTTTTACTCGTTAGACCGACGAACCCACTCACAAAACAAAGAACCCATTGAATTTGATGAAAATTAATATTTTCCTTCTTAAATTCCTCACTTAAATTGAAGTATTTCAACATTTCTATTTTTCATAACGTTTTTCGACAATTTAAATAAGCCTTAGTAGACAGAGGTATGCTGTCGCGGACATTTTTTGTAGAACTCTTCGAGGCGAACAATATTGTCTGTCACACATGGTTGTCATCTATCTTTAACCGTTTAGGCAGCATAAGTGAATATGGCCGATAATTTCACCCGATTTCGTCGACATTTATCTTCAACTTCATTCATCACGATCGGTTCGGTGGTTTAGTTGTGATTAAGTAACAAACAAACAGACAGACACTCTTTCGCACTCTTTCGTATTTCGAATTTTTTCTAAAGTGAAAACGGGTTAAATATACTATCTCAATCTATAATTTAAGTTCTATTTCTCTTCTCTAGCGTAAACCCGCATTCTTATCCTGCCACTATCTCCGAAGTGTGAGTGGCCGCCATTCTTCTTGCGTTGTCACGCGTCTTGACGACTATTCACCGAGAGAGGTGCGGCACCCATCTCCGGAGACGAATAGCCCTACCAAATTTCTTTTGCATTTACATGGCGCGCGGCCGCAGTCGACCGCGGCTTACAAATCGCTGCCATTGCTTGTCGCTTCCGGCCGCGTGAGTAGACAGGCGACGGGAGCAATGCCCACTCACACCTCACGGGGGAACTGATATAAACAATCTGATTATGGAACGAATTTGACGAGAATATTTCTTGAGAGACAAAAATATCTTCTAACAATGTCAGAATTGTCTGTCTCCCAATTGTCTGTCACATAGCATTTACGTCATGCAGCATTGTTTAGAACACTTAATTTTCGCCGACGTCTTTTATTTCTCTGCTGTTTTTAATTAAAGGTGAACATCAAAAAATTAATAATTAGATGATGATTAAATTCCATGTTGTATTATTAAATAAAATATATTGTCTTCTACTTAATAACTTATAATTAATATATTGCTACAAGACAATATATTGTATTTAATATATTTAACCGTTATATTTTCTTTTACTTTTCATGATGAACTTTTTAGTGATAAGCTATTATATATTTGTATATATTTCTTCCGTGTACTGTACACGGGAGAAGATACGTAATAACTTTCGGTCAGATGAAAATGGCGACGAGTCGCGAATCGAATCCGGGACTCCTGCTTTGATCGCAAGGGTGTTAACCACTACACCACTCGTTCGCCTTCCACAACTGTATGGGGATCTTATCTCCTGTATGGGGATGTGTCCCAGGTCTTCCGGGGTTTAGGTCTGGGAGGTCAGTGGGGTGGAAATGGAGTACAATTGTGGAAGGCGAAAGGGTGGTGTAGTGGTTAACACCCTTGCGATCAAAGCAGGAGTCCCGGGTTCGATTCCAGGATCGTCGCCATTTTCACGTGACCGAAAGTTATCATATTTTTTTCTTTTACTTCGCATTATCTATTTGTATTTATGTGGGAAGATAAAAGAGGAGATTCTGAGGCTTGATACAATTTATGAAATAATTATATTCTTCCTTACCTCATTACATTATTTCTATTTAAGTAATCGTTTAAAAATATAGAAGAGTAATTGAAAAATCTTTCTTAAAGCAAGGATTGAAATTCATGGAAACGATTTTGAAATGAGTTGCCGAGAGGAAAGGGAGAATCTTCAGAACCACTCATCAAAGCGATCGAGTTTGAGAATCGCCTTAGTCTCACCGAACTTGGAGATCAATGTCACAGATTTCATGATGGAGTCAAACCCAAATATCTTCAGAGAAGTGACAGACATTGGAAATTCATATTTCAACCCATTCCCCAATAACAAACTCGATAACTGATAATCATACGAAACTTTGCAAATTCCACGCATTTCCTAAAGTGCGTCAGAATCGAAATGAACCATCCGGGTGATCAATCAAGCACGTGGAAGTTATCAGAGATGAATGGGGAAGGAGGATTTCTGGAGTGCTAACAACTCCGCTGAAGTTGCGTCGTGAGGACTGAGGAGTAATCAGAACACTCAAGGTTGAGAATGGTAATTGTAACCCTTTAGACGTAAGACACGTGAACAAAATTTTTTAACTATTAAATAGTACCAAGTCACAAAAAATTGTAAAAATTATTAACATTTATTATCTAAGCTATTCTACAAGGATGAATGCAGTGTCTTATGATAAATGTTGGAGAGGATGAAAGTAAAAGAACACCAACCAGAAAACAGGCAGAAAGAAATAGAAACTGAAACTTTGTATTGTAGGGTTACTTACGGAAATTGATCGTGGAAAAACGAAGAAATTCATAAAGAATAAATTACTAACTAGTTCATAACAGGGTGAAATTGTATGAAAAATAAGTTTGAGAAAATATTAGAAAGAAATTCTGTAAAAGCTTTTAATATTGGGAGAGCTATTTAATTGAAGATTAATATAAGAATGAAGCAATAACATGGTTAATTTTTTTGCTTTGTCTTGTTTTCCACATAAACAATATTATAGAAGCAAAAAAGTGAAGTATTCAGTCACATTGTCACATCAAATAACATGTCAGTTTATTCTCTTATAACTACATAAGAAAAAATGACTGTTGAAGTCGAGCAGGCAAAATTTTTTGAAGTACCTGAAAGATGAATGATAAATTCTCGACAATTAATTTTAGACAAGTGAGTTTTGTTGGTGATGATATATCATTTCTTTAAATGTTTTTCATATACGTTACTGGAAAAACGTATACTTATTCTTAGTAATACCATTTTTTTCGTCTCTGGTGAAAGTTGTGTCCCGCTAATTACGCCAACAACTGTTGTTTCACTTAGAAAATCCACCAGGTGGCTGAAACATTGGTAGGTTCTATTGAAACAAAACTTCGCATTGCAATTGAAGTATATACCGCTTCCTGTTCCGAAAGCCTTCGAATATTTCTATAGCAAATATTTCGGCCACCGACACTCGAGGTATACAAGCCCCACGTTTCACTTAGTAATGTATGGATGTTCGTGTGAGCTCCTGATATAAGCCTCAATATCTCCGCATAGAGGTATGGGATTCAGTGGAGAGGGGAGCTCTACTCGTCCATTAAGAAGCTCTCATCTCGTAAGTTATTTTGTCTCGGCTCCCTCATATCACCAGCTGCTTAACTTTTAACATAATGTATGGGTTTTTCTCTGTTAATCCACTTAGTTTGCTTTTTATGATCCACCAGTTTTTTCCTTCATGCAATTTCGTATATTTTTTATATGTGATTTTACTCTTCCATTTCAGAGATTCTATCTTTTCTGCTGCATTAATCGAACATTGTTATATCTCCTTCCCACTAATTTTATCACCTTACATTTTTAAGTTTCTTGAAGAGTTGATTTTACAATGAATGCAATTCAATGATAAATTATAATGAAATTCGTTAACATTGGAATAGCCTTATTATGTTCACAAACTAGTATGTGAAAATATTTCAATATAACCAAAAATATTGATATCACTGGAAATAATAAGATGCATTTCAGAATTAATTATATATAACAATCTGAATAATTTTAGACTTTCATTCGTAGTTTTGTTCCCATTTCGATCCCCAAACTATCGAAATAATCTTTACTTTTAGTATGTAGAAAAATAGAAGAGAATATTTTCTTTGTCTAGGATAAAACCTAGCGATAATATTTTATCTCTTTATTTGTTGTTCCTTCAACTTCCTCATCTCCACCCCCCACCCCCATCGTCTTCCATTTCCCCCTCCTCACGAATCGACTGCTGCTAATCCTCTCTCAAACGCTAGCACCTCGTTCCTATTCTGGATCCCTGCGGTCACCCACCCACGCATGGCGATAAGGACAGTGGCGACCTTACCCTTCTCCTTCAAAGCTGCCAATACGCTGCTAGGTCGACCGGCAGCCGTTCTGCATGCCCTCCTACCATCCTCTACCTTTGTCCCTTCATGCATCTCTGTGAATTCCGGTCGGGAGAGAGGCGAGAGAGTCGAGCCGGCATCCTTCCCGTGTGGCTCCTGCAACAACGTCTGCTGCTTCTGCGTAGGTATGATTTAAACGAAGCCCTAATGGGCCAATAAATACAGTTCGTTTCAATACTCGGCGTCCGACGATCCTGGAGAATAGAAGGGGCTAGCGATATATTATCCCACCACCAGCAGTGGCGCCACCCTTGCACGGTTTCCCCAGGACCACCCCATTTAAAAGGTGGACCCTCATATCTTCTGTCTCAATCGGGGAGGATGGAGTCGGGGGAAAAGGTGCATCATGAAATATGGCAAACTAGCAATAATTTCATATAAATTGTGCGGTTCGTATGTACGAAGGAAGAGGAAGGGGAGTAGTAGCAAACGAGGTGGTAGTGGATGGTGGAGGAAGTAGCTGCCCTATATCGAGTCCGGATCGCACTGCGACCTAAGATGGATTGGCTATGCAACATTAAAGCAGCCTCATGCCTTGCTGCTTCGGTCGTTGTTTAGAGGTGCAAGAAAGCGGGAGGGGAAGGGGAGAAATATGTTACGGCTCCATTTATATAGCTAGTGAGGCTCAGGTAAGTGGCTGGGATTAATGGGTTTGGGGAGTTAGAATGTTTAATGAAATATTCATCATTGGAGTACGTGAAATGATTGTTGTATTGGTGCGAGAAGTGGTTTCTACTTTTGTGATTCCGGTAGTTAAAATGATAGGAATTTCCGTGATTCATTGTATAGAACGATTGCATACGACGTATCAATATCGTGTGATAACATTCGTGCGGGGAAATTGAAGATACCACTCACGTGGTTTCACTTCAGTGTTGTCAAAGTTAAAGGATTACTTACCTTTTTAATAAAATTTTCGATTTTTAATATATACATCTTTCCAGAATGCGAACCTAACAGAACGGAATAGTCATATTTGAATATACAATTATTAAATTATAGCAGTTAAAAGAAAGATTATACCATTTTTAAAGATCCTACTTATAAATGTGTTTTCTAATGAAACGAAACGAAATTTTCGTCTCAATATGTTTGTCTCTTATCTGACTTCAGTATGTGAGTTCCTGTTTCCAGTATTTTTAAAGACACTGTTCTTAAATATGATGAAGTATATTTTTAAGTTAAGTAAAACTATAGTTACGAAAATGATAAGCTACCTTTTTAAAATTACGTTGATAGAATTTTAAAATGATATCGATAATTTAAACATGTTGACTTTTACTTCAATGGCAAATAACTGAACATTGTTTACAAAAATTTCGTGTGATCGTTCTTTTTTGCGATCGCATTCCTTATACTTTCACATTAATATTGTTTATTAAGATTCAAATATCAAGAGTTATAATTGATTTTTAGTTCTA
Source organism: Laupala kohalensis (assembly GCA_002313205.1). Classification (NCBI taxonomy): domain Eukaryota; kingdom Metazoa; phylum Arthropoda; class Insecta; order Orthoptera; family Trigonidiidae; genus Laupala; species Laupala kohalensis. Next base: position 209,887 of record NNCF01127881.1, read on the forward strand.
TTGGACTATTGTTTGGCATAATTACCTAATATGATTAGAAACCACTACAGTTGCTTACAATCTAATGGAAATTTGTTGTATGGAAAATACATTAGGGATTGTAAGAAATATGGTGTTCAAAGTAAAGAGGGATAAGCATGACTTTGAAGGAGTGGGGACTTAAATTGTATTTTCGCCGGTTGATCTGAAGGGTCTCTGGATAATGTCGACGTAAGAGAAGCTAATTTGTTGGAGCATGAACCGAATTAGAAGTATTCTTAATTCTTCTCAACCTCCCATCTGCAGCACAATACTCTTCTTTTCCTTTGAATCTCTCTCTCTTCGGGAATCCATCGCACTCTGTTCGACAGCTCTCTCCCACTCCTGCTTCTCACCCCGATGCCGCTGCCGCGTGGCCCCGCGGCAGCCCGTCACATCGTCTTGATTTACACCGCGTCGGCAGGCCTGCGTCTTCAGCCAGCCAGCGCTACCAACCATCCCCTCCCGAGGGAGAAAAAAAAATTACCTCCGTATTATCTCGATGGAGGAGACTGGCTTGACGGGCGTAAATCCAAATATCGGGACCACGTCGCTTCTAAGAGCTCGCGCCTCGCCTCGCATCGGTTGAAAGGAGCACAAGGATCCAATGGCGGCTGCGGTGTCCATCGCTATGGTTACGAGATGCGCCGCTCGTGTCAATGCACTGGAAGAGAATGAGGGGATAAAGTGTTTATAAGAGGAGGAGACAAACAAAGGGAAATTACGCTCATTGTGAGTAGTTACATGCGTCTCCTACTGCTTAGATCTTGACAGAAATGTAACACGTGTTTTCTGAAACACGTGACTCACCACGTGATTTTTTTACTTTACGAGTGAAAATCTGAAATGGAGTCCAATCGGTTGTCCCAAAATAAAACTTTTCATACGTCAAAATAGTTGGAAAAAATATAAGTTATAGTCAATTCTATTCTATGTATGTGAATTGTTTCATGTCAAACCAAAAAGAAAGATGTGAAATATCTATTTTAAAAAAAGACATGATTGAGCTAAATGTTAAATAATAGTTTCATGAGGTATACCTTTGAAAATAATACTCGGAATAAGATACGGGTAAAGATGTGCACAGTTTTAACACCACGTTCATTTTACAGATTGTAATGCCATCTGAAAACAAACTTTATTTTCTTCAAACGTACATGTACAATAACATACTTTATTCGGAAATAACATAATACTGATTAGACAATCAAAACATTTATTTAATAAATTTAAAAAGTTTCACATTCTTTATTATCATTCGTAACTTAAGGTTTTTTACTTAAAACGTGTAATGTAAATTCGTTGTCTTTGGAGTATAATCCTACAAATTTTATGAACAAAAAGAATGGAGCATAATTAAATTACTATGTAAATGAATAATTATAATTCCTACTTCATGAGATATTGTGAGTTTTCATTTATCGAGTTTCATTTAAATATTGAAATTTTTCTGTACATACAAATAAAATTCCTAGGAAATTACAAAAAAAAAATTTATAGTTACATTTCGTAAAGTCCTTCAGTTACCACGATCTATCGTATTCAGATAGACTTTGATTTCAACTTTAAAAATAAATTATTCTGAACTCAATCGTTCAGTTCTTGAAACTTCCTTTTTTGGTGACTTTTTCCAACGACAAAACTTTTTTCTTTTGTCGGTAGATTGGCTTAGTTGTAAATGTACAATGGAAAGAATTATCCTTTTAGTGGAGAATTTTGAGTCACTGCTTTGTCTTTACTATTTAACCGCTAGTATGATTTAATTCGTGTACTTCCGACAACTTCTACTTACAGTGTTGATTAGAGTAGAACAAATTTTAAAGAATCGACTCTACTTCATATGGTAAGAGGGGAATCAACTTCATTCTTTATTATTTAGTCCCAAAATATTGCCCATAAAAAGTGTTTATTGGCAAAAGAGATATTGTTTTGAAAATTACAACGATATCTATTTCATATATGATACACCAAAATATTAAGAAGTTCTTAAATGTTGACTTGGTAATAATTATAGTTCATTACGTATGTGATTAAAACTATTGTACGTATTTCAAATAGAAAAAAATGTTTTGAAGCACAATTAAATTGTAATCTTTGGGAATATGAAGATACTACATTATATATGTTCCCTAGGTTTACAGAAAAGTCGCCAGACGCGCAAATACCTCGTCTACTCGAATATCGTAACATGACATAAGGAGCTCAACAAGAGACCGTTTGACGCTTCACGTAGACTTCTATTTGCAGTTTTTCGTTCATATTGTTTCAATCTTATTTGAGGGCATCTTCAGGTGATAGTTACTAAAAATAAACCTTAACTACATACAAGTTATAACACCGTAATATATGCTCAAACAAAATCCATAACAATAAACGAAAAAATTAGAAACCTATACAGGTATCATTATATTATGTTGTAAATAGTTGATCAATATCTTATCGTAGATTTAATGAATTTGTTGTTCTTTTAATGTGTATCATTTCCGAAATATATCGTTCCGACAGTACTTCGTAAGATTCCTCAGTCAAAGCAGCTCCTTCCACGCGACAAGTTGAATGTCGTCTTCTGAGGATTGATGCACCGTGTCTCCACTCGAGAGGATGCGGCAGCGGACTGTGACATGTCCTCAGCGAATAACTCCCGATCCCGATTGAAGTCGATGCGGCAAAGGACTCTTGACCAAAGAAGCTCCTAATTTATCACACGACCCGATGCGATGCTTCAGTTAAAGACGGTGAAGATGTGGACAAGGTTCCAACGGAGAGCGTTGAAGAAGAAGCAAGGAATTGACGAGAAAGGTAAGAATGGTAATAGCCACGATTCATTCTAAACTGCAACTGTGGAACGANGCAAGGAATTGACGAGAAAGGTAAGAATGGAAATAGCCACGATTCATTCAAAACTGCAACTGTGGAACGAATAAATACTGCTTTATGGGAAACTGTGAAAAGGAAGTACGAAAATGACAGGGGTAATAGAAATAATTCCGTAAATTTGATAGACCTTAAGAAAGTAGTGAAAGTAGAGTCGTTATTTGTCTGGTGGAATTTCGGTTATGTAGTAAGTGTCAATTGAAGCTATTAATTCTTTTATACATATCAATAATATTATCAAAATATAATATTTGCTATTACTGCCACTTATTTCTGAAAGGTAACTTTTTATCATTATCCCATTTTCTTCCGTTATCCTTGACCATTGTCTACAAATGTGGTATGATTACAAAGATGGACCTCGCAAAAATTTTTCACTTTAACTGTGTCTTGTTTATTGTATAGTTCATCAATTGAAACCGAATTGCGGTAGGTTTTTAAATTTCCTCCCAGATGTCGTCACTCACAAATCGATGAGTCGATGAAAAATGTTGCTAGTTCACAATATATATATATATATATATATTTTTTTCTTTGGGGCTTTAGGGCTCGTCAACATCGAGGTCATTAGAGCCCATGCAAGTAGGGAAAAATGCAGTTTCGCACCATAGAGAAGAGCCATAATAACTCTTCCCCGTGTGTGGGACTCGCCGAATATCTCGACCATACCCACTAAAAAACCCTCCTGAAATCATCAAATATCCAAATAGAAAGATGAAAGAAAAGAAAAACAGAATAAAATTACATTATATCACCAAAAAAGAAGGGTAAACATTTTTTTTAAATACTATATTTTCGCATTACAGAAAAGAACGATGAAAACAAAGAAGACAATAAAGATGAAAAGGGAATGCAAATTTTNGTCGTCACTCACAAATCGATGAGTCGATGAAAAATGTTGCTAGTTCACAATATACCTCCTAGGAGACGCTACTCACGCAACAATCAACTTCCATAATAGAAACAGAATTAAATTATTTGTCACCAAAGAAAGGAAATAACGTTCATTCACCTTTGAACTCAAGTAGTGGAAATATATTATACACACCGTTTATTCCTTTCCCAATGCCGTGGACACAATTATTTGTACTCTCGTGGCTGCTAAATTTTGCAGAAGTATTTAAGCTATTTTATATTTTTAGAAGGAAAATTGGTGAACAAAAAGTATGAGACTGCTTTTTCATGGATAATCTTTTCTTTATCATCAATATTATTATTAGCTTCGTTTTACTAACTCACTTTAAAACATACACCGTTGGTTATGGAATTTGAAAAGTTTTATGCAATTTCTAATAAAAGAAAACATAAATATAATGTACATTTTTGAAAAGATTAAAACAATAATAGGTAGGAAACGAGAGTGGTTCCACAAAAGTATTGACAGTAAATCTCCTCTTAACCGTTCTGGTCGGGGCCGGTTACCCGTTTGACCGGTTAATCCCGTGAAAAATCGATTTCCGTTCAAAAAGAGCCTACAATGTCATCAGGTCATCACGAATAAACAAGAAAATGAGACGTCATTTCAACTCATTTTATTGTACTGTATGTGCATACATAAACGAACACGGAATATTTGATTCACAGAAAAATACATTTTGATTCATAGAAAATAGAAGCAAAAGGGGAATAACACTGGTGAACTCCCTCCCTCTGCCCTGTTCTGCCCATCATGACACAAATACATTGCACACCTAACGTCACGTCATCCGTTTCACTTTCCAGGAACTTTCCAGCAAAGAACCGTCAAACTACCAGTCAGTTATTACACACGGAATGAGAGAAAAAAGTGTTCCACGGGATTGGCCGGTTAATCCCAGTACCGGTGGATCTGAAACTCATTATGAGGGGTTCTACTGTATATATAATGTTACCTATACTGCGTGGATATTTTATAGAGTAATTTATGTAGAAGGGTCTACAAAAGTCGATGTCATTAACCAACATTATTCTATATGTAGTAATTGCGTCTTCTTTTAGTGATCAGAGTTTAAATTTGGAGGGAAATGTGTAGTTGATCGTAATTAAGATTACAGAAAAAGAATTTGAGCTCCAACTGTATTGATTCTTAAGAATTCTTATGCAATTTTTTTTTTTTTTGTATTCTATTCTCGTAATGTGTTCATTTATGAAACGGATGCCATTAAGAACCACAAGAGTCCAACAATAGAGATGTTTATGTTATCGAATAATTTAGGATCTCTAAAATCTTTGGAATATCTAGTAATGCATTCAATATCGCAACCAGCCGATAACATCTGGTAATTAGTGAATGTACGTGGTTATTGAAGGATAAATGATAAGGAAAGAACATGCTGAAGTCTTGCAAAAGACTGAAGAATTGGCAGCAAGAATGTCACAAAAATGAAAGGCGAATGAAAATTTTATCAATTTCTTCTTCCTAAAACATTATACCAAGTAGCACTTAGTTTCATTTAAAATGAGGAAGTTCTGTTGGCAATAATTTTTAATCTTCCATAAATCATAACCAGTAGAAAAAAATCTTAAATTGACCTACTATTTTTTCCCTAAAATTATCACCAGTAATGAGCAGAAAGCAAATTTTAAACAGCGTATTATAGCATTAATAAAAAGCAAAAGAGTTGGTTCCAAATGGTCACCCTGCTACATGCCGGATGTACAGTTGTAAGGTCAAGAAAATTTACTAGATTTTTTAACAATATTGTTACATCTTGGAAACATGAAATAATTCAAGATTGTATGAAGCTAGAGATACAAATGGATTTAAATTTTGAAATGAGGAGAGCATGAATTAATTTTGACAAAATCCTTGCAAAGATCAGTCTATGTACAATATCTTTGGACAAAGGAATTTTATAGATGTAATAAATTCAGTGAGTGACGGGAAAGATGTGTGATATTCGAAACATATTAAAATGTGAGACAGGATCCCAAGGAACAAAAGAATTGCGCTGCATGGTAAAGAATAAGAACAAGAATTCAAACATTAAGAACCGCATAATGACACTGTTTAAAATGCTGAATTAAAAAATCTATTTAGATCTTATCAAAGAATCCAACAAATTATTCATCAGACACAGAAGGTTGGTTGTTGTTGACCGATCAGGAAAGAAACCATATTGTCTAAGAATGATAATCAGATAAATCGAGGCTTTAATCCATCGGTTACAATAGCTTTGAATAATTTAGGCATAACTAATAATTCTGCATGTTGCAAACATAATAAACAACATAAAAGATGTTTGCGAGATATAAATTTACATTTAGCACTATAGACGGTAGACCATTGGGTCAAAAGATGTGATAAAATATGATAAATTATCAATCATATTTTTGTGTACTATTCTACTGATGATAATTAAGTAACTAAAAACAGAATGAAACGTCGTTTATTTTAGTATTAACAGGTATCAGAAAACCTCTATTTTTAGTAGGCGGAAATGCTTGATGCACACCAGTGAGAATCTCCAGATGTTTCGACTAACAACTCCACCTCTTCCACCCAGCAGATAACCTCCAAACAGTCTTTCTTTAGGGTTAATGACTGTTGAATAAAATCGATAAAGTCTCGATTCATAACTGGAAAGGAAAAGAGAGTTCTTGAACGATTGTCCAAAATGTAAAAAGATATATCAATGAACATTATGGCCATTCATAAATTACGTAACGCACTTATAGGGGAGGGGGAGTTAGTGATATCGTTTACTTAGGGGTGGGAGGTTTCCGGTCTGATGTTACGTAACGCTAGGTTTTACATGGCGTTTTCAAACTTGAAGTTCTGTTACCCATGTAGTCAACCGCTCAACGGGAACATAGGACAAATAGAAACGAATATTTAAGTTCGTGAGTCAAAGTTTGTCCATAAATTTCCCAAAAGCACCAATAATTTCTTAATGAGACGGGGTAGTTCAGGCTAGTGATTTGTAATTATTGGTGGGGAAGAAGTAAACGCATCGATAACGTGCGTTGTAAAGGGGAGGGGGTAGTTAAAAAATAGAATTTTTTTGCGTAAAAAATTATGGACAATCCCTTTGATGATATGACAATCCCTTTTCCATCAGGATTAGGAAGATTCGTGCTTACACAGGATCACAATTTTAGTCCTACAAAAAGAATCTGCACTTCACATGTTTAGGAATAATTGAGATCTTAATTTTGTAATTAAATTGGACATATACACGTATCGTCAATCGGACCTCAAATCCCCTCACAGGACCTTCTCTGTCGAAATTCCTTTAGAGTAATGTGAGACCACCCTCTAAATAAGGAAAAACGTAAAATATATTATTTGTAATATTATTGATAAAGTCATGTCAATCACCATTTTATTTTGCAATGTACTTTTAGCCTCGTACGTTTGGCATTTATATTGGAGTTCTGTTCGCGAGATGAAAACTTTAAAGCTGAAACAGACATCACCCCTGGCGACTCACGCGACCTCCGCTGGCAGCGCAAACGCGAAAAAAAACTTACTATCGCATCTGACAGGATTTAATGCGTAATAGAGTGAGAGAGACATGTCGACCGCAACATGTAACTCCGTTGGGGCCCAGTCGCCTCCTGATACCTGAGTTATGCACAATCGTAATTTCTGAGCGTAACTAATCGATCATGATACCGAATCTCGCTCGCAGGATATCTACCTTAATGTGCTATCGGACATGGAGATTCATTTTACGGCCGGGCTATCCATCACGCGTGATGGCTGTCGGCAGCTGACAGTGTGATTTAAAATTCCCATTATTCTAATGTAGCACTTCAGGTCGCGGAATTGACCCGCCCGCGATTTTGTCGCCCGTCGCTGCCGCGCGCCACCTGCGATAAACAGATTCGCGCATTCAATTTCGCGCGCGTTGGACGAGTGGCAGTGACGTCGGCGGGCGAAGGTGGTGGTGATGGAAAGGTCGTGACGGCGGCGATGGAGATGATGGTGATACCCAGTTTTGGTGAGGGTGGTGATGGTGGTGACGTAGGAGGTGGTGGTGGCGGTGTGATTATGGGCGTTGGTGACAGTTTCGACCGAGGTGACAGATAACAAAAGATGACTCTTTGGTGGCGATGGTGACGTCAGAGGACAGGCCGGGGGTGACGAACGTAGTGAACACGTCGCAGGTTGATGTCGCATTCGACAGACGGATGGAGATTTTTTCTCGTTTCGTTTAATTTCATTTGAATTCCCCTTCGGAAGTGAATTGTAAAGAGAGACGTATTTATCCAGTGTAGAAGTTTTTTATAGACATGTTGGGCAGTTGGGTACTTCGCGATCGTAGTGCTGCGGACGCATTAAGCGGGCACATCAGGACTTGTTTTTAGTGATTTCAGTACTATTTGTGATAAGTCATTTACAGTGGATTCCTAGACAAATATAAAATGTCTTTGGAATTAATAAATTATTTTACTTGGGACACATTTAACTATTGAAGTACATACTACAATATCAACTCGTATTATTAAATATTTGAATAGGGTTTTTGCGAGTTTTACGGTTATTTTGCTCAATTTGACTAGATGAAATGCTTTTGAAGTGAAAGGAGATAAAGCCGACGGCATTCATTGACAGCGACAAAACGTGATGTCTGATACGATGATATTTTTTATTCCTTGCTTTATTAATTTTTCTGTAAAAAATAGTGATTAGTCGACACATGATGTTTTTAGGTTATGTAAACCTATGATTAGGAAATAAGTTAATGAATAGTTACGTTATTGGATAAAATTCATTTAAATTCCGTGGCAATAAGAAATATTGTGATGTTCACAAAAAAGATAAATATAATTATATTAGAATCTGGAATTTGTGTCATCGTGCGGATATAGAACGTTGTCTTATTTCTCATTAATAATTCTTACATATGTGTACAAATATTTCAGTGAAATCATTTGAATTATCTTTCCTAGTATTCAAACTTGTAAATTCTTAAATTTGGATAAAATATATTATATGAACTGGATCGTGAAAAATAAATGTTTACTAGAACACTTCTTGTGATAATGTTTTTTTGTTTTTTTTTGAGGCGGTGGTGGGAGAATATACACGGAACTTTTAATGACACAGTCTAAACTCATATATTTTAGTAAAAATTTAATATATGTTACAAGAAAAAGAACACTTTTGTTTGTTTACTTCATAGTCCTTGTTGAATTATAAACTCCGTGAGTTCTATTTTGCAAAATAAGAGATACGCATTTAGAATTTAAATTTTCTATAAAATCAATCAAACGAAACAAATTTCCATAATCTTGCAAAATATAAGAATTGGGATGAAGAAATTAAATGTTATTGATGCTTTTGTAGGTTAATGTAAATGTTCACGCGATGGAACACTTGTCACACGCCTACGGGCAACATCCTGGGAACATTATTACACTCTGCAACCCAGATCATTGATGAATTTTGTTTTTTGGATGAGATTTATCAGGAAGTATAAATTCATGTATGCTAGTATATTTTAATTATAATGACAATAGCTAAAATGGGTTTCTTGTTCCAACTGAAATGTGGGTTCTCATGTCATAAGAAAACTGTGTATATGTAGAGAGAAGAAACATAAGACGAAGAGCTAAAAAAGGAAGTAGGGAGGAAGAAGTGGAAGAAGACAAGAGACGGAATGAGAGATGATGGTTCATTCGAACAATATTGTCCGTGTAGGATTTTTTTTTATCTGTTGTGATTTTCTGATAATACTTCATTTTCTTCGGAATAAATAATTCTATCTTATTTTTAAAAAACGAAGAGAAGAGAGCGAAGAAAGGAAGAAGAAACCGAGATAGGATATAAATACCAAAAAGCTGTCCATGAGGATTGATTTCTAGTGATCCTGCTGAACGAGATATGTTGGGGGTAGGGGGTGGGTGGGGATTGGAGTTTGGAGTTGAATTCGTCTCGCGTGACGAGCGATTAAAAATCATAACCAGATGTTACCGGAGAGCAGCGCCGAGCGCCACAGTCATGGAGCGAGGACGGCTGACGTATAAACTAATGGTGACATCATCTATCATGTTTGACAGACATTGACAGAAGGCACTCTTAATATTGGACTTCGTATCCGCATCAGAGTTCAATTTTTGAAGTCAGCTTACGGTAAATCCGCGACGGATGGACCGGGATGTGACCACTAGAATTAGTGTCACCTTAGTTATGGATTTATGATTATTAGGATACGTTTATTAGTCCATATACATTCCAATAGACTTAAGATCGTTTTTGCAATACATTTCAGTTTATGAGCGATGTATGAATTTAGAAAAAACCCAAATTGGAAGTGAAATAATTGGAGTAAATTATAAATAAATTACTCTTCTGATTTAATACGTCATAACTGATCACAAAGTTATGACGGAAACAGTGCACTCATTGCGAAAGCGAAGTGCTATCATTCCCTTCCAAATTTTCTTTAACGTGGGATATCACAGGATCTATACCGTATTAGGTTGGACAGAATCAGGTTTCGACTTTGTATTCGGTAGTTTACACTTCCGACAGTTCTTTTACGAACTTATTTCAACTGTATATGATTTTGGTGTAAGATCAGACTTCTTTCGCTTACGCTAATTTTAGAAATTTATCAGTCTAACAGGTATTTTTTTTCTGATATCTGCACGAAGAAAATGGGAATTTTGACAAAGAAATCCGAGCAAGGTTGGGAATAAACAATATCTTGGGAATATTTTCAATGAAATCTGGGTATTTCCCCCAAAACATGCTCTACGCGTAAATGGCTTATCGACACTTTTCTTGAATATATTTAAGAGCATGATAGCATGGTTAAATCGGCGTTTTCCCATATCATTCTTCACAAACAAATCTAGAAGTATTCTTTAATATTTATCAGATCCCAGCTTCATCATTTCTTGTGTACCCGAAATCTTGGGAAAGTACCCCAAAACGTAAGAAGGTTTCCCAAAAAAAGGTTTGTCAGTGTAGCTGTAAGAATGAGAACACAATCTTATTATACTCCATTCCTAAAATAATTCCATATTTTATACGTTACACTGATTGAATTCCCACGGTGGCATGCCGTTTCTGCATACTTGTCATCTCTAGGGAAGAAAATTCAAACCAGGTGTGATCCAAGTGTACCGTTCTGAACAAAGCGTGTTTGGTTGTGGCTATACCATTCATTTCACTTATTTTATTGATGTATCATAGAGGTGGAGATGGAAGGGCATCTCCATATATTATTTATTCCTCGGGTGGGTAACTCATCCTCGGTGTTAGGTGACTCCGTATGATATCGAATAAGATAAACTAAGTTGTAATAAACCCATAATCCTATATTATAATCGAGCAATTATTGAACACGAATACACTTAGGTATGTATCTGGAATTTTTCTCGAGAGCAGCTCCAAATTTTTTTAATGAAATTTGCAGAATATAGATTTCATGGGATGAAAAAACAATGGAAGATTGTCCAATTCCGAATATAATCGTTTAATTATTCCAATTATACAGAATTTATAAGGGAAGTATTGTAATTGGCCGATTTTTATTTTTGAGATCTCTTTGGATCTTTACGAATTGGCTCCTGGGGAATCTATTTTCAAACTTTGGCGATGATGTCCAATGTCATATGTTAAGAATTTGTTCCCCCGATAATTTGCGAACAAATTGGTGCATCGAAACCAAATTCTAGATTTGACTTTGAATGCATTGGGAAAAGAAACCTATTTCTGGACAGCCCATACTGACTTCATTCACACATGACGCTCCACTTCCAGGTTCTTAAAATTCAAATTTATGAATATATGAATACAAACGTTTTCATTGTTTACATAATTCTCCGTACAGATTTCCATAGTCCGCACCGTTTTCGAGATACAGCGAAAATATTTTATAGTATATTAAATATATTTTTAATGTAAGTAAATGTTCTACATTTGTAAAAAAAACATGTAGATGAATATTTATTAAATATGTATGTTAGCGATTACAATTAATTACATTAACGTCAAACTCTCGTAAATTGTAAATGCATGGAGACAAATCGATGAAACCTCAGAAAGGGTAATTACAAGCAAATGATACGGACTATATTGGTAATGCAGTTCTGTCATTACTGAAATATGTAGGTAATTTTAAAAATCAGAAGTCTATTTAGTTTTAGCTCTGCAATTCTAGCCATCCGAGCAATTAGTTCGGTTATCCCAATATTTCACTACCTTAGGAGTAAGGAGACTTGAAGAAACTAAAGTAAGAATAAATAATAATGTAAGACATCTACGGACAGCATGTCGTTGCCTAGTAGTGTGTTGTGCGCAGGATTAAAATCTGCGAAATAAAGTGAAAAAAATATTTACATTTTATTATGTAGCAGTTAATAATTGCCATATCCATTAATATATATACCCACTACATTCTGAATAACAGAAAGAAAACTACGATTTTGAAAATGAATGTGAGGAACCCAAGATTACGCATCCTCTGGACCATTCAATTTCGAACGTCAGCTTAAGCTGATGGAACCTGCCGTCTCCGGAAGAATTAGTGTCGACTTATTTTCTTCGACCATCACAAAACGCGACACGGTATTTCCAAATGAAGCAGTGCAGGCGGAGGATCTACGTTTAGTTACCACGTCCATTTCTTTGGGTGTGTGTTCAACTGCATTTGACAGAGGTGATAGGAACAGATGGTGAGACGCTGATATGCATCTACATTATTCTCGTGTATGTGAATTAGTATTTAGAGTGGGTGGTTGTTGTATCCTTGTATGTTGCAATGACAGTTTCTCATGTCGATCGCGCGATTTATGCAAAATTCTTGCGAAATCAATTGCGAAAAGAAAGCAAGAAACTCTTCGCAAATTTGTTGGAATAGGGCACTGAGCGTAAGTAATGAGATTACGTAAGTTATTGGAGGGAACACTATAAAGTATGGTTTGCACATGTGGAATGGAACTGTTATGGTTGAGCGGAATTTAGAATGCTGTCTGACAGGCTGGTGAGAAGGCGTAGTCTTTCCAATTCAGAACCGGTCGTCCGTTCGACGTGATGCAGGCCAGATGGGAGGCGATGCAGGAAAAAGGATAGACGGTAAATGAACACGAATATTGACAAACTTGTAGAATATTTTGAAATAAATACGTATTCTATGTCGCAAACTTCTTCATTGTTAATAACTTATTGTTATTGTATGTCATCATATACATACACTTGGGCTCTAATGACCTCTGATGTTGACGAGCCCTAAAGCCCCAANGGGATATTTTGAATACATGTTTGTATATACAAAAATTTTCTTCCCTTCTCACTCAACAATTTAAATTTTACACTTTTTTCTTTTCTCAGTACAGACATTTAGAGAAGTATTGTTTTAAAATATGTTATATATATTTGAACCACCTATATATTTTGACATTAAATTATGTAATTTTTGCACTCGGCAAATATCCATCTAATTTCTTTCTCTGCGCGCCCACTTTACCTACCTTCATCTTTGCCTTTTTCTTCAACATCGGATGATTCTAATTTCCAAGAAAATCCCCTCTACGTATCATGGTATTTACCATTTCCATCCTCACCGCATCTTTGGTATCTCCATCACTATCACCGCATCTTTGTATTTATCGCCACCTACATTGCCTCCAGGGTGCGACGAGCGCTGAGTAATGGTAATTGTGGGCGTCTGCCACCGGGGCGTGCGCCCCCTGCGCCGCCGCTCGTGCGTCGCAAGGCTCGGTGGAGGTAGCGGTTGCTGCAGTGGTGAAACGTCCCTTCGATGCGTGGGAGGAAAATTTCTTCTCTGAGGAAATTGACCAGTGGTTAACGACTGTTCACAAATCACAAAGAATAACGAGAAGCAGAAACGGTGGAAATGTATTGAACATGTGAAATTTCAAATAATCTCGTATGTCCTAGTGTATCAGCATTATTGATGCATACCTGACTGTCCAGGACAAAATGTGTCTTAGTAGAAATAACTGCTGTCGTAATTAAAATATTAAGTTACCACATTAGAAAAATCACTTATTTCTTGCGTGTATCTACACGTGGAGAAGGTACGTGACAACTTTCGGTCAGGTGAAAATGACGAGACGGGAATCGATCCTGGGACTTATGTTTTGATCGCAGGGGTATTAACTACTACACCACCCTTTCACCTTCCGCAAGTACAAAAAAATATGACACCATACATACAAACTTATTTATCATTCTTTGATAATGTCGCTAAAGCTCCTCAATTACCAAGTAAACTTATTTAACTTTGGCAAAGATTCCCGCACCAAACCCATGCGTATTTCTTAGGGTTGGAGATTACCACTGAGCTGGGTTTCTGTTTGATACATTAGAGATTAGAATGTACCAGAAAGTGCATGTACTGTTTTATTATATGTGTAATTTCACCACCAACCTTGTGATTGAGAAGACGAGGAGAGCTCTAAATTATTAAATCGGTACAAATTTGTAAATAACTGTGATTGCTGGGTGCATTCTCGGACATATTCCACCTTTAATTTTATCTTTTATATCGTTCAAATATTGCTGCTATACATCAAAATACAAAATGCATAAAAGGACGATTAAAAGTATATTTATGCATCTTTTAAATCGTTTAAAGTTTGAAGAAATCTTTAATACGAAAAGTATTGAACATTGCCCTTAAATTTATCTAGTCGTACTTAATTTCTGTTGCTCCTTAAACACTTAAAAAATATAATAAAGTGGAATTAACAAGCTCTTTAAAGCAGATTCGTGATAGAGAGTGGGCGAATGATAAAGAAAAGTTCGTAGCGAGATAAAGACCCTCAATAGTACTGTTATTCTGTAAAAGGGCGCCCATAATATGACTAGAGTAGTTTCCCGTCCCATTAATACCCAGTGGTAATTTGAACGTGTAATTTATGCTCCTCTTTGTCAAGAATCTTTTTAAATAGCTGCGTCTATTAGCAGAATGTCAAATGTAATTCATATAACTTTCAATTGCCTTTCTATTATTCTCAATTGTGAGGAAACATTTGCTATATTCAAAATACTTTATCCTCTCTGCATATCATTGATATGAAAGATCATGGTGAAATAGCTATAACCTAATTACATCGTATTTTCTGTTACAGAGGAAAATAATAACGAAAGGAAGAAGTAATTGTTTCAAACCAACAAATATTCAATTTTTTAAAATAGCAAATTATATTAAAAAAATAAAATATTCAATTTTTTTAAATAAATGAATTCAAAGATTTGGAAAAAGTTTTGTTGTTGTTGAAAATAGTAGTTTTTAATTTGTAAAGTCGCAATTGTTTCCCGTGCTCACCTTTCAATGCAAATTAATTTTTTATACGTCATCACGCGTTAAAGGGAATTTGGCGAATATTAGTCAGGTCCCGTATGAAAGGTTGTGGAAGGCGAACGGGTGGTGTAGTGGTTAACACCCCTGCGATCAAGGCAGGAGTCTCGGGTTTGGTTCCCGGTTCTTCGCCATTTTCGCCTGACCGAAAGTTCTCACGTATCTTCTCCACGTGTAGGGTACATGGAAGAAATATGTACATCCCACATTAATATGCAAATACACTTTAGGTATTGCATCCCTGTAATTATGAAATTAATATATATATTTGTGTCAAAGATTATAAAAAAATAAACTTTTGACCAAATATAAAAAATCTTTATCACACGGAATCATATTTAATTTTTTACTGTATTTGCATACACATAATTTAATTAAATACATTTTATTAAATCTATATTCAGTAAATTTAGTCATATTGAGTTCAACTGTTCTATTAATTGGATGGTTATTATTCAAATTATTTAATTAATTTTCTATTATAGCAATTCTATAAATTGTATATTTTAGAACATAAAAAGAATATCGTTTTCTTTTTCGGGGATGTAATGGAACCAGATCTTACAGTGTATATTTGTAAATGTGATGAATTCAGTATCTATCCGGACTCTTGTATTTAAAGTGTTTGTTCTTCATACTTCTTTATTCGTAAATTTATTCGAAAAGTGTCAATTTTTTGACAAATTTTCAATGCCATGAAGAGTGAGAAATTTTTTTAAAATCTCGACGATGAGATAGGTGGTAATAATCAATTCTACAACAGTGAAACGTAAATTACCCAAAATACCTCTGAAAATCCTTCCTGTTTTTTTCGTGGTATTGTCGAGGAATGTGAATACAATTGAGACATAGCATTCATCAATCTAATGTAGTGGATTAGCTCTTAAAGACATTACGAGTTCATTGAGTAACATTGTCACTAGGGAGATCGAGATTCCTCTCCTTAAATAGATTCCATTACACTCTTCACCACGTGTTACTACGTCACCTCACATGATAAATGCAACTCCAGAGCACAGTTTCGCTGGGACGGACGGTAAAATTTATGAGTAATTAGCGACATATTTACAGTGGTCGATGTCATTTTCATCCATCACTTCGTGTTTAATTAATGCTGCGCTAAATTGCAAACATATGATTCAGATCGCAAAAGGAGAAGCTTTTCGCCAACATAACTTGAGGAACGCACAGACATGTCCCTAATAGATAGCCTATGAGGCGCCTTCCCAGAGTCGTAAGTCTTAACACGTTTGCGTGTGTGCGTTGCCTCTCGCGAACGGAGACCAAGTCTATCAGCTTCTTCCTTTCTCCCTCCTCCATCCCCGTTCATCCCCTCATCTCCACCCCCTCACCCATTCGCAACTTTCACTTTCTCACCGAGCCCACATCCTGTCTGCTTCCCCTGCACACTTTCAACTTCCATATTTTTGCAGATTCAAAAATTTTTGAACTAAAGCCGTTGACAATGCCCGTTATCGACAAAATTAATAGCCTCGCTTCTTTTCCTTCCTTTCGTCATCATTTTTAAACTGAAACACACTTTTTCGTCACCACCATACATTTTTCTGGAGAGAGAGAGAGAAGAGCGCGGAAAAAAGAACTCCCTTAGAAATGTTCAGCGCATAGTTTATCTGGAACTTCGTAAATAATAAATTGAAATTACTTCTTTTTTTTTTGCCGAGTGTAACCTTAAATGTAAAGAAGTACGAGGGTGACTGAGGTATACCGCGGAGAGTGGTGGTATCAGCGGCAATGCCTCTCGGAGAAGCCAGGATATTCGTTTTAGGCTTTTTTTAATATATGGAAGAAACACAACAGACGCGTCCGTACGTCTATGTGGCGGCGCGGAGGGTGACGGGAAAGAGAAGTCGGTGGAGATACGCATTAATAGCAGAACCTCTCTCTCGTTCCAGGAGAAGACCGTCCGCCCATTCTCAAAATTCGAAATGATTTGTGCCGCCCTGTTCGGAAGGGGTTGAACGCCTGGGATTGGTGGATGTAGGGGCGGAGGCGCCTCAGAGTTGGCGTCGGCGGGGAAGGGAGGGGAGAGACGGCGACGGCGGCAGAGGCTCCCTATTCACCCACCCCCGTCTAAATACCCCTTCCCCTCTTACACTGGACCCTCGGCGAGCGCGTCTCATTCGCGCCTCCTCTCTCTCTTTCTCGCTATCAGACCCTCTCTATCTCCCGCGCCTTTTCTCTCTGTTCTGCTTTACTGGGAAAGTGCAATTTACAGATAAACTCGGAGAGCAATGATTTACGTCTGAAAGCTTGATAAACTCATATTCCCTGCTTGAGTGAGTAATATCTGCATAAAACCTTGAATAGGATTACAAATGTTCATAAATTGTGTGTGCCATAATTCAGTCAAGCAAGCCAAGCAAAGCAGGAGGAGTTTTCAGAGTAGGGACACGAATCGTGCATGAGTGGTAGGACGGGTGGCGGGGAGAGGAGAGAACGAACGACGGCGACGGCCGGGAGATGCGAGGGAGGTGGTGCGTGGTGGGGGTAAGGCAGCGCCGGGCAATGCTTTATGATGGCAGATAGATACGTAGTTTGATCTATGGCGGCCGACAGCTTTTCTTCCTTGTCTGCGAGCGGCCGCCGAGGCCCGCCACCGCGCTCCGAAGCCTCGACGTCGCCTCCGCACCCGCTACACCCCGCCGCCGATTCCCGTCGACGACCAACTCCTCGCGCTGCCGCCGATGGAGCGACGGCGCTGACGCGGGACTCCGCGCGGCGCGGCGCGGGCGTCTTTTGTTTTGAGCTGCTGTGCGTCGATCGCTCGCTCGCTCCCCAGGTGTCGCTGCCAGCGGTCACCTCCAGGGAAGGCGCGTGGCGGGAAAGAGGTTCGGAAGAGGGTGTTGCTACCGGCAGATGGGATTTCTTGAGAGGATACGGTTGTAGAGTTAGGGATGTGTTTTGTGTTCGATTTCCTCCATACGTGGATACGTCTTCGAAAGTTACCCCAACAAATTAAAGCTTTAGTGTCACGTAATAATGAGTAATCTATCGAGAACGAGAGGCGAAGAAATTACTCAGGATCTGAAATTTTATATATTTAATTAATATCAATAGTGTGCGTAATATTTTTTACCTTGAAGCCAGTCAGTATGAAAAATACTTTTTTTTTTCATTAATTTACACTGCTCAATTTGTTAAGTACCAGTATACTCCCGAAAGATACCTCCAGTACATCACCATAAAGAAACAAAATTTGCTAAACCCTAAGATCTGGTCTTCGTGTATTTGAAGAATATCACGTTTTTCAATCTTTGCTAAACGTGTTTGATATAAACGAAAACACATCTTCATGAATTCCCAAGATTTTACACTTTTGTAATGTTTGCGCGAACTACGTTTGGAAGAAATCTAAGCTATATTTAGTCATACATTCACGAAAATTAATTTTGAAACATTTTTGGAATATTTGCATCACCTCCAGAAATTTGTATGTTGTACTAATTGTGCTAATTTTTTGCTACATTTTCACACAAAAATGTATTTTATTTATTACTTCAAACTAAATTTCTGAAAGAAGCCCTTAATTTTTTTTTACGAAACAAATTCAAGTTAATATGACTTCTATACGCGGAATATTTATTAGTACATTGCAAATATTTCAATGTAGATATTCGACTATTTTTACTTTGCTAAAATAATAATTATTTTAAAATTATGTATGTCAACTTATTATGAGCAAACTCGTAGAGAAAATTTTCTTTATTTATTGAGGACAGAAAATTCACTAAAATTTATTTATGATAATTTAATAGTTATTTTTCCTTAAATTATCAGTATTATATAGTGACGAAAGGTGTTTCATGAATAGAAATGGGTACTTTTAATACAACCTATAACTTTTTTGTGGGTACCGCGCTCCCCGTCTATTAACGTTCCTACTTTAGAGGAACTGTTTCTATTATTACGGAATCTACTTACACTGGCACTCATCTGTCTAATTAAATCAAAAAAGTATTATTACTGACTTGCACCTTCCTGACACACAACATGTGTTGTACATATAGATAGGGTGATGTCTTCCCAGGAGCACGAATATTGGTCACATATCCACGGACTGCATTCAAGAACCAGCATGTAGTCTTCATACAGGGAACACAACAATACGAGAGTCTCATCTCTCTTCCCCATTGAAATTAGGTGTAAAAGTCAAGGTATTATTAGTGTATTCTAAAAAGGGCAGCATATTGAAGCACAGTATTTATTTATTTTGCAGTACATTTATTAAGAAGATAAGGGCTTCCCCTTTGGCTACGTCCTAGCTCTAACATTAACACCTCCCCCGGCGCTGACGTCCCAATGTAGTAACGATTTCACAGAAAGTGATGAGGGACATCAATTGTGGCTTTATACTTCGAAGAAAAGGAAGAATAAAATACAATAAAATATTTTAAGCAACAAGACCAATTTTTTAGGAAAAAATGCCTTCGAAATTATAATTCTAAAAATCGAGCAAATTGAAAGCGTACGTGTGTTGTAGTAGTACTACAAATGCAGCGACATGTTTTGAAGTTGTGTTAGGCAGGTGTCCGAAATGAGCCCTACGAAAGAGAGAGAAATGTCTTCGAACATTATTTATGTGGGTACAGAGTTTATGAGGGTGACCTCGAACAGTAGCCAAGTTTGTTAAAAATTATTCCATGACACTGATCTGAGTAACACAGTTATGTTGTTTGTTGCTTCCCAATTTCATCGATACCACAGTCACAAGGGGAGGGAAACTCAGATCGACAAATCATTGTTTCAACGATGAGAACCACGAATATATAATCCTGTAGGTAGTGCATCCTTCGTGAAGTTTATGGTCGTTTGAAAACTGTTTGTGATATCGCTACGGTGAGGGTAGGGGGCGTTGACCTTGATGTTATGTATTTTATGGGGTGCTCTTTCCGTCAAATTTTGTCATTGTGATCCATGTTCTCAACTACTCAGAGCTGATAATACAGAGTAAAATTCTGTATTACATCTAACCTGAGCTATCCGCTTAGAGGAGTAGGCTAATGTGTATATGTTTTAATGATTGTCCAGTTTACAAATGTGAATCATCCGACGGTTTATCATCAAACCTTGTGGAATTGTATGAAACAGTCTAGGCGAGACCATAGACAATTTAAAACTATTACGTGTAACTTACGAACGGAAATTCGCCCATACTTTGATAGTCATATTTTCTGCTTTCTAATACCATTACCGCTTTCGGTTTCCTGCAAAGCAATCGAAGGTCAAATCTGAGAACAATTAGTGTCGTACGCTCTACGAAAATCATGAAGACACTCTCCATTACGTGAGTGATTAGCTGATATCATTGAATGCTTTTAAGTATTTTAGAGTATAGTAGGAAAGTTTCTGATTATTTCAATTTTTGAATTAATATTCATTCGCCAGTACGAAAGTTTTTTTCTACATTCTTTGAAAGCCGTGAAATAGAAATCATTCACTAATTCATGGAAAATAAGTTCGCTTTTTTATAGGGTTTTATTCAACTGATATTATTTTTATAGAACCTAGAGAATATGGTGTATCGACCAGAAAAGTGACCAATTTAAACTGGGTAAGTTATATAAAACCTACTCCTGTAATATCCAGTACAATTCTACTATCTTAAAATTATTTTCAACGCTTACAAAACCACAGCCATTTTTCAGCAAGTGTCTCCATCTGTAAGAAGATGCAGAAACAAGAAACATTGTTCCCAAAGAGGAAGAGCCTATTTCATAAGTGAAAAGAATGCATCATTCCACACTTCTCGCCGTTTTCTTTCAAAAAAGAGAATCTCACAAGTATTATTCCATATTTCAAGTTTATGCCTCTCACTTCACTACGTCTAGTACATCAACACCATTGCTCACTGTCCAAGTGTTGCAGTTATCAGATGAACTTATGGAAATGATGCTCTAGATTTACTCGTCTTGGGAAGCTGTCCGACGTGACTTATGAATCAGTTTGGCTTGTTCTCCACTGAAGAATAAAAACAGCCTCTTCTCTTGATACAAGATCGGATCACATAAATCGGATTATATCTAGTCTTTGCTATAAAGCATCCTCAAACACAGACTATTTTCAACTCGCTTTCCACTTTTCGTTGACTATGATGAAAAATTTGATCCTTAGGTAAAATTCCTGATTACATTATTCGGTTACCGAAACACATAATTTTTACTTCATACTGAGTAATACCACAAATTATTATGATTTAATTGCACCTACAACATCTCTAATTCTGGTTTATGGATGTCATGTACGGATTTGATAATTCCATTTAAGTGGAGTGTACTGAAATATTCGAAATGAATATATTTCTCGTGTACTTAAGTATATATGAGAAGGTGCATCATACCTGTAAAGATCAGGTACATTTATTTATGTCAAACACAACGGGAATTAAACTATATTCTACCTTATTGGAGAAATAAATCGCGCGCAATATTTATTCAATTTTTTAGGCAATTCAATAATTTAATTCAGTATTTATTAGAGCAATAATATAAACGCGGTCGATTTTTCCACTTATTTTTTTCGCCATCCTCAGTGTTCAATTGAGCCTGATGTTCGCGGTGAATTAGGAGTCTTTCCGCTCTGAGTAGTTCGCGTCCCCAACACAAGCCGTTGAGGCGCGCGCCTCGTGATTCCAGAGGCACGCGTCGTATCTCCTGCCTTGTGGTCGCACAATCTGTGCACGGAGCAAATCCCGGCCTGCGGTGGCCACCGAGCACGGCTTGTAGGATTCCACTGCCCCTTCGTAAGTAACGAGGCTTTCGGAGTGATGCGCTGTTGCTAGCAAGATCGCTGTGACAGTGGCGGCGGTGGCGTTCACCCGAGTTTAGAGGACTTAGTACTTGTGCATGTGTTGATTTCGATTCCTGAACTGGGAGTTGAATTGCTTTTCCATTGAAAAAGAACATCGGATTGTTGTAAAGACGTTGAATTTGGAACTGAAAAAAATATTTTTGAAAATTCCACTAAAATATCAGATATCTTCTCTTTATTTAATTGCTGAAGGTTTATCAAATATATTCTTTTTTTAATTTCATCCAATTTGAGTTCCTAAAATCAGTTCACGAATGTGTATAGTATCTGTCTCGAGAAATTCTATTTTTAGTTGGTTTCGGAGATAATTTTTTTAGAGGTTTCGGAAAATGACACGCTTTACGGAGTTTGTTTTCTTGTGTATTTACGAATTTATCTGTGTTTCTTACCAACGAAAACCAACTAATATGCATCAATGGAAGAGATGATTCTGCCTAAACCCATATTATTCTTCGTTTTACATTCGTATATGGTTAGATATCCCACCAAATATAGCTTAAAACGTGTAGCGAGGATACATATTTCTGCCTCATATAGGGTTTTTCCACTTGTGAGGATTCATGGATTTGTTTGAGAAAGTCAAAGCAGACGGAAAGAAAAGTTGCGCGAGGCCCATGAATCACGATGTGTGAGAATACGAGGCTCTCATATTAATTGTAGAAGAAAATAGACTTCGAGAAAGTACCTAAGATTCACTTAAACTGATATTCGATGAGCAAATGTGCTAACCTACGAACTACCTCTTTCCTGTGAATATGTTAACATTTAAGAAAGGAGTGTAGCAAATGCGAAAATGGTTTTTTTTGCCAATTTTTGATAGATTTTTTAGTAATCCACACCATGTGGGTATGTTTTAAGATCCGTAGTCTTTCAGATACAATATTCTTCACCTTTTCTTCCCCATAGTAGTAGTGAAAGTTATGGTATAGGGAGTTAATGAAAAATTACAACTAATATTTGATATATTTTCTGATAACGCTTTTGGAGTAAAGTCGAGAAATTTAATGAACCCTGTGTGAGGTAACGTGCAATATACATTGCCTCTGACTGCAGTGTGAATGAGTCATAATAAAACGACTCATAAAGTAGCTAGTAAAGAACATAAAGAAGTGAATAAGTAAATGACTCTTACATACAATAGATTTCCATAACTCAGTACATAACGCATCTTCATCCGTCACAGGATATCCATTCCATAAGAAAGAACTTTTGCTTTCATTGTCCACCATTTCTGATTCACGATTTGAAATATCTGATGCTTCGATATTAATTATATGATCAAAGTAGTCACGAATGAAAGTATCAAAGAGTCGTTTCTAGTTAATTAAAAATGTATTTTTATATAACTTATCTAATTCAATATTTACGTTCAAGAAATAGTGTTCTTTTTTAAGTAACTTGTTTTATACACCAGAACATTTTTCAAAACCAAATGAGGAATCATTTCATTACTTGGTGCTTTAGTGTTACCTCGACAATGTTTTTGTACAAAAGTCAAGAACTTTATTTAGACCAAATTTTTCTTAGAGTCATATAATCTAAATTGATTCGTAGATGTATAGCGAATTTTTTAATCAGTTCCTCTGTATTACGAAGTGATGCGATTAAGCAGTAGGTGCCCAACAAGAAAAGATCCTAGGCTCGACTGTCGACATGCGCTATGTACGCATTGCATGGCTGAGATCGCCCGAAACGCCAGAGGTGGAGGCGATGGTGGTGGCGCGAAGCCGTGACAATTGACACCCCACACGCTCGCTCGCTCGCTCACTCTCCAGGCGCGATGCGACGCTCGGCGGCGGCGTCGATCTCGGGCGTCGCGACGCAATCCAGCGACGCGACGGGACAGCGCGTAATGATTGACGGCCACAAATGGAAATCGACAGCTAGCAGGCTGAGCTCGCTCGCGGCCACAGTGCTTGTCGGGGAATCATCACGTCACGTAGCCTCGCTAAAGCCGCCACCGTCGTCGGTGCCACGGATAATACTCTCCTATAGCCACCGTCACCATCCCGATTGGTCTCTTCAATCATAATGATGTCTTCACAATCAACTTTACCTCGTACAAGTGGACTTTTCAACAAAATGAAATTGTCGAGGATGAAGACTAACAAGAAAATTTTGGAATGTGCTCCACTTAACTTTCAAATTATAGTTCATTAAAAAAAGGCCAGTGCACTAAAAAATCCTACATTTTAATAAAAATTGTAAGAAAACAGGAAAACACTTCTAGAAAAGAAATCATAATGTATATTATAATTTTAACGCTATAACATATTTAGGTTAATCGGTATAAATAAATTTTTCTACATAACTCAACAATTTCTCCATATCTCAAAAAAAAAAAAAAAAAAAAAAAAAAAAANACCAATCAAAATTATTCTACTCATATTTTCAAAATTTTGAATTTTAAGAAACCGGAAGTACAGCGCGGTGTCTAGATGAAGTCAGTATGAGCTGTGCGGAAATAGACTTCTATTGCCAACGCACTCAAAGTAAAATCTCAACTTTGGTTTCGATGCACCAATTCGTTTGTGAGTTATCGGGGCAATAAAATTGTCAACATACACACACACATACGACATAGGACATCATCGCTAAAATTTTAAAATAGACTCTCCTGGGGACAATTCGCAAAGATCCGAAGAGATGTAAAAAAAATTTTTTCCGTCGATTACAATACTTCCCTTATACATTCTGTATAATTGGAAAGTAAATATAAAAAATATTCTTTACAACCTATATATCCTAGTTGCTTATTTAATACTTGATTTTGGAAAATATTGTCATCCTGTAATAAGACAAGTTAAGGGAAGAGTGCATCTTCTACATCTTCCACCCCCGGACAAGGAAATTTCAATGAATATATGTGTCAAATAGGCAACCTAGCTATGCGGAAGAGATGATGAAAATAATGAACACTGTCCACGGATTACGAGTTGTATGGTACAGGGAGGGAAAACTATCTAAAAAACGTATTGGCAGACGCTTTTACTTACCTATACTACACAAGTTTTATTAAAGATAAAAAACTATTTCAGTAAATTTGGAGTTCATATAGAAGTAATACACAGCATAAAAGATATTTAAAAATATTATATTGCAGAATAACAATATGAAGTCGCTCCAAAGAAATATAACAAGACAGATTAATATGGGGGAGGCGTTTAAAGTATCTTAGCATCTTACAAGATGGTACTACAAATTCAATGAATATGTAAAATGAAGACATATTGACTCCATATTGCGTCCCCTATATGATCACCACCAATTATCCTTTCCTTCACATGCTACCCAACTAACCCCACCATAATTTAAATCAGTTAAGAAACTAAAAACATGTAAGGGAAAATTTACACCATTTTAAATTAATGATTAGTTTAGATAAATGTAAAATTAATCATTCCCTGAAATTAAATAATGAATATCATAAATAATGGCGTCATCAACTGTCTGTTGCATTTCTCTTTCCTAGTGAATGGTCTGTTTCATTTCACTTTCCTTTGTTCTAGTCTACAATGGATCACTAACATCTATATTCACACAAATATAGTTCTACAAGAAAATAAAAGCAGACCTACCTGCTTCAAATCGTGATTACCTAAAGAAAAGTTCCTAAAAATTTCCCATATTGACGGATTTCTGTATTAATCATTATAATAAAAACTATACAATAAAATATTGCCTATAAAATACTTTTCGGAACATATATATCAAAAATTGAAAAAATCGTATATGTGAAGAAGAGGAAATGGGGCTACCAGAAGAAGAATAGAGAATGGAAAGAAAGGAGAATGGACGAAGACAATAAAAATGACACAACAAAACTTCGGTAATGGTTGTGTTTTTGGTTCGGGGTGATCTGGGATATTAAATAAATGAAAGAAAATACATTTTAAATTGATGAGAGCTACCGAAAAATTTTCAATATGTATGTTAGCCATAAAAAATAAAAATAAAAAATCACTCTTTTGGTCCTGCATGTTGAGCAGGTAAGGTAATAAATTTCGTGAATATCTGTTCGAGGAAAGAAGGTGAAATGTATCGTCTACGGCCACGTGCAAATTGCGACGGACCGGGACTCGAACCCAGCTAAGTGGATGTTGAGTACGGGTTTTGCGAGTTGAGGCGAGTTTTGCTGTGGCAGAACGTACTGGGGCCAAAGCAGGAAGTCCCGAGTTCGTGTCCAGATCCATCGCAATTTCCACTTGGCCATAGACAAAAACTTCCCTCCCCGAGTAGGATCTAGGAAATTATAAGTTCAAGGAGATATGCAGTTCCTAGTGATTTCTACTCTTTGTTGGAGGTCCTACTATGTGATTCAAAAATCAATTTTTTTAATGTCTTCAGTTTTCTTTCTTCAACGGAGAAGGGTCACATAGAGAACGCTTGAGGACCATTTGTTGTCAACAGACCACTGTTCGAGGAACATTATTCCAAAAAATATCGATTTTTTGAACACTTTCCAACTTGGATTCAAATGATACGACTGAAAACTCGAGAGAATAAGCAAATTCTGCGTCATATTTTGGCGGCGAAGGTGCAGAGCAAAGAACACAAATCATTCGCTCTGGACATCGTGCCCGGAGGACCAGTCCTCGACCCCCTCATTTTCGCTCCGCGCGTGGCGAGACTCAGCCAAGATAACGCCCTTGCAGATCGCACTGACTACCTACTTCCTTTCGACCTTTCCGCCCCTTTCCTCTTCTCTCCTCTTCTCTCATACGCTTCGTTTTTACTTTCTTCTCAAATCAGAGTCGCTGTTTTTTATCCCTTCAAACTTCCACGTAGGCCATTTCTTTTTTATTTCGGTATAAAGAATAGTGGTATGTTTGTGCAAGTCTTCGAGGTTTGTCAGGTGTAAATTATATTTGTTTAAGGATTTTTTAAATATTTATTTCAGCTATAATACAAGTATGTGACCACCCTGTTTTCAACATGATTATTCCGAGATTTCACTTTCTTAAACATTCTGAAAGTTTTATGAGATGTAGAAGTAAATTTTTATTCAAAGTATATTCATAAACTTTTTGAGACTTTATTGAGACGTAACTTTACTCGAACAAAAATACGTATCACCTATATGAATTAGAATGCGTTATAGACATAGGTGGTAAAGCAACATGGTCACTACGATGGAAACAGGAAAAAATTTCTGCTCGTGGTCTGTATATTGGACTGCCTTTAACTATTCACTTATAAAACATATCTATATTAATATCACTTAAAATTGTGCATTTCCATTGATTCTTCGAGATCGAAATTCAACTATCGAGATCTAATTGACAAACGTAGACGGTCATGAACATGAGACACAACAAATACATTTATAGATTTCAATGTAAATTTGGAAGAAAAAATTTTGTTGAGGAAGAAACGAAAAGCTTTTCAAATTTTTGTTTATAGTACATTGTGAACAAAATATAGTTTTTTCACCCCGAACAATACACGGAGGTATTTCCGCTTTCTACCTTAATGTTTGATTTTCTTCATAATCTTCTCAACTTCTGCCTCCCTCGCACGAATATACCTGCGGCTCCAGATCTGCGGCGCTATGTCCAAGAGCGAAGGCTTTATTCTGAAGGGGTCGTTAAAACCGTTGTCCAGAAGGGATGGAGCTGGTGGGTGGTTAGGGGCAGCTTGCGGGACGCTTCTCATCAAGAAAAAGCGTACTCTTATCGCATGACTGAGCGTCGAGATGGCGTAGCGGTGAGGGGCTCCTANCCCCGCAAGGGATGGAGGTGAGAGGAGCAGACAAAACTCGAGATGACAAAGGAGGTGTTGCTGATAAAAATATGTGAGTATGAGTTAGTCTAGTACACACATCGACAGCGCTTGAGACGCGTGAAATGAAGGTAACAAATTGTAGACTTTATGTGGTTAGTGAAAGTAACTCATTCAGACCGAGATAAGAATCTTAGTCGACATTTTTGTTAGATCCTTCGTAGGTAAAAACACGTAACATACCCCATAAGAGTAACCTTTTTTATGTGCTTGCTCTTGCGAAGGGGAGGCAATCTATTGTAAGAATTAAAGTTATTTTAATAGTCACGATTTATAAAGTATCAATTCCGAATAATCTATAGTAAAATAATAATAATAATAATAATAATAAATTTATTGTCAAAAAACAGTACAAACTGCGTATGACCACGTGGAGGGAAAAAAAACTAATTTACTCTCCGGAAGCAAGCAAGGGACCATCCCATCAATTCCGATCAAGGGCCCTAAGGCAGAGGCGGATTCAAAAAATTCAGCAAAAATTCCTAGATAAGATAAAAAGTTAGCTGCGAGTTATAATACTAATAGAATGTCAATATGTTTGTAATTTTAAGCAAAAAATTACATGTAAGTTATTATCGAACTATAGATTATTCTGAGTATAGTGCTTAAAAATCAAAAGAATTGAAATAACACTAAATTCACGATTTATTGTTACAATAGACCCGCCCCTAGACAAAGCCTAGAGAACCTGTATGATAAATCCGCCTCTACCCGAAGGAAAACCGGAGAAAAACCCGGGCCAGGATGGGGCTACAGAATTTATGTACACAAACATGCCAATGTTGAGTACACATAAAACTAAACTAATAATATCACGTGCTTGTGAACTATCATCCTTGTGTTTTATTAAATATAAATTTGTTGGTATTCGGTTTATATTATAATACGTAGCCAACTTTGTATTCTTATCTCTTCAATTCGGCCCAGCCTTAGGGCCCATGATCGGAATTGATGGGATGGTCCCTTGGTTACTTAATTACCAAGAACGAGGTCATGTAATTTCAAGAAGAGGCGTGCTTCCTACTAGGAGAACGAAGTGAATCTCTTAGTCTGTGTTAAGACGAAATATTCTTAAGAATAAATTTCAAGGAAGTTTATCTACATTTCAAGGAAGTAATGGCTGATTGATGCAAATCTATGATAGCAAATGACTGATTAGTGGTAAGATATAAAATTATGAGTATGAGCACTGTACAGTTATTGAGATCAATTATTCCTTGCAAAGGACCTGCACCCAGAGATTTAGGCATACGATTAGGTTTCACTCTACAATGGTTTAAAATGCGAGATTGTTATTACAAATACGTAATAAAGTATTATTTTGTTACAATACGCTCACATGTTTGATCTTTCGTAAACTGATCCGAAATACGTTCATTTCATCATCGGAATTGAAATATATGTCGTTAAAAACTGTCCTTTTAATTTTAAATATTCATAGTTAATCACACTGATTTCATTCTTACCTTATCAGGAACAAACTCGTCTGTACGTTTACGAATATTTTTAAATGAGCGTCTCATTTATATAATGTATATCATTGAAAAAAATGGAGCAAATATTGTTCTGTGTCAGCGTATCCAAGGGAAGGTTAATCAACGAAGTCTTCGAGGGTCAAACCTATTTTTTTTTTTCAAGGCAAATTCTCAAGAGAATCGGGTTTCGATTCCCAGGACGTCGCCATTTTTATTTTGCAGATACGTTATAAAAGATCGGGATGAATAAAATGGTAGTTTTAACCATCCACACATTAAAGATAACAATATGGGCCTTAGAAGCCTCCATACATATAATAATTATATTATGCCCCTTATAAGCAACAGAGATGTGAGTGTGTATTTTATACCTAATTAAATGTACATTTTCTCTCGGGAGGTTGGGAATGAAAATACGGTGTCTCCTGGCTAATATGTCTGTCTGGTGTGCGTTTACAGCTAATGCTTTATTATGAAGTTCAACGAGCCTTTGCGGGTAGATAACGCCTAATGACTATTACGCGGAATATCCTGTTACCACCTGAGTCCGAACTACGGTTGGACTATCAGTGTCACATTTTGTTCCCTGCAATCAAGCCTTCAGTTGAGAGCCTATGAGCAGCAGTAAGCAAACTTTACTCATCTCAAATGTGTCCGTCTCCTCTCGTGAGGGCTAGTTACGATTGTGAGAACTTTCCACGTCGTTACTTCTCATTACATTACGTATACACTAGTCGAACCCAAGCAGAAGTTAAAAGAAGGGAACCACCAACAGCGTGTTAATGTATTACTTCTAGTATACCTGACAAAACCGTCTTACTTCGGTTAAATATCCTGCAACATGGATCTGCTTAAATCTTCACGTAATGTATATTAGAGGTTACAGCTTGTTTTATAAAATCGTTCAATGATTCGCTTACAGGAAGACAGGAAGCTTACACTTACCTGGAATCTCTACAATAACTTTTGTATCTCACAGTGCAAAGCTCAGATAATGTAATACAGTTGTATTTCCAGAAGCATTCCATGCAACTGAAATAATATTGATACACGGACAAACAAATTAAAGAAATTGAAATGCAAGAACGAAAAAAACTCAGGAAATTTTTTGGGCAAGGAATATGGATTAAACTACCATCAGCAGAAATATTCCGGTACACAAAAATTATCACAAATAAGTTCATAAAAAGGAGAGCAAATTTTTACGGACATTTACTTAGAATGGACCGGAACAGAATAACAAGGTGAATCTTTGACATCACAAACACCAGTCAAAATAAGTCAGAATGTATACTTGAAACTGAAGATGACCTTAGATAAATGGACTTTACGGAAATTGACGTTTTTGATGGGGAAAAATCAGAACTACTTCTTTATACTGAATTCAGCAAAAAATAATTCAAGATATAAATTTACAATATCTGGTTCTAACGTGGTTACTTGCAGCGCTACCCCGCAAAAAATTTAGGGATTAGCGCACACAGAGTAGAGAAATAATACAATACTTTGTCAAGTGAGCCCCCTGTTAATTACGAAGAATAGTTTCTTGAATGTAATATGTCCCATTAAAATCACACTTCAACGAACTAATATCATATTTTGTCCGTTTATGAAAAGTATATGATTTTTATCGGGAAGCATATTTCATTTTCTCTCTTGATGTTTCATTTCTAATTTCAAACTAGGATCTTGAACGCTTGTTTTATGAGAGAAGCTTATCGAAGTGTTAGCGTGTCATCACTGTAAATCCTGTTGTGATAAGACCACCTCCATCAAAAGTCCGTGGCGGTAATTCATCGTCGTGGTTGTGGCTACTCTGGCCGGATCCTAATCACGTGGTGTCATTACGCTCAGATTACAACACCTCGTGTCCCATCCACCGTCGCTGCGCATCTTCTTCTCGCGTTCCTTAACAACCCGTTTCCTGCGTCGTTTGTAGTCACGACCGTCATAGGGAACTGCAATAACCCTTCGGACGACGCGACGTCGGTTGAGGGTGTTTCCCAAGTCGACCGTTTAGAGCGCTTCTGTCCCCCAGGTGTGGTGATGCCGCCTTCGCTTTCGTACTTCTGGACTTCCCCATGTTTCCATTTCAGATCGTCATCCTTCTCTCTACATTAGGTGAATTAGTAATTCCACAGAATTATCTTTGAACATCGGCTTTTCCGAAGAGCAGACATCTTCTACGTACATTAAGGTACTGCTACCTTGCTGATAGTATTACAGCTATCACCCCCATCTCTTGAACATTTCCTTATTCCAACTCTGATTAAAATACAGGCATTGTCATGAAATACATACTTGGGGTCCTTCATTTATTTACTTGGCAACGCTAAATATCCTCGTCATCTGTCACATAAGATTTTGTTCTTTTTTTCATAATTACCATATCTGAAATCCAAATATCACCATCTTCACCATTTACCCCCTACCCCGTCCATCTCATTGTCTCCACGGCTATTTCGACATCTTTCCCCTCTCAGCTTTCCACACCGCCCCCAACTCTCGCCACGATAAGATAGTATAAGATAACAAGTTAACTTCTGCTTACTTTTTAATAAACTGCAAAGTGGCAAAAGGAGAGGGTTACTACTAAGTTTTTTGTACCTTATACATTTTCCACTCTTGCTGTATATAAAAAAGAAGAGGTAACAAAAACAAAAGGAAGCATCAAAACCATCTCATTTTCTTGACATTGGTGTTGCAAATTCCTTAACAACTTTGACGTCGACTCGAGCCAGCCGCCGCGTGTAATATGAATATAACCCCCGAAGAAGACTTTCTCTATGAAATAATAAGCAAGCAGTGTAAAGGCTTAGTTGAGTATGTATGGGGCCTCGCGATGAAACTGCTCCTGCCACCCTTATAGACTTTTTCATGGGTGCAAGGCTCTGGAGAGTAAGTCCACAGATTACGCCGACCTGGGGGAGGAAGTCTGTGTGGAGGGATGTGCGAAGTCGGGGAGGTTGTGAATTAAAAAGGGGATATGTTTCTGAAGTTGCCGTTTTATTTGTCTGACTCACACAAGTTACGAGATGTATCTCAGAGTTAATTAAAACTACATTGGGTCATGATAGATTCATCAGTCTACTTGAGAAAAAGACAAGTAATACTTATGTTTGTATTTGTTGACAATTTTGGGTGTGGATGAAAGTCGAAAAAACTTTTTCACGACAATTTTTACTATCCGTTGATTTTTTGCTTTGAATATTTTCTAATATTTTCTCTATAAACATTTTGGATTACTGAACCATCTTGTTGACCGACACGGGAAAACGAAGATTTTCTGTACCTAAATTAATAATGGATCATTTTTGGGGTGAAGTGAAAAAAACGACATGCTCTTGGAGAAGTCACCAAACTGGAAAATGTACTCTCTCGATTTATTTTAGAGTAAAATTTCTCTCTCTTTAATATAATTTTTTCTTTTGATATAGGAGAGTGTTCCACGTCTGGACATGGAGAAGATGACTAATCATTTTTTCACCTCTAATGAAGGTTAACTTACTGCTTAAATCTATGGTTTTTATGGATCAAAATAAGTTGGTCGTGTCACACTTTCCTTTCACATTTTGACTACATTTTATCAGTTTGTATCATCAATTTGGTCATAATTTTGTCATCATCACAATAGTTGCCATCATATTAATCACCATCACAATATTTGTCGTCATCATCATACTTATCCTCGTGATCATAGTTGACATTACCATATCCGTCGTCATTGCCATATTTATCATCATCCTATTTGTTACCATAAGAACAATGTTGCCATCATCGCCCCCATTATTCTAGGTGCCGTTATTATTGTCAGCGATATCTTCCTAGACCAGTGTTGTAGCAGGTAGGACATTCGCGTTCTACCTCGGGTCACGATGGTTCAAATCCCGGTCGATTCAAATGGAGTTTCTGGCAGTGGACAAAGTGGGTCTGTGACAGATATTTTCGGGATATTCCCTTTTTTCCTACCCCCACAACATACACTCTCCATATTATTCGTCATTCATCACGTCCGTATCGCCCCATACGACAGTGAAGCCCCCTTCATTCCTGATAGAGGGATGCAATAACTCTAACGCGTCCTCCCAATCAAAATACCCCACATTTAATACTATTTTAGTCCTTGCCACTTAATATAAAATATGCAAAGGAGGTTCTTGAGGAAAGGTCATACTTATTAAATTAATTCACATTTTCGTACAGCCAACATTTCAACAATTGTATTGTCTTCCTCAGGGCTTGTACTGCAATACTCAATCTATCATATTTATTACATAATTCTCCACACTACTCTAAACATTTAGTCATATCTGTATGAGTTAAGGAATGTTGGTAATGGAAAACAGTGCTTGTGACTGGGTGGTTGTAGAAAAAAGGAACAAATACGAGTACGTGTGTAGAGTTGTGAGGATAATTATGTATTAAAAATGATAGATTGAATATTGCTGTTCAAGCCCCAAGGAAGACAATACTTTTGTCGAAGCGTTGGCTGTATGAAAATGTGAATTAATTTAAGGAATTTGACCTCCTTTAAATAGCCTATATTTAATAATAATCAACCAATCAGTGTCACAATGTAACATAATCAACCGCCACACACAAAAACACCATTCACTCCCACGCCTTTCTTGGATCGTTCCTACCGAGTGAACCCGCATTCCGATGCTCTATCCTCGGTACGTGCTCCGCCCGTCTTCACGGCCTCCGTGGTCCTCAGCGATGCGAAGCGCGTGTTTATTTTTCTATTTCAATTTACAGAAACGACGCTGCCGGATGAAAATGCACGCGAAGGGGTGCAGAGGGAAGCATTGAACGCTGATGGTCATGTGAAGCGAGGGGAGAGCAAGAGGGTGAATGAGGCGCAAACGAGAACGAACAAAACGCTCGAGGGACTGAGGAGGGACGTATTGCAAGAGCACCTACTTCTGCAGTGGAGATGGTGGACGCTGCGCTGCAGGTGCCAGTTGAACATCGGGCTTCCGAGAACGGGTCTCGGGTTTTTCACTCTATCGGACGAGAAGCGAATTCCAGAAAAGAATCCTCGTATACTTAAGGTAGTAAGAGCGTGCAAGGCGCTAGAGTAGCGTACATAACCATTTATGATTTTTTAAATAATATTATCAATTCTTTTTATATAATAAATAGTAAATAGTTTTTAAATAATAAATAGTAAATAGTTTTTACATAATAAATAGTAAATAGTTTTTATATAATAAATAGTAAATAGTTTTTATATAATAAATAGTAAATAGTTTTTATATAATAAATAGTAATTATAACAGTACATAATGAATTATGGCGTTTTAAAATCAGCGAATCATTAATTATAACAAATTTCGGTCCGGTGAAAATGGCCGGGAATCGAACCCGGGACACCTGCTTTGATCGCAGAGGTGTAACCACTACACCATCCATTCGCCTTCCACAACTGTACACCATTTTCATCCGATTCCCGACTCGTCACCATTTCCACCTGACAGACAGTTATCACGTATCTTCTCCACGTGTGGGTTACACGGAAGAAATATATGCGTGATTAATTATACAGTTTCAATTGAAATAATATTTTGAAAATGGTAACTACTTTTGCGTCTATTTTCGTTCAATACCTTTTTTAATTGTGCGGAAAGTCAAGGCAAAGTTATTACTGTTTTTTTCTATATTTAATTTGTGAAACGTGTTATAGTTTTTTTAAAATATCGATTGCATTAGATATCAAAATGGAATTTATTTAAAGATCTCCTGAGGTTTTGTACTAAATAGCCCGTACAACTTGGAACGTTTTATTCAAATATTATCCCCACCAGGTACAATTTTTTTTGGAAGAATTGATATAAAATAGTTTATTCTTTAATCTAAAAGAAATTGAATACTTTCAAAAACAGTCGCCAGGTCGCTCATACTAATATAGTTGCTTTTATCGTGGAGTGAGAATACGAGGAAACATATTGTAATTCAAGACCCTCTCTTATATGATCGAATCGTGGTGAGACAGAATGGATAATATTAATAATGAGATATGATGTTGAAGAATGAACGCTGAATGTATGGAACAATTTTCAGGGCTTGGTCTTAGATAGAGATGTTTCTAACGCGCCAAAGTTTTGGTGATATTTAAATTTAGTTGATTACTAAACCAATCATTATGTACATCTGCACCGAATATTTTCCCATTCACACGTCACAAATACATGCATTGTTGACCCAAGTTGATCACATTTACAATTAGAGTGAGTTTATTCATTTGAAACAAAATAATAGGGCGTTCTGTTGCGTAGTGACTTCTATTGCGACGTTGGTTCATGTCCCGTTTGACCCAAGTACAATTTGCGATGGTGGACGAAGCATTTCTCGGGGTGTTGTGCGAAGGGATATATTTTGCAAAACCTTCTACGACGTAATAAATCTGGAAATATAATTCTCATTAATAAACTCAGTCTTACAATTTTTTGACTGAAATCTTACAAGAAATTTTATATAAATAATGGAGGAAAAAATAGCAGGTTTTGTCTTTTGTGAAAAAATCTGTTTCAAAGAATTTTCACTGTAATCTTTTAATAATAATATTTATGAAGGTTCCAACATTAGAAAAGAGAAACATTTTTTTGAGTCAATGAGGAGTAAAATTATGTTTTGCCAGTAATTGAACATCCCCACCTTATTCTAAACCCAATATCATGTTTAAAATGTCATTCTTAAAAATGTCATTAAAAAATAGGGTTCATTGCAAGTTCTTTTTGATTTTAAGAAGTAAATTCCCAATTGCATATCCTACTTCTTGAATGGTAGGTTACAAATTTTATATAATTTTAAGAAATAATATTTAAGAACCAAGACAATGTAAGCAAGCAAAATAATATTAATAATAATAATTTATTAATCTGGAAGTGAGCAATGCTTGGTGGCAGATGGAACAGAAGACATAATAAGTATATACATAGTACGATAATAAGTAAAAAAACATCATCTAAATATCTATAAAATACATAAAACACGGAATAAAATGTTTAGAAAATTAGTACACAAGAAACGAGAAAGAAATTTCATCTAAGAAAGTAAAAGTCTAAATTAGCCACATGCGTGTGTGTATTCACATACGTACAGAAACACATGCCCACTTACAAACGGATACAGACATACACTCATACGTACAAGCGCGCTTCTATATACGCACATATATCATTATTCCTCCCATAATATTAACGTAAAAATAATTGCTATATTTGAAGGTAGTATATTTCTGGGTGATTTACACACTGCATTGAGCCATTTCTGGAGGTAGATCGTATGAGCTCGAGATAGATAATTGTGAATGTTTTCATTAAAAGTTTCGTTCATTTAATCTGGTACCATCTCCGTAATTTGTAATTAGCCTGGAACTTACCAAGTAACATAAGAAATGACACGAGAAAAATTAAAGTACACTTGCTACATTAAACTTTTCATTACACACACTTACGTTATCACGTGTATCTTCTTCGGTATGAACTTACGAATTACTAGTTGGCTCTATTTTGGGTTATTTTTTAAGCAATACGCTGTTTAGGAAGAAGTCTATGGTTATGAATGCTTTCAATTTGTGCTAGAAGGAAGGTTGAATTAATCAAAAAACAGAATTCTACAAAATACATTGCTTAATTTCACTCTCTTCATAAAAATAAAATTATCAAATCATTTCACCGAGAAAAAAATTTGTAAGCAAAATAGTCTCTATTTAAAATATTTGAATAAAAATCGGAAAGGATTGGTGTATTGTGATATTTTCTAATAGTGGTATATTGAACTAAACAACGTGGGAGATATGCTAATGGACTTCATTGGAGAATTTTTTGGGTTCCATATTGATGCTAAATGCAAAATCACCCACCAAATTTCATACTTTTAATCAATTAAAAGTACCCAACAATGTTGGGAAATTTTACATTCTCAATTATCCCTATTATATTTTTATGTTGGTTGAACCAACTTTAATACCAACATTAATACTAAATTGGCTAATTTGACTTTTGGCACACTATAATTAATTAATTCTATATAAATACAATAATATACTACTGAAAACAAATCACACTACTAAGTCCGTGTGAAGATACCACAGTCATGGTGATGTGAGACACTACAAAAAAAGGCATCTGCTACGGTTGTCCAGTATTTCGTCATAAAATTATGCGAACAAAATAAATTTAATTACAAACATTGATTTCAACGTGCTAAGAACGTAAACATCGTCACCTGTGAGGCAGATAGTAACAATTATTCCTACTCAATTTGTAAAACAAATGATAAAAGAAAGTTATATATAAGTTTACAATCTTGACATAGTTCAGAAAATAAGCTTGCTTATGATAATCTATTTCTGAGTATTAATTAAGAATAAGGGAAGAAAATGAGATATCTACAAAAAGGTATCTTCTAGAAAGAAGATATTAAAGCTCATAAAGCATAAAAAGTTGAGTGTTCCAATACAATGCCTCCAAAGTAAAAGTTGGTCTGCACCTTTTCTCAATTGGGGAAGCTGAGCAGTGGGGAAGGGGTCACGGCATGGCAGAGCATAGGCGTCGCGATGCCGTTGGACGCCCAACGGAGGTCACAGCCGGCGCCTCGCTCCGTCTGAAACGTTTCAATCAGCGCTAGCTTTATTAAAAGTTGTGGACGACTTGGCGCGGCGGCCCCAGGGCCCAAGCGTAAAGGCCACGCAAGGGATTGCGAGAAATATAAAAATAATCAGCCCAAGCCGCTCTCCTCTGAGACGGGAATCCTCGATTGTGGACGACGCTCTTTCAGAGATATGGTGGGTGATCGAACGATCAGAGCAAATTGGCTCAATTGATCGAAGCATATTATTTTCTGCCGTGTACCTGGATTAGCTTTAAGATAACTACAGCCAGATGGAATGGCGACGAACTGGGGATGGAAATGGTGTACAGTTGTGAAGGTAAGTCGCTGGTGTAATGGTCATCTCCTCATTATTCAAAGTAGAATATCCCGGGTTCTATTCCTGACTCATACCCATTTTTATCCGGTCGTACTTGTAAAATGATCCACGATATTACGATTACCTTATAATTCTTTAGAACTTTTCTCATTACATTGGGAGGTTCTGACATTATCTAAAAAAGTCCTCGATTTTTGCATGCTACATCCCCTTAATCTAGACGTCCAAAATCAACTCACGTATTATTCACAAACTTCTGAAACAGTTAAATTGCTTGTTCTTCATACTCCAAACGGGGAACATATTGTTCCTGTGAATAAGTTTGGAGACGTGATTTTGATGGTAGTATCAATTTTGACGCACTTTTGAACTGAGAAAAATTATTGGAAAACCACCTCGTTGCTTGAGATAGGAAACAGTTGAATTTTTTTTTACTATTTTCTGTTTCTAAAAACTCGAGTTTGAACCTCCGCTTCATTTTTCTACGAATCAAAATACAAAAAATTACACAATTTTTGCTTATTTTAATTTTGCGTTATAAGTTGCGAGTTTAATAATTTGTACGTGTTTCTGAGAATTTTTTATTGCAATTGGAAGGTAAAAATACTCAATTTTCTAGCTTTTTTAAGAGAAGGATCAACTCCAAAAATTTATATTTGCGAAACTGTTGAGCTTAGGACATAGAATTATTTACACAGTA
This sequence comes from Laupala kohalensis, assembly GCA_002313205.1. Classification (NCBI taxonomy): domain Eukaryota; kingdom Metazoa; phylum Arthropoda; class Insecta; order Orthoptera; family Trigonidiidae; genus Laupala; species Laupala kohalensis. The sequence continues at coordinate 248,761 of NNCF01127881.1, forward strand.
TTACTAAAATAGTTATTAATAAGATGTGTTAGTTTTATAATTTTATCTTTGTTAAAAACTGACTTTGTAATTTTTATAAAACCTTGCAGTCTCAAGATCGGTTAATCGTACAATCTTCCATCAGGTCGAAAAATAACCGTATTTAAAAGTACACCGCAATACTCAGTTAAAAACGCTCCGGGTTTGGGCGCCCACCGGGATTACACAAGCTCCGCCCCACACTGATCATCCGTGTTTTATCAAGCAAAGTAAAATCACAGTGTACCATTATTAATAAGCTAACTGTTTATTCTTTTGCTATTTTGACAAAATAACAAATACTCCCGTGAAATGCCGATTTACTTCAACTAGTTAATTAATAATCTTTAACAAACGTCTTCTAGAAACTAGGTTTTCAACTTCTCCCTCTATCGCAGATAGATATGAGTCAACAGCTTCTAAGAGCGACTGTTGTCAGACGCCATGTGTGACATCAGTGGGTAGGTCATCTCCTTTCCCAGCCTCTGGCTCTGCAGTTATTTTCACTCACCACACGAGGAATATAGGCCACACTTGTTGGAAGACGAGAGTTCTCCACTACCTACTTCCTTTGTTTTCCTCCTTTGTAGTGCTCTTTACTGGGAGGCTTTGTATTGTGTGTTGTCCACTCAGGTAGACAAATGACAAATGTTATACGCAAATGATAATGAGGTGAATTGGTAAGTGGATTAAAACTTGTCTTCAGAAATAATTGGGAATGTGCGATTGTCATGAGAATTAAAATGGGATGGTGTTTCATTTTGTACGGATGAGGAAGCATTCGACGATGGAGTGGGAGGCAGTGATGGCGAAGGAGAAGATGGGCAGTGATGTTAGCGGCAGATGTTGCACTACCAGAAAATTATCTTTTTTTGTGACGAAACCAAGAACGGACTCTTCTTGACTCAACCCTCTGGTTTGCACTGCTGTCAGTCTGTCATTTTCTGCTGTCAGTCCTATGAATGACACTACCATGTTTAGTTTTTGTTTCTGATTCATCAATATGTACGTCTTGCTTCATTTTATTGTCGTATATAACCATTTTCCACCAACTCTTTAAATGCCATTTTGTTCAATGTTGTTCATATCATGGATGTATCCAGTTCGTACCATCGCTACCTTCAGAATTTAGTGTTCTAACATATCTACTTCTATGTCACAACCGAGAAGAATACCACTACCAATCATTAAAGTTTTCAACGCTTAGCTGACATCATCACAGTCCAGTCATGACACCGTTTAATAAAGTATCATGTCGACTTTACCATGTAGTATCTTTCGATTGATTATTTGATCAGAATATTGTCACTACTAATGTTCTTCTTTCTCCTTCATTACCACCTCTTGCATTTGGAATACAGGAATTTGGAAGGGTAACACTTGATACAACAATAACACTCTGCAAACGCAACTCTACCTAGTTTATCTGCAACAGCGCGTAGAGTATCTGTAACAATGTGTACGGTATCTAAAAAATTACCTACTCTATCTACATCTCTGGATATCGGTGTTACTGCCAATTACGTCTCCAAAACTCACCATGACATTTGTAAAACTTCCAATAACTCTACAACTACCCATTGCATCTTCAGGCTTCATCTTCATCTGCAACACCACGTGTTACATATGCATGCCAACATCTACCAACGTCCACTTGTTCGTCCCTCATCTTCTCATTCTTCATCCCTATTATCACATGAATCTCCAACTTTACCACCACCGTCGTCACCAATGTCTCAACCGCTCGCCTCCATTCGCTGCCACCAGCTCATTCCCGTCCCCACTCTGAGCTATCAAGGAGACGTGGCTATTTCGCGCAGACGTGTCCCCAGTGCAGCTCAGCGCCTGTGGAATACAGCTCCTCGTCTCCCGCACCTTCGCCTGTTCGCCTGACCACCTCGAAGAGTCCACAACGTCTCTTTCTTCTTCTTCTTCTCTCAACTGACGATGGAAGGGGTTGGGATGGTCTGTAGGACGAGATGCTCGTCCACTAGAAACAGAGACGTCTGCTTCGGATTGGTTTTGTTCTCGAGTGGCACACTTCACTTGCCATTTACACTTCGATGGTTTCTCGGGTACTTTTGACGTGAAAAAATTACTTACATTGTTTGGAAGATATTTTTACTCCTTTTTATCGTTCGTAGGAAACGAACAAAAACTTAATAAACACATTCCTTAATTAGTTCGTCCAACGCCCTTTTGTTTCTGTTTAATTCGCAATTCATAAAAATAAAACACTTTTCATACTATGATAAATTTGAAAGTAACGTACTAGTATATATGATTACTGGTGCGCAATATATCATTAGATAAGGTCATTCTTATGTTGTTATAATTTACGATTAAAAATATACTGTAGAGTTATGCAAAATATAGGGTTTTTTCATACATTATTTTTCAAATGCTGTACCTTCAGCTTCGAGAACATTACCGCACAAACACTTCAACTGCATATCACCCCGTGAAATTGAGTGTGGATGATTGCGTTATATGAGCAAGTAAATTTGTTATCAAATAGTGTCGCTGAGACATTCAATGTTATTTTTTTACTTTCAAAATAATTTCTTTTATTCATACTATATCTTTCGAACATTTCAAACCGAGTTACTCACAAGTATTAATTAACTGCGATTGTGAGTCTAATTTTTATATAATTTTTTTCTTTCTGTTTATATATTCTTCAACCAAGGCGATTCTTTATCTCGAGTATAGAATAAGGTGTCTCCATGTAAAAAGGCCTTATGTCTTCGTTGACTCGTTTGTGGTATAAAAATTTACATCGGGTACATTAATGTTAGAATAAATAATTTGAGGCATGGCATCGCCACGGGAAAAACAAACTCCTGAAGGCGGAATCAAACTCATGGTTTATGGACTAACAACATACGCCGCGAAATTGGTTCAATATTCAATTTCAATAGGGAGCTTTATTTACAAAAAATATTATTTATGATTATGAATTTGAAGGGGTAATGATGGACAAACGTGTCTAAGTCAGTTAAAGCCAAGCCATTTCAGTGACGGAATATTTATAGCTTAGCTATTTAAAATGGATCCAAATTTTAAGAGTAACGATAAAGTTTCTTTGAAAATAGTTGTGATATCTATAATTGTGTCCATAATTACCTTTTATAGATTCAAATTAAAATCCGCCATGACTCTAAATGATTCATTTCCAATAACGATAGTAACAGATTAAATAATTAATCGGACAATTGTAAGAAAGGATTCTAAATTATGTGTTGTAAATTTGCCCCAAATGAGTTGCTTACATACAAGAGTAACTGAAATGAATATTTTGCAACAAAATTAATAACAATCAAAAAGTGTTTTGAAATAATCTTATGATATAAACTTCACTATTAGTAATTACCCGTTGTCCATATTTACCTCACTTTCCCCTAAAAAATTGAACTTTTTTACAGGCTTTTATTTTATTTTTATGGTGGTGTCTGGACATTTTTCTTCACAAAACGTGCTAATACAAAATTAACTGTATACGTATACGATTCAGAGAAAATGTTCGCAATATAGAGGTATTTCAATCTTCATGGGAGACTAATGATTACAATATGAAATATGTTGACCGAAACGCTTAAGCAGTGATTTAGCTCACCAATAATGGAATTCCAAAAATTATTTCGGATTCAGGGAGACCATAACTGTGAATTTCAGAAATTTTTTACTGATACCTTTACTGGTATTTAGTACACCATCACATTACTTCTTCGTTGATGTGAGTTTACTGAAGTGAATACGAGAATAGCAAAGTACACTCTTTATGACATGCAAAAATGGGTTAAAAGTGACTGTGTAAGTTAGAAACAAGCAGTAGATATTAAATAAAATACATTAATCATTACTTCAAGAAACATTTGAATAAATAGAATAGAAAAGCTTTATTCTTAGCATTAATATTATTTTAGGCATAATATTTTTGAATGGTTATACACTGAGAAAGGAAATGTATGTGCCAGAATGCTAGCGAAGACCCAAAATATATTTACTATAACGTGAACCAACCATTTCTTATACTTCGCATACTAAGGTCAATGACTTTTTATGAAAATGTGTATGTCGACAACTATGACTCTGATGTTGGCAACAATGTCGTCTCCGACAATGGTCACACACTGTCCCTTGTTGTGAGGACACACCGACCGTCGCGTCGCCCAAGCGAAGGGAGTGGATGCATTGGTGGTTAGGCCGTCCAAGTGAGGGGTGCAAAGGACGAGATGACGAGGAGGCGGCAGCAGCGACGATAAACGTAAACGCGAATGGCTGCTGCGTGGGATGGATCTGCCTCGGACACGTCTTCTCTCATCACGCTTCATGGCTCAGGGGTGGCCAGGAAACTGACAAAGCGTCAGTGAGGTTCAGAGGACACGCAGAAGTTGAAATAGGAGAGGACTTGTGTCTGAGTTGAAGACGAGTATCTCATGAACAGTCAGAAAATAATGAATTTACATTATAATGTTTCATGTCGTTCAAATACCACTAAAGTATATCTCGTGGGATATTTATGGATGCTATTTAATTGTAGGTTTTAGGGAAGACAAAATTATTTGAACAGGGTTTCAGAATTTAACTCATATAGTTCCAAGTTTTTGTTTTAATACTGAGAACAATCTGGTCATACTTCCGAAGCAATATTTTTACATTTACGCGTTATGAACATTAATGTTAATGATATCAATGTAACCTATGTAGTCTTAACCCCCCCCCCCCCCCACGAAGAAATTATCAAATAACTCTTCACACTCTTTGGAAAGTTTCTACATATGTTGCCAACTCGAGGTAATGTACTCGTATACAAGAATGAAGATGGTTCATTGCGAATATGTTAGGATGACTGAAAAAATATCATGAATTTTTACGCCACACCGATGAGCATCCGAGTTTATCATTCCTAGCAGGAAATCGAATCCACAATCTACGACAAGTGATCGATCCTGAACTTCTTTCTAAATAAGGCCAGCCTTATTCATTCTGTAGTATACTTTAGTAAAAAATCATCAAAAAATATTATAAAAAGTATTGCTGCATCGTACTTGATATTGTGTGTGTGTCACATTTTGAGAAATTAAATAAAATACAAGATAAGCATTATCAAAGAAAATTATCTTGGAATAAAAATATAAATTAATGTATAATTTCCAACCGATTGTAACATATTAATTAAAGGAATACAAAAATGCATTTTCCCGTTAGTTATTCAAAAAGAACGTTCCCACGTAAAACATTTAAAAATATTTCTTTGTCTTTCTTGAAAGTGCTTTTTTCGTTTATTTTGTATATTTTGTTTGAAAATGACATAAGTGAGGTTACAATAATCTAAAGGATTATAAGTTTCCCTAAAAATTGTCATTGTGAGAGAGAGAGAGAGTTATATTATTATGCGACACTTTCTTTTCATACAGGAAACATCAAGAGCGTTTCGATTGAATTTGTGTATCACGATGTTGAGATTCCTTACTCATGTAAACTACTTTTCCTCGTATAAATCCAAATAATTAAAGCTCTGGCATCCACAAGTGCTGGATTTTCTAATTAGTCCACTAACATGAACATTGAATTATTTTGCTTCCTCACCGATGTCATTTTTCCTTATTTCCCCTATCTCACGAGCCGATCCAGTGGGTAAACCAAAGAACATCCTTGTGTTAATCTTGGCAACTCTGATGCGCGCGCCGGTCGGGGCACCCCCGAAGCGCGGCGTCTCCGCGTATGAAACGACGCGCCCGCCGAGGGTATGTTTACATCCAACAGGCGGGGCCTGGGTATTCGGAATATAAGAAGAAATTGATGCCTCGGGTAAGATGCGCTGTCCATAACCATGAAGCACTATCGTGCTGGACGTCCGCGCCGCTACTCGTTCGCGGAGAGTGGGGATGCGGAAGGAGAGAGGGTGAGAGGGATGAGAGGGATGAGAGGGTCGAACTCTTTCGGGTCACGAAGAGATGTGGAGAGACGTGGGGAATATTATGAGGAAGATGGGAGTTTGTGAGACGTTTCCGTATCATACTGGAGCTCGTCATGTCCCTAAGGTGCGCTACTAGGAAGTACGATGTTGGCGAGACAGCATTCGTTTTCTTTCTTATCTGAAAGAGTAAATTCTCATGTGTCTCTTCACTTGTAATGTTATGGTTTCAATGTACGCATATATTAAAAATAAATGGATTTAAAAAATATGAGATGAATGCATCTCATTTGTAGGTTTTACAAACATTTCACAAATTATTTGTTTGTTTTATTATTAGGATATATTTTCAATTTTTTTTAAATAATGATAATTTAATGTATTTTTATCTCTCTCACCTCTAAACAATGTGATTTCTTATTTTCTCCCTATTGAAGTGGTGTGATTAATAGTTTTTTTAGTAAGTACAAAATTCGTTATAAACTATCCGTTAGACGTGATTGCAACACCTACCTCAGTTTAGGCAACTAATTTTCCTTCGCTCACTAGACCTGGTAATTTTCTGCTTTTCTTCAGTTTAATTTTTGTAATTTCTTTGTATATTTTATTCATGTTTACCTAGTTGCTCTTTAATTATTTATATAAATTTAATAAATTAGTAATAACATAAAGCACGTGATTTATTTGTAGTTGTCAAAGTACCTGTAGATATATTAAATGATTTTACAGATTGTTTTTGGGTTCTAATGTATAAATTATAAACGTTAATATTTATACCAAGAGGAAAACAAAGTGTAACAGTTGTTCTCAAGAAAGTATTTTAAAATAGTAGAAAATGGATTATATTTGATGATGGAAGAGAGAATTTTCAGGATTCCGATAGGGAGACCCCATTGCGAAATTATTCTTTCAGAGAATTCAAATTGTTATATACACCTTAGTTGTACCCTGAAAATATTATTTTTACCAATTTTTGTTTTTGTAAGTTTGTATTGTTTTTATTTCAATTTCATTTAATGTGATTAGAGAAAATCGTGAGAACAAAATAAAAATTGGAGTGAAATATCTTTTTATCCCAGGCAAAATATCTCATGAAAATTGAATGTTTTTTCTCGTGAATGTTTTTTGTCGTGAATGTACTTTTAGATTACTGATTCAATTATATTGGTAATTCTTACATTAAAAGTGATTCTTCTCTTTTGACTTGACCTGTGGGAATGTTTCTTTCCATTTCACCATATTTTTTCAGTCTTTTCATACCGTGCCTCCTAAATACCTCCCTATTGATTTTTTTCTCTCCTCTCCCAAATCCGTCAATATTTCATCCTCTACAAAAGGATTCTTAGCGCACCGGTTTTTGGTACCTGCTATATATAAAGTGTGTACGTTTTATTTCGAAATTTACTTCCTGCTGGGATTGTGTGCGTGGTGTATATATGAAGACATAAATTACGCAATATCGGTATAGCAGGAATATATGAGGCGAAGCGGCAAGGAAGACGCTTGGGGACTCTCTCTGTGAGTCCGAGGCTGCTCCGCTTCCCGCCCCCGCAACGTCACCCCCCTTCCTTTCCTTACCATGCACCGCAACCCTCTCCGTCACCTCCCGGCAGAAGTTACGCGAACTCTACCGCCCCCTTTGCCACTCTCTAACTCTTACTCCCCTCCGTGAAGCGGTGGACGGTGAAGGCAGCAACGGTCAGCAAAGCAAGCAACCTCCCTCCCCTTACCTCATCCCTCATCACCGTAACGTCCCTGGCGGAGGACTCCAGACCAGGGCGCCGTGTCTGCCCTTTGCGCGTATATATATATACGGAGCATGCGAGCTTCTAAGGATTAAATTTGATCAGTGTGGACATCAAGATTCATTGCACCATTACAGAAATGATCTATGTCCGCTTTTAGAGGGAAACTACATTTCACTAACTCGCCTTCTCTCTAGACATTGCTCTCTCTTCACCCCTCCTTCTCGCGAGGTTCCTCCGTGCACCACCTCCGTCCTCACCGCGCGACGGCCGTCCTCGAGGAACTCCACCCCCGCGTCCTCAAGTCCCAAGTCGCCTGCCTGACTCCTCGGCGCTACCACCGACGCAACCTCACGCACTGCGATGGTATCCGTGAGTTGGTGATAGCGAAGGCTTGCGTCTCGGACACGGAGCGGTTACGTTACCTCTGCTGTCGTAGGGGGTCGAAGGAATTCTTATTGCAGATAAAATATAACACTCCTCTTACAGAAGTCCTCGAACAGAAATTATTCAGAGTAGAATAGACACTCTTCGAGCAGAATTTTTTTTTTTTCTATTACTCAATGTGTATAACATACCTGATAAAATTTTGTCAATTTAACATAACTCACAATTGATCATTCATACATTACTTCCATGTACTTACATATAGAGAACGTAGGTAAAACGTTCAAGCAGATGACGAATCGTGACGAGTCGGGAATCAAACCCGGGATATATGCCACTGGTCACAAATCTGGGGGAACAACGACGAAGACACTCATGTATAGCAATTTTTCATGTTCATATTTATCCTCGCCCTTTGGAAATACATTCAGTGAATGTTGAATGAGGCTAAATGTTGTTCGTATGTGTATATTTACTCAAATATTTTCGAGAGATTTCTCCCTAAAAGATTCTGGTTATGTTAAGACAATGTGTTTATTAGGAACACGTTGTAACAATTTTTGAAAATGTTAGTGTTATTACTAGCGTTCACTGGGCATTATGTCAGTATAGCAAATAGCGGACTTAATGTACTTTTAAACTTGTCTTCCTATTACAGTGTTATGTTGTCAATTGGTTTACTATAGTCACGGGTTAATTTATGGTTCATTTCGATAAGTAAAAATTACACCGTATTAATCTCTTTATTTTCCTGTTGAATTTTTTGCCTAGTAACCTCCTCTGCCCTTGCTCCGTACGTATCCTGTCAATGACACGTACTTTACGCAATTTTTTACAGCACTCTCATCCCTTTTTTCCGATCCCACCCTTGAGTTCATTCCAGATACAAAACCAACTGATCGACTATAATTACATAGTAGTATGATATTAGATTATGATACCTCTAATTTATCTGTGAAATGATAGATTAGACAAGTTTGTCCGAAATAACTTTCCGAAATGATTTTCACTTGAGGTTTTTCTCGACCAATACAAAAAATGAGTATAAAGATTAGCTTAACATTTCCCAGAAACCCAGCATCTCCCCTTAACTCATTCACTCCTTTGTCTTTCTCTTGAGAGACCCAGATGAGCGAACGTCATGTGGAAAAAAAAGGCTGTTGAACAACGCTAATTTTACCATCTCCCCACAAATCGAGCTAGAAGACAAATAATTAAGCTAATGCTATATAGATACAAATGAGAGTAAGAAAATCTTTAGATTTTTTTGTGTTTGCGTGTTGGCAAGGTGGAAAGGCTTGCCTAAGCATCCATGTTCCCCTTGGTCGTCCTTTGCTGACACCGACGCATCCTCGTCCTCGTTGCCCCTAGAGACGCGTGTAGTAGAGCCGTGGGTCACCGCTGCCGTCAGTGTCGTTTTTATGCGCCCTCCTGCGGGGGGAGCGCAAATTAACGGACGGTGGAGGACCTCTCCAAGTGACGTCCCCTAGAGGCCTGCAGCGAGTCGCCCTGAGGATTCTTATACGTCCACTTCCTCCGTGTCCTCCTATCCTTGTCTGTCGTGTGATCTGTCCGTCTATTCGAACCACCTAGAATTGCATCTTTCTTTCATTTCTTCGTTTGCTCGTTTCGTCCTTATATTATTTCATGAAAACTACCTCTATCATCTGATGTGTTCTGTTTTGTAATATTCTACTCTTTACCTCCATCCTCCATCCCTTAAAATTTTTTTCTCTATTATTATAGAAAACGATCTTACATTTTTAGCGAATATATCTAAGCTTTCAAAAAATCAAACTTTTTGTATTTTCCTCATAATACCAACTCAAGTCGTATCAATATGTGGAAATAAAATTTTAATGGATAACTTTCTTAGTTATTTTCCTTTTGGAAATTGAAATCAATTTCGATAAAGCATATTTGAGTGTGGACTTGGCAGTCAATGTAAATAACAGTACATTGACCCAAGGGTGATGTTTTTGTAGCTTCAGGATCACGAGAGTCATAAACGTTCAACTGAACTGTATTTGCTTTGGTATCTCCATAGGACAAAAACTACTCAGTTTGTGTAACCAACCTGTAAAAATGTATGAGTCAGGTAATCGATTGTTTTGTAAAAATATGATTTGGATATGCATGCTTGTGTAATACTTGGGAACATACATATTTTTGTAACGAAACAAAATAGTTTTGTGTAAATAGTCGATCTAGGAATCGATTACTTTGTACATTATTATGAATAAAAACACATTTCTTTGCTTTCTATCACTGAATATTTTGTCACAAAAACGACTTCTGCAGTTTTCGCAGTCCGGGCTTGACATCATTACCAAACTGCAGTCGTAGCTTCTGTAAGAAAATATATTCAGTGATAGAAAACAAAGTAATGCGTTTATATTATTTAACTGTTCGTGTAATTTGGAACAAGGATGAGTATTTGACAAGAGGATATTCTCTCTCTGTTTTGTGTGTTCGAAACGAGAAAGATATTTTAGAACAGAATATCATTTCAGGGTTGTGTATTTTCGAATGCATCTTCTGGAGAAAGCCTGACGCAGACTTCCGGAGCATGTCGACGCGTGGGCCAGCTCTTGAAGGTCTGGCCCTTGATTCCTCACGCCAGGAGCGCCGCTTGGTTCATCGCAGACCTCCGTCCTCCGCCCTTTCGCCCTCTTCAAGCCCATGACGCTGCCACGACCCCTCCCGTGTTAGGAAGTGTTGTGAATATGTCCAACATATGGCGGGTACTTCAGCTATTTTTGGGGAAGCATTGTTGTGTCACGTATTACAGATTGAGACGGAACGGGTTGAGAGGGGAAGAAAATAAAATAAATGAAGGTGTCCACGTGCCTGTTAACAGAAATATGGGATTCGGAAAGAAAGTGCTTCATGAGAAATGGAATTCCGTTCGGTTAACATCCGGTCGTTTGTGACTGAAATGACTATCTTTTCATGAGAAAGAGAACATGTGTTGAATTACGTTTTCAATTAATCTCCCGTAAATACATCTGGCTCAGGGGCTAACATGCTTGCTCTCTTTGAACAGAGTCACTCCGGGTTCAATTTCCAGCGATATTTTATTCTGCAGTAAGTGGCAAATTAACTGAATTTAACCTGCAAATAACAGAAACTGTAGCTATCAAAAGTTGTATTTAAACCAACACAGTTCTCGAAGGCGTGGCACTCATCGTCAGTGGTTATACGCAGACATTGATGATACGTTGTAATTACCAAAAAGTAATTTATTGAAAAGTAAATTAATGATAATAAGACAGTAAAACGAATTGGCAGTAATAACTTCTTCCTACTTATTCAAATTCATTATTTAATTAATGTTAAAATTTTATTTTCACGGGAACTTTACAAGATTTTTGTTAATCGCTATTTATGTTTGCATCGTACACGTGGAGGTACGAGTTGAAAAAACCCTTAGTTCCGAAAACCTTAACAAAAACGTATTTACGTTTTCGGAATGACGGAGAGGAGTAGGTTTTTTTCGAAACCAGATGTAGACATTAGTTTTCCTTATATTTTGAAGGTCATATCTGAAGAATTTCCCCAAGAAGTACCCAAATTCTGCATTAAGAGGTGGGAAATATGGTGGTTTTTAGTTATCTCATGCAGACAGTAATCACTTTGTTTCAAGGTGAAGTATGCAAAGTTTTATCAAGATTGGGATAAAACAGTACATTTGTATGAAGGACACGGGCAGCCCCGGACATATGTTTTTACTGAGATAAGAAAAAAGAAACCTTTTTTATTTCCTTGGAACGGAAATCATATATTGTGTTATTTCCATGACTCAAGAATTAATGCACTCACCTTCTACCTCTGGAGATAGTGGTTCAAACATAGGTAGATGGAAAGAGAATTTTTCATAACGGACAAATAGGGTACTCCTGTTTTTCCTGCCATGCAACACATACCTTCGCATACCCATCCCTTCATTAGCACCCACACCTGAATTCTTACGATACATAAATTTATATTAATATTCTAATATCCGATTATTTCTGGAGAAGGTCATTCTCGTATTGTGTCGTATTGAGAAAATACATACGATACAACCGCGCACTCCAAACTCCATCGGAAGTCTCCAACGATCTCCCTCGCGAAGTGTAGAACACTAAGTCTCCACGCAATGTCTCATCATCAACCAAGCTCGACGGTGAAGCGAACACCCCCTGCGTAAGTCTTCACCCCCACACCGCTCCCTTTCCTTAACGGTTGGTTCTCTCGGCCGCATTCGGTAATTCCGCCAGAACAAGCGACGACACGCACGGCGCAGCGGCATAAATCTCGCTTTCGCGGGAGCTCCTTCTCTTCTGCTTCACCCCCCCTCCCGCCCAACCTCTTCTCCACCCTCACTCTCCTGGGGAGAGGATGCTCTGACGTGTGGCGGCAACGACGAAACGCAGTTTCACCCCCACCCCTCACCCGCACCCCGAAACGAGTATTTACTCTTCTTCCAAATCGAATTATTTTCCAGACTCACCGGCCGCGGATATCTGGTAGCACGCAACTCGAATATATGTTTGTATGTCCCAACCCTCCCCTCCCCCCGCCCTCACCGAAGGGCAAGACGCGTAATTTACATGTAAAATGCGGCGAAATCAAGGATTCGCCGCATTTTCTGCCCGGCAGTAAATCTAATTAGGACTACGGTTCATGCTTAAGTGGTGAAACCCGAAATCACACAAACAAACGGCGAGGCGACGACAGACGAGAAGAACAAGTGGCCCACGGCGGATCGGGTGCGTTCTCTAGAGGGAGTTGCGAGCGACGCGGTGAGAGCGCGTTCAAGAATTTCCGAAATACTTCCAACGTCGAGTGAGAAGCGTTCGTTGCGGTTGGAGTAATGGGATTAATGGACTTTAATCAGGCGGCGCGGAGTGATGAGGCGCTGCTAATGGGAGGAAGAGGACCTAGAGGAGAGAGAGGTGGGTGAATAAATTTGGGCTCAAGTCAAGAAGGTGGCTTCGTTTGATGAATTCTCTGGGTCGGATCCGGTGGCCCAGAGCGAGTATGGAGAGGGGATGTGGGAGATGGTGACGGAATGAAATGGGAAACGCACTCATGGGAAAGGGGACGCAGACGATAGATGGATTCGAGAATATTCGTGATGTACACGTTTTCTATTGTTGGTAAAGTATTATTCACGATGTTATTGAGGACAATGAATATGTAACTAAGAAGGAAAGGTTGTACCAAGAGACATTGTGTTTAACAAGTTGTAAAATTCGGTTCCGTCTGTTCAACGAGCACGAATAGATATTTTGAAGGGAGTAGTTAAGGTAAAATCTTCCATAAAGTAGAAACATAACTCCTTTGTCACATTATATTCGGAATTTAGCATGTCCATATTAGTTAACCTCAATCTTTACATGTTGTCACTTATGCGTCTTCAGCAAATAAGATTCATGATAATGGAAGAAATTATCTGGAGAAATGGTTGAATATATTTAAGATTCGGGTTTTGTAGTGTTATTTTTTAAATTAAAAGTTTTTATAAGTATGTCTTAAAATTGATTAAACTACAACTCGGGGAAGAAATACTAAATTAACAGTACTTCTTTCTGAAATTTCTTAAACAGGTCCGACTAATGGAGACCTAAAAATAAACTTCTTTGAATAATTTGAAACAGGTGAATTTAACTTTTTTTTCAACGACATTCAAACATGGATCAATTGAACAGTTGAATTGAGAAACTAGGCACAATATAGTATAATTATATTAATAAATACATTCGAAAGTTGTTTGCAATATTTACCACTCAAACTGGTTTCAAAAATAGGAATTATCCATTACTTGGCGATTGCATTCTATTTCAGGCTTCAGTATTTTTTTAAATAGATCATAAAGTCGTCTTAACATCGGGCACGTCATAATAGCGACGAACTTGAGGTGAAACTGAGGACCTCCAGCTCCGGAAGACTGTGGCTCCGTGCTACCTTAATTGAGTTGCGGTTCCCAGTATGGCTCTGCAAGCGGTGCTCGAAGATAATAAACCCCTTCCAATCTAGAATATATACTTCACAAATTTTTCAATAAAAGTTATTTTCAGTTTTCTGTGAACGGAATGATTCAAATTAGAAGTTGAATGTCGCAAATACTCATCACGGAACCGTACTCCTCTGAAGGAGACCAGGGACGATTCGTGTAGATCATCGACTTCGGAAATAGGATTAGATACGTCACTTTGGTGACGCAGGTAATATTTTATGCAATAAGTAACTAGCTTGTCTAATTTCGCCAACCATTCTCCCGTGAAAAGGATCTTCGGCATGAATCACAGAGGACATCCTGGCACTAGAAGTGGTGTGGGTGGGAGGGTGAGAGGGCGTGGGGAAGGGTAAAGGATGGATTCAGTGGAGAGGCATGAGCGGTTGCAGCGGTTTGTGGAGCATTGGGGAGGTGGAGGGGGTGGTAGCGGAGCGAAAGGGAATCGCATGGATCTTCAACATGCAAATGTTAGACGTTAGGTCTGTCACGGATTCGTGGTACAAACCGCGGCATTAATCTGATTCTTCCCCGACGTGGAGAGCTTGCTGCCAGACCCTATCCTCCCCCTTGGCTTGGAAGGGCATGCTGAGCGTTAAGATGCGTTTCTCTCATGTGTCTTTGGTCGTTCGATTTTCTCGTTCGATTTCCGTTTCATTTCCTTTTTTCTCCAAATTTTAGGAAATGTTTTCGAATTTCTAATTCTTCTTATATTTTTCTTTTCCCCTTGTTCTTTAATGTACAGCTATTATCTCTCATATAATAAAATTAGCGTTTAGAAAGTTTCGGTAATGGGGTAGAATTTGGCTGAAAAGTTTTAAATTTTTCCCTATAGTATACATAATAAACAATATTTTTATAATGTTATAATTGTATTATATTTATCTCTCAATGAAACATCATCACTTCTGCCGTGAACACAAGTTTGGGACTATTATGGTCGTTAAATTTCTATTACGTATCGTTAATATTGCCTTATTATATTAATCATTGCCTTTGTATTTTAAAATTCTCTTTCTTCCCTGCTTTAGCATCACTTCAATTTCTCCTTCTTCAGTCTTCCTCACTTTCTTTACTACGATTTCCTAGTACCTTCTCTTATCCTGTATTGCGTTTTCCTCAGTTCTTCATTGGCACTATAGTTCGTATCACATGAACACTACGCTCCTCACCTTCTTCTCTTTAACCTTCAGGGACGATCTTTCGTGTGGACGTAAAGAACATTCAGACTAACATAATTCTGGTGGATTACTCCCACAGCTTGAGATTCATTGCTTTCGCCTCTAGAGGTGGAGGCGCGATGTATCCTTGAGTTCCTTCAAGTTCCTTAGCAAAGATCCTTCTGCTCTTCGGTCTCGTTGGACATGTCATGCGACGGAATTAACAAACGTGACGTCGTAACTCGAATCTGAGTCAAGATTCGATCACTCTTTGCCAAAAATTTCAGTAATAATTTTGTTTGATTCTTTTCGCAAAGATGGTAATGATATTAAATAGAATATCTTCAAGTCTGTGGTCGAATGCTTTCTACTCCATCATTTCTTCTAAAGAGTTAAATAACTTATTCATTGTGATGAAAGAAGTTAATATGAGATTCAATTTCCCGTCAAATCTTTTAAAATAATTTCCGGTAATATTAAAATGTATAAATTCCTATTATAATTCATTGCTATAATATTTTTAATATTAACTGATTATAATACAAAATTATTATCATGCATGCTGTTGTGTTTTATTATTCATAATAGAATATCTTTATCTATATTCAACCTTGGCGCGGTTGAGAACATTCTTTCTGAAGTCCACCCTAGTTCGAATTTTGTCTTGATTTCCTTCAGTTAATATGTGTGACACCAGCTGACCAGGGTGTCCAGGTGTCCATGTCAGTGAAAAACAAAATTGGGGTCCATGAGATGTAAATGGGGGTATACGATATTGGATCTCATTTTAGCAGGTCATGACATTAATTTTGGCTTTCCATGAATGGAATAATTCTCATACAGTGTACGTATGTCATGTGTTTGTCATACGTTATTTAACTCGTTTTATGGAATATCGCGAGAAAGTTTTTAATTGCTTTTCCATCTTCATACCAGGGGTTTCAGCGCGGTTGCCAATCTCCAAAAAAAAAAGAAAAAAAAGAAGCAAACTGGACATCACTGACCGAGGAGATTTGAGATTAAATGTAACTAAATCGATGCAAAATCTTGAAAATTTGTGATTAAAGGATCAGGTTCATCCCTCCCACTAAAACTATTTATTTTTGCTTAGTTATTTTATGTAATAGTAAATTTTAATTTGGTTGGTTTTAATTTGAATTCAATTAATAAATGTATAAAAAGTAACGTGTTTTTTTTAATGTTTTTCGCACTACAGTTAGAAAGTTAAATTTTTCAAAGTGAGTAGCACTGTACCAGCTGTCAAAAACACATTTGAATTTGATGAATTTGATGAATTTGCAAAAATTCAATATTAGATAAGCAGGGGGTGTACCCAAAACCGATAAAATTAGAAATGATCTACGAAACCAAGAAGTTTGAGGACCTCTGCACTACACCATTTCCCGGGAACCGCGCACGTCCAATTTTCACTTCGAGGCATGACGCGGCTGCACCATTTCATTAAAATTCGTCGTTATTACTATTCGTCACACTTTTACGATATAAAGACGTTTTCTATCTTTAACAAATGCACAAAACAAATAATTCATTAAATTTGATGATGATATATGTTTTCCTAATTAAATTACTCTCAAATAGAAGTATTTTAACATTTCTAGTTTCTAAAACGCTTTATCGATAATTAGATTAATATTTGTAGATAAAGATATGCGTTTTGAGGCAAACAATATTATCATTTTTAGTTACCACCTAATTTAATTCAACGTACTCTCTCATTCGACTCTCGCAAGCGATTATTAGTTGCCGTTTATGAATTCTTTACAATTCAAATTCCATTTTAGGATTTCAATGATTTCAACAACAACAAAATTAACACAGACAGAATCGCAATCTAATATTTTTCTATTTACCGTTACTTTTGTAGTTTGTCATACAATTAAAATTAAATTGGATTTGCAGTAAATTCATTAAGTACCTCCGATGTGATGTACTTTACATCTCAAACTGCGATAAAGTCCGCAGAATTTGAATTGAAGTAAGTACTCGCGGGCAAATGAACTTTTACGTAGTCCACATTATTAAGTTTTATTATTATATTTATTTAACTTGAAAATGAAAGAATGAATAACTGTTTTTATACAGTTTAAAGTCTTTTTACTACAAGAGAAAAATGTATTGCTTTTACTATATTGTGGTAGTTTACTGTTTCTTTACTCTTCTGTAACTACGATATTCTCATTTTCGTTTGACAGCGAAAACGTCCTACATGTCCACTTATAAATTTGCTTACATAATGTCTTAATATTTGATGTGGCGTGTTCCATTCCACTTAGCCACGCTTTCAGAAGAATGAGAGATTTTACGAGGAGTTACTGGGAATTCTGGAGATACCGAACCTTCTCGAGTGAATGAGGGGTCGAGAATAGACTGAGTGGAGAATCTCACTCACGCTCAGTATAAATATTAGATATTTTAAATTAATTAATTAATTATATAGTCACTGCTATCTTTGGAACCGTTTGATGTAAGAAATCAGAAAACCTTTTTTTATATTTATTTATGTGACGAAATTTCACTCGATGACCCAAAACGTTTCGAGTTCAGAGAATTTTTTGGCAAAACTACCTCTTAAATGACCATTATACTTCAGTAAATTATTCATCTAAATGGATAAAATAACGAGTAACATTTCTGAACAAAGCTCTCCGCATTCCCAGAATTACAAAGATGAAAATATTTCCGTATTCTTGACCCCTCTGTCTGTAAAGAACAGACTCTCTCATCCAATTGTTGCGGATCTCTGGTGTTGTTCCCTTTGCCAACACACTCCTCTACAAAGCTCAGAGAACTCTCTCNGCGGATCTCTGGTGTTGTTCCCTTTGCCAACACACTCCTCTACAAAGCTCAGAGAACTCTCTCCCTTCCCGATCAACACCGGGACGAATACGAGGGAGGGTGACGTCTGGCAGAAGAAGAAGGGGACGTAGAAGCGACGGCACACGCCATGTCAGCACGTCCAACAGTGTTTTGTACACACGTCCCGAGGGTTTGGAGAACAGGCACTGTACGACACAGAACATACGCTGCATTAAGAAAGTTCCTCCATGCCTTAGGTTAAAGATTTTCCTTGAGCTATCAAATTTTATTAATTGTTGTGGAAGGTCCGTGGTCAGAATTTTCTTTTGGGGAGGAATTTGCTCAGACTTTACATTTTCCTTTACATTTTTGAGCATATTTTTTAAAATTTTATTTTCTTCGTATAACCTGTAGCAACATTAGAATTTTTATATTTCCCTTTTTAAGTATCATTTCAACGATGCGGTGCATACATGACAAAGACTTGCATATGTTCAAGGTAAATACATTCTGGACAGAGAAGGTGAAGAAAGTTAGCAATTATAGGATGACTTCTAATACATACATTTGATGAAAAAATATAAACGGATTTTGCATATTTTTTTCCTGCTTATTGGAGAAATACAATTATTTCAGAATTTACATTATACCCATTTCTCTCGTTATAATGAAATTTCCTCACAATATTTTATATCTATTTTGGAACTCGTGAAATTTTTAAGGGGAAGTAATGTGAATACGTATTATATCTTTAGGAGAAGAAACATTTACAAGAATTTACAGTGGTGTAGTGATTGATGAGCAGTGAGAGATTCCATTGTAATTTTACTTGACTTATTTGGTTTATAGTGTAGTTTAATTGTAGATGAATCATACTCTTATATTCAATAATTAATTACATTTGATTGTAGAATTGACGTTTGTTGATGTACTCTTTTTAGAAATATATATTTACATTTTAATTTTTTCGAATATACGTAGGAATTTTAATAAGTACGTTTGAATATACGTTCGAAACATTATAACTACGGAAATAGAATGACTGTGTTGATGTAGGTTATTTGTTTGATCTTGTAAACTGTGCCTTAATAATGTCGTGTACAAAAGCTAATTATATATCGTAAAAAGAACGTTCCCTTTGTGCAGATAAAACATGAGTTGTTATTCTGCTTCAAACAAAGAATTTGTCCTGATATTATTTGTCAGGTAACATAACTAACTTGGAGTGTGAAGTGCCTGTTTCCATTCAATCGGACACCACATGCATCCGACAGAAAACAGCGCCACTTATCATCACAAAACATTGCCCTCGTATAACAGCAGTCTGCCAAACTCTGCACGAATAAACTCATTCGAATGTCACAACATCAAAAACCCCTGCGCAGGTCAATCTCCACAACTTCTAAACATCCAAAACAAGCAGCTCGAAAAAAAAGGGCAGCATCACTACGAGCACACGTACGTTGTATTCTTTTTTTTTTTTTTATCACAGCGACACAAACCCACTGGCGGTACGCTTCACACAGCCACCCCACGGCGATCCCTCGTAGAGGA
Organism: Laupala kohalensis; assembly: GCA_002313205.1. Classification (NCBI taxonomy): domain Eukaryota; kingdom Metazoa; phylum Arthropoda; class Insecta; order Orthoptera; family Trigonidiidae; genus Laupala; species Laupala kohalensis. Next base: position 268,363 of record NNCF01127881.1, read on the forward strand.
TAGGCGAGAGATCGATAGGACATTTGTCGATCAGCGGCAGGATTGAGGAAACAACTGCGTAAAAAAACGGGGATTCCCCCTTCCCCACACCGACCTGCTCCACCCGCTAACTCTTTCGCGAAACGCTTTCGTCCACAGAGGAAAAAAAAAGAGCGACACGGCTCGCGTCGCACCAGGCAGATATCTGTCATTGTTGCGGGAAACGCTTCGCAACAAACGGTTTAGCGACAAAACAGAGCTCTTTAGAGGCAAATGCAACCATTATTTGCCGGCGCGTCCTGCCGCTACAGTAGATGAATGCCCGGGTCCGGACTTTCAATTTACCTGCGCCCCGGAGTATAGATAGGCTTGGAGGAGCCATCGGTCTTTCGGGTTCGCGGGCCGCGCGCCCGTTCACCGCCTCTCGCCGCCCTGGCCTCCCTCCGCACGAGCTGTTTTGTGTGTGTCGCTCCGAACAGTTTCGCTCTCTTACTCGATTCGCCGAGCCTGACCGGAGAGCATACAGACGGCCGAATTATGAAAATGACTTGGTCCTTTGGACTTCTCCAACCCACCCCCACCCCTTTACCGTCTCCGTTGTCATCCCCTCCTCCGCCTCCAGAGTCTTCGTCGTCGCGCTCCGCCTTCGCAGCGTCGTCTTCGTGTCTCTGGGAGAAGGATGGACACGCGAAGGAAGAATGTACCCTTAGGGTTCTCTTCCTCTTTCGTCTCGCTTGTCTCCACGGAAGAAATAGACTCTGAGTCGAATGCTGGAGCTGCATCAGAAGAGTGAGTGGCAATGAAGATGAGGAACAAATGCACTTCGGCAATGGATTCAAGACAAAATGTCTTGCCTTCTGCATCTAATAAATTAATTTCTTCCGCCATTTTAATATTCAATACATCACAAATATACAACCCGTTTGTATACATTAGAAATACATTTTTTTATTTCAACCAAATAACTACATATTTTAAATGACTAAATATTTAAAAAAATTAAAAATCTAAAAAATTAAGTACCTATGAGTCTAAAATATTTAAAAAATATGAAAAAGTTGCATGATTGAAATTAAAAGTCGTGTAGTTTTTAATATATATTGTACTCCTATTGTATCTTGGAAATATGGAGATGACTACTTTTCGGAGACGCATAAGTGAGTTCTGGATTTTCCCATTACTCTACTCACACCCCAAGGAAAATTAAACGTAATACTAAAGAATTTTAACAGTGTCTTTACATTTTTGTTCAACACTTTTGAAACGTGGGATAATGTGTAAAAAAGTAAAATGTTTTGTTGAGACCTCTATGTTGTCCTTGAATCAATGAAAACGTAACTCAAGTTATCCAATATGGGTTTCACCCTCACAACCAGAATTGGAAATTCTGCTTGTGCAGATATGATTTGTACGGTAATGGGATTCCTGTAAGCGATGTATTTTTACCATCGTATCACATCAACTACACTCTTATCACTTTGGCATAAGAAAGAGAATCCAGCTATAATGGATTCAGAACTAGCACAATGATATTACACTGAATTAAGTAATTTATTTATATTTTAAAATATTTTTATCAATAGTAAATTTAAATATACCGTACATCACATAAAGGTTGTTTTTTTTCAAGCAGAAAGCGAACGAAAAAATACAAGACCAGATGTCTTCGCATTATGGACAAATACCAAGCAAAACTACAAAAAACGCGTAATCGTTCTCTTTAAGTCATAACCAATTTGTTCTTCTAACTCGATCTACCATATGCGTACGACGATTCTTGGTATTAATAGAATATTTATCAATATCAACTATGGTAAATAAAAAACCTCACTTAAGTATTATTAAAATTTGAAAAATATATCTTTCATATTTGAGAAGAAATTCAATAATCGTTAGCAGAAGTTTAAGAAAACGTAAGAACGTATTACTTAAAAATTGATAAAATGAATGAACTTCCTTTATTAAAAAACTGCCTGAGATATCTTATATATTCAAGACACTCTTTCGTAGGAAACGTTTATGGATATTCATCTGTTCCTTTGATAAAAGGTGGTGATTTACTGCAAGAAATATTTGAATCGGAAAATATTGTGTACCTCGTCTCATTGAAACTAGGACACACACACAAAAAAAAATTTACTAACATAATATTTTATTTGATATTATTTATATATTTGTATTATTTGATGTATAGTCGAGGTCGTAATAATGGAACCCTGATATGGACTGCTTTTCTTTAGAGTAGCTCCCATCACTTCATTACCAGAATGAAACTTTTCATTACTTCCCTGTGTGCGTTTTTAATTGTATAGTTTCACTATCAAAAGGACATTTGAAATTCATTGAATTTTTCTGCGGCTGCAGCGATGGAGGCACTGGTGGGGGACGCGTGTTGTGCGAAGGGGAATGCAACAGGTGCTGGGCCCACGCTTCGGTCCGACTGCCGCTTTAACCCACGCCCTCCCTCCCTCTCGACGCCTCACCCGACTCCGTCTCTTCTACCCCTTCCCAAGAGCTGTCATCCCCTTCACTTCTCTCTCTTCTATCCTTTAGTCTGGTCGGTTTAGGCTCCAAATGGGGTTGCACCACCCACATCCCCGTATGCGTTCGTTCTCTATTTAGCGTTTCTCTTCTCTCCCTGTTCTTATAGAGTCCACCCTTTCCCAAACAGATTTGTCCTGACTATTTCTGTGTTATTATTCTCGCTTTTTTACCTCCTTCATTGATTAATTTTATATTCCATCTTTTCGCTTTCGTTCACTTCCTTTGGTGAATCTTTTCTTTTCGTTCACTTCCTTTACGAAAACTCCTCATATTTATAATAGTGGTGTATTCGTCCCCCTAAATTCCGTAAATATTCTGGCACCTGTGTTACAATGACTGATGGTAAAATAATCGTTTTAATAGAGTCTGTATCCTTACGGTCGATTTAAACTACTTAGTGATTCCTCGTATATCGTTTACATAGTAGGAAAGTAGCTTATCTCTTAACTCTCACCAACATTTTTGTACTTTAACTTCTATTCCGAATACTCTGTTCCAAAAACTGAAAAAAGTAGATACTTAGTTGGTATCACCTTAAACACTATGCAGTACCTATAGTAAAAAGTTGAGTTGAAGAGTCTTGTCCTAATGATATTTTTAAATTTATTTGTTTAATTGAGCAAATATATTCGTGAATAGTTTTTAAAAGAAAAGCATGTCAAATAATTTCAAGTGTGCTTTCCGCACCTCATTCCTCACCCACCCATGCGTGTGCTTTGGCTATCTCCTCCAGCGCTCCTAGTTCCGCAAACGTGAACTCTGTCACCTCCAAGGTCACCACCCGTCCCTACCTCTTCCACCCCAATTCGACCGCCAGACCCCTGAGCCACCTCGGGGCGCAGCGTTCCTATTCTCCTCCGCACAGGACCCGGAAGTTTTTCTCTCTCGGAGAAATGGGGATGGGGGAAGAAGGAGAGCGCTTGAGTTTCTTGAGGTGGTGGCAGCGGTGGGGACTCGACGGGGAGAAAAATTGAGCTCCTTGTCGCGCCAGAGTGCATAGAGCAAAGAGGGGAACATGAAGCAGATGAAGGAGAAAAAAAATTGTGGGAAGTGGGTTAGTGGACTTAAGGGAGGAAAAAGGAGCATCGTCGGCGAAGGGAGAAACAAAACGGGAGGCATTCGAGGGTGCGGTCTGGGGAGAAAGCGGGTTCGGCGAAGGGTTGGCTAAGAGTGGGAGTACCTTCAAGAGGGGGTAGGGGGTACTGTCTACAATTGCTCCGCTTCGACCTCGGAGGGGAGAGAGTAGACAAACCTATCAAAAATCATTGTATTATTTTTCGATTTATCACTTGAAGCTGAAGAGAAAAGTGGAACAGGGTTTTTCGGGAGTGGATCAAATATCTAATGTGTAAAGACTTTTTGTATGGTTATATGAGCGTATATTTTTATTTAGTAAGGCTATTTTATTGAAATGAATAATATTGCAGATTCTACTTTCCCCCAACTGCTACTAATTGTAGGAATGTTTCACTTTGTTTCATACTTAGCATTAACAATGTAAACGTGACATAGGACAATTATAAACAGTATATCACAATACACAATGGAGTAATATGTTACCGCGTTCGAATAAGTTTATAACTTACCAGAAAACTATGTACTGAGTTTAATATCTTCTTATACACCCATGTTGAAAGAAAACAGGAAGGTCGCAGTACCTGACGATTTTCACGTACATGATGAATTTGCACGAACCAGCTGCATTACCAACATGGTCAGACGCGTTAGTGCCGTTTCTTGTGAAGACTGAATTAGTCAAGTTCGTTTCAAATAAATGAGTCAAGTAGTTTCTTTTCTTGGTGTAATTTTTAAATTTTGTTATAGAAAATGAAAGATGAAACAATAGAAAATCAACAACTCATCTTGTAATTATTCTAAAGTACATTACTACATTTGTGTGATCTGCTTCATCCGATTACGCACAAAAGAAACGCACAATTTCTGGGACCTTTGCATATTAATGTGTATGATGATATATATTTATGTTTTAATGTATGTCCGGTATCCAAATCTATAACTTATTAAACATTTGCAAACGTGGGGAAACTGACTTAAATGGTCGAGACAAACTAGTAATTTCTTTTCAAATTTTCACATGTTTTTTGTGAATGCTCTCTGCCTTATCCAAGTCCAGCTTATTCAAGTCCGCGGGTCATTTTCTACACATTTTCGATCGATTGGGGCGGTACGGAATGGGATTCGGCAAAATGTTGCCCGACGAACTAAACTAATGGGTTATATTTATTTACCTGATATTTTTATTTTCATCAACAAATTTATATTTATTCAGGTTGGAAATATTAAAAAGTATATTTAAATTTTACGTCTCTCATTCTCTGATTATCTACTTCATCTATTAACATTCCATTCGATGTGCAAATGTATCGAATACAAACATTATAAGGTAAAAAACTGATTTATTTCATAATCACTTCATGATAACAAACACATCTTCACTGTGGTTGTGGACAACAACGTTTCGAGGCCAAGACTCTAACCTCCTCTTCAGCTTCTTTACATTCCTTTAGGTTGCACTACTACACATATCTATAACATACAAGATAAAATGCGAAGCACCTACCATATCATAACAGTACAAGTTTTTAAGTAAAAATAAGTAAAAAAATTGTCGTTGGTACTAGCAATAAATAATATATTTCTCTTAATGACACCCTGATAAAAAAATTTAAAGAAGATCTCACAAAATTACAACAGTAATTTCACAGAATTTATATTATATATTAAATGTTTTTGTGGCTATTATTATTTCATTATAGATCTTTTATTCTAAGACAAAGATAAATGCAGATATTGAATATGTTATGTTCTTTGAAACCGCATGAACACTTATACTAGAAGATGGTTACTAATGGTTGAAATATTAACAAGTATTTAAAACCTTTTGTTATGTTAAAATAATCATTATCGATCGCAGTGGCTGAGTCGGTTGAGCTCTCTGTCATAGATTTGAGAAGTACTGTACAATATGGATGATTTAACTGGCCATAGTCACATTATTCCTCATAAAATATCTCCTCTGATATTTAGAATCAGAGTATCCAATTCTCGATATTTTGGATTGGTGTCAGTGTGACGTAGTTGGTTTCGGAATTCGAATCCGATGAGCATAAAGGGGGCTTTTATCCTTACCTCAACGTACACTGACTTCAGGCTCTAGCCAGCGGTAGAATAATTACCAAGTTCATTATCGGGGTCAAACCTGCCTGAACGTGATGCTGGTAATATCTCCTCTTTCTCGTAACGAGGCTACGAAATCACGGAACTCTGTGATTCCCAGCGAGTCTCTTCAGCTGCTGTTATGTTTAAGACTTATTTCCCTCCACAGTTTCTGAATGAATTGTGTTAAACTGAAAATTGAGGATCACTTATGTTGTGATACGAATATGTTACCATCAATCATTTTACAAACATCACTTCTTCACTCAACACAAAGAGGATCAAATGATAAAGGATAAGCGTTAAATTTATTATAAAACAATGTTCAATGTTCAAATTTATATTGGAAATAGAGTGAGAAATAATTATTGTACGTCCTTCGGAACTTAGCACAAATTTCCGTTTACTCTACCCTATAAAAATAATTCCAATTTAAAGAGAGTTCCAACAAACACAAACTCTATTTAAATTTCCAATATTAAAGACTTTTTTCTTTTTTCAAATATTTGATAACAACCCTCAATTTTATTACAACATGAAGTATTTAGAATTGTCTCTTTTAATACAATTTATACTTTAAAAAATGTTGGTTTCTTTGTCCGAGGTTGATAGTGGGACATATAGGAGAACAAATTACTTTCCATTTTATGCTTCGAAAGGAGAAAAAAGAACGTGCTAAATTAAGTATCAAGTAAAGAATAGTGTATGTAGAGCTGTCCCATTTATGATACTCTACACTATTGATTCTGCCTAATATTACAATCAAAAAAATCAATGTGACAATATAAGACCTTGTTAATACGGATCCAATAAGGCACCTCAAACTATGGTCTATGGTCTTAAATTCTATAAATATTACTTAATTTCAATTTATTACTTATTATTATTATTATTATTACCATATGAAAATCGAAGTATTTTCTTGATGTTGGACTTAAAACTACTGAAGCAAATCATCCCACAAACTTTCCCGCATACGAATCCAATTCGTCACAATGTAGTATTTTAAATCTAAAGTGATAATACATCGGAAATACCGAAGTCAATTAATATCGAAAAACTTGTTTTACGATATTAATATTCGTATTATGCATACATTCCTATTCGTATTGTGCATCAGTCTTTGGTTCTCCTATAACTTAACCTTCCTCATATCTTCAGTTTCGGTTATATAAAACTATTTTTTTACTGCATTATGATAAATTATTTTCATGGCACTTGAGGGAATAATTGTGATTGTCTGTTATCTATGATTAATCTGTTACCTGGCGGTGAGGTTCACCGCAATTTAAGAGATTTTTATGTGTTTGTGAATCAGAATTGGATTATACGACTCAAAACAAAGTTCTTCCTAAGGGAGTCGCCTCATATGAGGAGCGTAGTCTCTATGAGAGCACCTCAGAGGTCTTTGAGTTTCGGAAGTTGAATGTTAATGGAAGACTAGTGGTGAGGCGATCGAGATGGCGCAGTTGGTAACCGCATGAGTGCGTTAAGATCAAGGTCCCGCCACGCACTTTCATTCAACATAACATAATTAACCCCATTTAAACTTTAAAAACATTTTTTTTTAAACTGAAACTCATTTTGATAATTTTTCGAAAGCTAATGAAGAAGGTTGGATCCACAAATCTCATCACGACACGAGTGGTATCAAAACTATTTCCGGAGTAATAAAATTATCCTCCCTAAATAAATCATAATAACAGCTTTTCCACAATGTCTGTATAATTAGGTGGGTGGATGATGGTTGTGATGAGAGCGTAACTGACGTTACACTTGGGGATAATTGCCACAAAATGTCATGCAAGTTATACACGCCATCATCTTGTTCTGCGGAAGAGAAGAGACGCCGCTTAATGTGTTGGCGGGTGCTTCTCTCGTTGGACAAGACTCTTCTCTAGCACAAAGGGCACTAACGTACAAACTCAAGGGATAAAAATATATCTCCAGGAGAAGGCACCAGGAGTACACCTAGTCGTATGGGATTTTACAAAGGAAATGAGGAAGGTGAGAAATCATGTAATAGTTTTACATCTTTCATAAAAAGGGGAGCAAACCTTTAACGGATTTATATCAATTTTTTTTTTGTGGGGCTTTAGGGCTTGTCAACATTGAGGTCATTAGAGCCCATACTTTGCAATTGGGATAACGGAAGAACAAAAGAACTGAAATAATATGATTGAAAATGTCCAAAGCATAATTTTTATTTAAATTGAAAAAAGTTTAATAACTAGGTACAGTTTTAGGAGATATATGTGATTATGGTGCATCGTAAAGTTGTAAATGTGATTTTGTAAACAAATTCAAAGTTTCTGATTACAATGATCCCAAATATCTGCATAAAATATCATCATTTGTGGAAGATTTTTTTTCAGGATATTCGAAGAAAAAATAAATAACTTCTCAAGATGTATCGTCATATAATATCTTATCTGAGATTTACCTTCATTTATGGCACTATTTTGTCACCATAGTGTTAATATTTTCATTTTAGAACTATGATTAAAATACAGAAAGATTAAAAAAGAATTTTTAGAAGAATCTTTGTAAAAGAAACCAAAATTAAACAAAATTTTAGGATCGAGTCCGCTAAGGTGTGAATATTATTCCACTGTAGTACTTTGTGTACTTTATAAAAAATTACTTTCAGACGAAATTTAGTAAAATGTTGAATTTTAAACATTAAAAACTATAAGAAGTCCTAAGGAAGGATGATTTTTAATATAAAATATGTTTTAGTTTAGAAAATGAAGTCAAATCTTCGGGGCGAGAGAAAATATTTTCACATTTATCAACTTACATTAAAAATATGTTTTATGATGTATGCCATTGAGTGAGTCACCTTCATAATTTCGAACCGTGCCCACTGTGCAATGAGGGTCATGGTCGCCGTCGCCGCACCGACGCCTTTTCGTCACAGTCGCCACGCTTGTAAGAGAAGTCGACCCATTTGCCATTAGCTGAACAGCGCGGCACTTTGATACAGCGTTCATGTCACCGCTTCATCCAAGTGACGCCTTTAAAGTCTTTTCTGAATCTCTCGCCTCTATGAATGTTTCTACAATTGCTGCATTCTCCACGGGTGACGAGTCAGCATTTCGGATTGGAAGCAATGTGGATCTTTTTGACTCGCCGGCGTACGAAAAGAGCCGGGGTGAAGAGTCGAATTTCACAGTGTTCAAATCGAAACTGTTCAATACGAAAACAGTGGGGGACATCGGTACGTCCCTCTGATTGTTCTTGTGCAACAGTTGTCATTCGGTTGATATTCCTTTCGCATTTGTAAAACAGTTGAGAGCATGGGTAATCGAAATGTTGCTTCGTTTGTCATTATTCCATGGCTTCAAGACTGGTGTCACCGTTGTGGTTCCAGAGTATTAACTTAACGTGGAATTTGTTCTCGACAATAGTTTTTCTATTGGGTATTTGGAGTAAAACAGTGACTCATTTTCTATACCGGGTGCATACAAACGAGGGGAATCCCAACGTTTCAAACATCTTCGTAATTTATAAATGGATATTAGGAATTAATGATGTTCCTCAACTAGTAGAAAAAGAGTACTTCTACTGGTGATACAATAATTTATACTTGCCATTTAATAGTCTTGTTCCTGATACAGTAGAAACCTGCAGTTTTTTCTGACAAGCATAAATTACACATGCTTAGCTGATTGAGACAATGTATAATTAAATAGTTTCCATAAGCGTTGACATGTTTTAAAATTTCTCCAAATTACATTAATTGCTACTGCTTGTAAGTCAATCAATTGATACTTTATATTTAATAATTATTTACAGATTTATGCTGTGAAAAATTCTGGAACGCGAAGTTTACGCAAAATAATAATACGTGTTATTCTCGGTAAATCTAAAAAGAAAATTAAACGAACATCATCCTAGTCTCAACTTATAGCGGTGCCCGAACAGGAGGCATTCATTGTCAAAATACCGGTACATATTAAGGTTTAGGAAATTAGGATTTGCCCATTATATTTCATGATTTTATAAATCGTTCGAAACTATTTTAAGTACATAAAAATATGATATAATTAAATTTATTCATTTATTAGATTTAATTAAATATCGCGACAATTTGTGGGTCAGGAACTATTCTTGGTCCGAAGAAACTTTTGGTTTTACTGTGAAAAGATGTTATAATAAAAAAATAAATTTAATAATGAAGAGAATGATTAAGTATGATGCAGTTGGATACTCATATTTAACTATACTTTTATCATCATTTGTTCCCCTTTGTCCGCACAGTATGAAAGTTTTTGTTTTTCTAGTGCCCTTGCCAATTCAATTCCTTTCCCTGACACATTGCAATATTGCAGGAGCATCCCGCTCTGGAAACAACCGACAAAGGTTGCATCGCACCAAACACGTGACACCAACAAACGCGTGTTATTTCACTTCGCAAGCGCGTCGTTATTCATCGCACACAATACGTAACTACGGCGTATTAGAGAGCGAGACGAGACCTTCCTATCGACCGTCACACACGAGCATTTCACCAACTACATCGCCATCTCTTTTTATTCACTCCCGTCTCTCTCCCTCTCCGTTTCCCCTGCAGACAATACACCGAACTCCCTTCGATACACCTTCGCGTGAAATCAATGTCCGAATGCCAGGCGAAGAACAAACGAACGGAGAATTAATCGCTTTGGAAAACACTTGATGGACGCGGAGCGTGTGTCTGGAAAGAAGGAAGCGGAGGCTACTTTATTCGTCGATGTATTTACTCATCAAACAACTGAAACTGCGGGGAATGAGAATTAGGGTTGGTGTGTTTCTATACAAGACAAAGGATTGTTGTATAAACTTAGATATGAATAAAAGTCGCTTCCACGAACTCAAGATTGACATCATTTAAGGGATGTTGATTTTACTGTTCGTGATGTTGGAATGATGTTGTCGTTTTCGAATGTCCTTATGAGTCCGGAAGTTAAATTATATAGTGGTTTGAAATTGTTTTAGTTTGGAAGTTAATTTATCAAGATCATTCAATCAATTCATTTCATTGCTCCTCTTCCATATTATCATATACTTTATAATAAATGAATATTTTGATTTCTATTCACGCTCCTCTCCAAAGACCACTCAATACCAAGAACATTCATTACTTGTTAAAGGAAAGAGAAGTTTCCATAATTTCAACCAAACGGTTTTTATAGTCCAAAGCTATTTCTGACTTCATCGGCTTCATATTCAGTGGTTTCAAAACATTATACAATCTTTCACTATAAGAATAAGAACAAAAATAATACAATAATACATGTAATAAAATGGTACAAAAATTAAAAATAATACGAGAACAAATGTGCAGAAGGTAAAACGTTAATATTGTTTGAATAGAAAAACAACAAAATTTGAATAATATCTATTTTTACATGTTATTTCAAAAGGTAAACAAAATTCGAACGATAAACAATTCTTACTGTTATTTATTTGCCTCATCTCCCAATGAAAATAAGCCTGGAAGCGAAATCAATTTTCTGGTGGACGGCAAAGAATCGGATCGCGAGTGAACGAATCGCTTTGGGAGAACGCGTGATGGACACCTCCTGTCTCGAAAGAACACACATGCGGTTAACCATCACCGCCGCCAGCAAATTACTCCCTTCTTTCGCAATGTGTTGGTTACTCGGCATCCGGCGTCCCTTCACCCTCGCGCATTTACTTTCCTCGTTATAGGCGTTCGATACACTGTCCAATGACGCACTTTGGACAATTCTTGTCGATAAATGAATTCTTTGAATCTTATTTCACTGTTTATGTGAAAATGAAGGAGAGGCTTGAGTAACGAAATTAGATCGTTTTAATAGTATTAATTGCTTCCATGCATGATATAATTCATTATCATAACTTACAGTACTCAAGACTCTTTTTCGTGGAAGAAGCCCATGTAGATTATACGTAAAATTCACGTATTGGTGTACATTTCTCAAATTCCAAAGAAGTCATTTCGATCATCTTCCCTTAAGGGAAACAAAAATTTAATGGTCAATATGACACAAGTTAACAAACTTCTTCCTACATCTTAAGATGCTGGGAAGTTAAATTCACCTGCCACTCAATTAGATGCAATTTTGTTTGAATTTGTTCCTGTAATAATTGTTAACTTACTTGCAATAATTGTAAAATATCACTCTGACACTAATATATGTCTCTTTAAAAGAGAGTATGTGAGATTAAATTTTAATTAAATTTTTTTTACGTAGCTTATGCAGTTAACGACGAAACTTTCTATGATTGATAGATAGATAGATTGATTGATTGATTCATTGATATGTTCATATTTAATTTAATGTCTCTTAGATATAAATTGTCACGTACCAATATAAAGTTCCATAGTGTAATTTAATACACTGGAATTACATAATCGATGTTTTCTCAACTCTTTCATTTTGAAAGGAAATCGACATTTTTCTTCTTTCTCTTAGAACACTGCTTACTCAATAACGTCATTACGTCTAAAACACTGTAAGTAAATGTGATATTGACGCGTTCCACTTCCAACACGAGGGAAACGACAACGTCACCTGCCTCCAGACGATACACGCGCTGCGCCGCGCCGCGCCGCGCCGCGCCGCTCCCAGTGTCAGTGATTCCCCGCCGCTGCCACCTCTGCGACTCGCTGTCACGTGACAGACGACCGCTTAAACAAATTTCTGTAACGACCGTCTCGAGGCGGACGGCGGTGGCGCCGCCGACCGATTGCGTGTATCGATTCTCACGCCAAGATCTTCTTCGAATTTTTCACCACAATTTATTACCTCGTCCCGATGAAGCATTGTGTTGGTCAAAACTATATAGACAGTGGGGTGAAGGAGTGTTTTATTTTTGACTGACAATCGAGAAATGACTTCCGCCATATTTTGTGGTACTTCTGCGTCTGTGCTTCGATGGAGGTTTATTTCTTTCGGGGGTAAAAGCTATATTTACGTGTGGAAGGAACAAAAGGTATGTTTAAGGTTGTGGGTGAAGGATGAGGTTGGAAGGGGTTGTGTAAGAAGAAGGGTGGGAAGGAGGGGTGGGTGGAAAAAGGAGGTATTTTCCGAGAGAAGCAATGTTTTATTCGGGACGTCGTTTCTCCGTCGCTCTTAGGCGACGGACAGACGGCTAGGCGCACAGATGGATGGATGAACGGACGGACGGGTGGGTGGTGGGTGGATGGGGCGGATGGGTCGTTTACCGCCCCAAGGCGCTCAGAGACGGTGGCGGGGAGTGCGGAGGGTTGTTCGACGCAACATCTAAAGAAGAACGCCAATATTTCACTTGTCAGGCCGACAGCCGCCTTTCCATCAGCGTCCGAGGCATCAATCGCGACCGTTATTCCCCGCGAAACGCCTCTCTCGCACTGACGCCTCGCTGCCCCTGAGACCTCGCCGGCCCCGCCGCCCCTGCCGCCCCCACCGCACATCAACTTGCTTTCACTGCCCCTTCACCTCAACGATACGTCTCTCTACACGAACCTCACCCACGTACGAAATAATGAATCACATTGTCATATTTGAGTTGGTGCTGCGTAACATTCAATGTTTTCTCATTTTCCAGCTTCTATTAGCTTTCGAGTCTTTGTTTTCCCATTTTTTAATAGTTACGTCTTTGTTTTCAATTTGTGTACTAATTATTATGTAATGTTAACTTATATCACTTTCTACAGTATCAACTTTCCTTGTTGGCATCACTAATTTAGTGATTGACCATTATTTCAACAGAGACCTATTAGCTTGTTTTTACTTACCAAATCGATATAAATACTTTTTCTTATTTTATTAGATCGTATCATTTATTATATTATTTTATTTTTCTCTTCGCAATAATAGTCTTATCCATTTCTATTCCATTTTCTATTTTGTTCTAAACTTCGTAGCATTTCTTCTTTGCAACCCCACATTGTGCCTCCACTTTCTTGGCCCGTCATGTGTCGTACCTCTCCGCTGATTGATGAATATTGATCGGCGGCCCGGTCTCACGGACGAACAACCAGCGGCCGCCTCCGTTGAGGGGGCTTCTAAGGCGGAGTGAAGTGGGAGAAGGGGCGGACTCACCTGGGAAATAGCTCATTTCTCCACACGCGTCGTTATGGCGGTTGTTCATTACTTAAATGCCAGGCCACGACGCGCGTCTCCGCCACCTTGGTGGTCGAACCTCCACACAAGAAGAAGTAAAGAAAACGAGAAGTAACAAGAAGTAAAGAAAACATCTAAAGAACACAACGAGAAGAAAATCAGAAAGAAATGAAGAAAATTAATATTAATAGAAAAAGAAAAAGTAATACAAAAGCAAAAGAAAACGCGAAGAAACAGAAAATAAAATAAAGTGAAATATAAAAGGAAAACATGAAGGAATTCAAAAGTTAAAGAAATCGCGGAGGAATAGAAAAGAAAATATCAAGGAAAATAAAATAAAGTGGAGGAAATAAAAGAAAAAGAAAACACAAAACAAGGTAAAATTAAGAGAAGAAAAAGCAAGAAGAAGAAGAGGAGTATAAGCTGTTCGGCATGAAATAGGAGACATGAGTGAAGGGGACAGAACGAAGTGTTGGATAGTGGTGTCGTGAGAATGATGAGTTTCCTGATTCTGAAGTTAATAGTGCATCAATTCATTAACGAATTATCACCTAAATTTCTTGGGAGAAAAAACGAAATTAAAAATTTCTATTGAAGTGATTTCTAAAGATGAAAATGAATAAATCATCACACTAACAGTTATAATTTATGGATATAGTATATTTACTCTACTACATTTAGCTTAACAACTTGAAAATGGAGTAATTAACTGAACATGACATATTGCTAATAAAGTTCACTTTATATTTAATTTATTATACTGTGACAGAATTACAAAAACCAAATATTTCAATTTTTATGACTTGGTATATAATGAATAGAGATGGATCCAAAAAATTAAATATAATTTTTTTTCACAAATTACTCAAATGGAGAATTTCGAGAAACAAGCCATTTTTTTTTACTTTTCTCATTTTTTCTTTGATTAATTTGGTGATTGTTCTAGTCTATCATTTATTTTATTGTTTACACGTGGCTTCATCTCCCTGAATAGAAAATGACCATCACCAAAGACGTTGAGAGGAAGATACTTTCACCTTGATGATTCTTTTATCGATATAGGTGCTATAATCCGGAATTAAATTATCCATTTTCAGTCACCTTAAAGAATCGGAAGTAAATTGTATAGTCCATAAGAGTTCAGATTGCCTTGAATATTGTTTTTATAATACATTTCAAGTCATACATACAATCTTCACTCATGATTCACATTTCGAATATTAATGAACTCATGAACATATAAAAAATAATTTAAAGAAAAGTTCATTATAAATAAGACAATCAAATAAAATAACAATAGAGCAGAACGGGGGGAAATAGTTAGTAATTGACTCATATGGCAAATAAATAAACTTTGTTGTCAAAAAAGCAGTTGCAAACTGCGTATGACTACGTGGGGGATAATTAACTACGTTACACTCCAGCGAAAAGCAAGGGACCATCCCATCAATTCTGACCAAGGGTCCAAGGGACAAATTTACGAACGAGTTTACTTTTCACTCATTTCAAAGAGGAAATCATCCATCAACGAACTTTTCTCAGTATTGATGTAATTTTTGTCATTTTTAAAACAATGTCTATTAATAAAAGATGAAAAAAATTGTTAAATTTTAATTATATTGTAATCATGGAAACTATTCTATAAGTACTAGATGCTCGTTTATATTACTAGAAAAATAAATTATAAAAATTTCAGAAATAAGTGACTTATCTTACAGTAATGAAAGAAATATTGAACTGACCTTCCAAAACATAGTAGCGGTGATTAAGGGGGCGTGTGTGGGGTCATGTTAATGAAAATTGTCTATATTTTTTGCCCCCGCCCCCACTTTTGATCCCCAATCGCCGCTATTGTTTATATATGTAACTGATGACTGAAACGAANTTGAAAGTTATCTTACGTGCGTGTTATTGGAGATTTTGACCTTTATCTTTCGAACATAAACGTATCTCGGTCCTGCATAGTTATTAATAGCAAATGAGACAGAAATGTTTGTTAATAAATCACTTAACTTGTGCACAGCTAGGAATCATTTATTACGCCTGATCTTTCTGTTTTCTATCTTGGTTTATCTAAAATCATTAAAAGGTTCAATAACCCAGTAAACATTCTTTTATAAAGGAACGAAGGCAAGATTGAGGAGTACTATTGTACGAATAAACGGGAATAAAATTCTGTATCGTAGTCCTTGCGTGTGGTTGGATAGTCTGGACACCGTATGGGCAAATGACAAGTGCGCTGTCGGCAGTTAAAGCACCCTTGTCTAAAACAATATAGAGGTTAAAAAAGTGGTGGTGGAAAACATACGTATTGGCAACAATGCTGTCCCACCACTTCGTCACACCAAATCTATTACTGTTTTATTCTGACCATAGATACAATAATCGATGCAGAGAAATAAATGGGAAGCATCTTATTTTGAGATAAGGAGTTAGTATGTCAAAGCAGGCAGCTGCTGCTGACAGGGAGTCTTGGTGAAGTTATTAGAGTTTACTTATGCCTCACCGTCCACACTGACAGCCAAGCCAAATAAGCCTTTTTTTTTCATTTAGTGACTGATGTACCTGGTTCCACATCACTATATTTCCCGGGTTGGAATTCCTATATTGACTAACTGTATCTTTTGTCTCTCTCTTCCACGGATTAGTTGTCTTAAATTATGTTTCTCTTTGTTTCTTAGTATACCACTTGGGCGGACACATTCAATTATCTTATCCCGGTATGTTTTGACTATATATCTTATATGAAGTATTCTTGTTACAGTTTCTTCAAATTCTCTGTTTTTAAGATGCTGTTCCAATTTTTGTCCGCGCATATTTCTTCCCTCCTCAATACACGCATTGACACTCCGCGTTCGGAGATATGCCCTTGTGGGATGGGAATAGAGGATGTGGACCGTTTGCTCTATGACTGCCTGCCCTATTCCCAATTAGCATTTGACAAATTACGTACCGAATCTATTCCGGTGGTCAAAGCGACCGGTGCTGGTGAGATCCTGTCACCTTCGTGCAAAGGACAAATCATTGCAGAGCTCTACCCTACGTGAACCATAGACTTAAATATAAATAGAATCAATCGTCTCTGCTGTTGGTTGTCCATGTTAACAAGAGAGATAAGATACTGAGAGGTTACGCCCTCTCGCTCGCACACTCGCTTGGAGGGGGTAAGGCATTCAGAGTGAGTTTTGTCCTCTGCGCAGCAGTCAGCAGTGAGAGAGGGGAATCGAGTTCCCCCATCCAAGTCGATGCGCGAGAGAGACTCCTTACATCGTTTCGCCCTTCGGACAACCAGTGGATAAGACTGTTGGGTCTAGTTATGTTTAAGTCTACAACGTGAACCCGCAGAGTACATCATTTTTGACTCTAGAGATACGCGTTGCAGGAAGTTGTAGCGATGTGAGCGGTGTATAAGACGATGGAGGTGGAAGTAGAGCTCCTTGCACATTCAGTGAGTGTGGTCTCTTCAACAACCTCGTGGCGGCATTCGAGGCTCGTAATGTTTTTAACCTCTCGACCTGCGGCGGCTGTGAAGGCTGCAACAGCAGTCGACCGGCTCTCTTTGCCGTCGTTCAACTTGTTACGTGTTCACAAGAAGGTTATGAGAAGCAATCGACAGGGTGTTGAAGAAACTTAGATTCCAGGAATATTTTAATTCTCAATTATTATTTCTTTGGTTTGTGACAAAGTAAATTATGTATTAATTTATATCCCGGAAATGAACAACATAATAAGTAAATTAAACTTCTTTACTTCCTAATAATTTTATGAAAAGTCAAAGAAACTGAGGCGTATTTGCGTACAATTCAAATTCAACATTTGCGTACCATTATCTACTTCCGTAGTGTTTTCGATGTTACATTATTAAGTGGTTCCCAACGGACGCTTTGTTGATTTCCATTAATCAATATATAATTACTATACAAATATAAAACCTAAATTAATACTTGATTCATGTCGTAATATTTGGAAAATACTTCGTTCAATATCCGTATCTTGAGTGAGAAGTAAATGCTACTCAAACATTCTAAATGTTTTACAATGACTTCGATAAAACTAATAAGCAATCGCGTATTCTAATATACTGATGGCTAAGGAAGGAATTTTGATCAAGAATTATAAATTATATGGCATACCTCCTGGGTCAGGAGTTTTAAACAATAATGACCTTACGAGTGTTATTGATAAATGACAATAACAGAGTATTAATTCATACCTATATTAATAATATAAATACTCCACTGAAATAAACAATATGACTCACATGATACTATGCTCTTGTAAAGTAGAGCATATCTTTGACGAGACCAGGTTTTTTGCTATCTTATATTATGAAAACTGAAAATCATTTCTATAGATATTATGGAATCTGAAATTTATTTAATGTTTACGAATTTTGTGTCATAAATAGTTTTCTTTTAATTCCTTATTTTCGTGATTTATGGTACAATACTGGGCATTTGTCCTATAAGAAAATTAAAAAAAATAATTCTCCATTAATAGTCATAATTTTCTACGTAAGAATTAAGAAAATACAATTAAAAAGAAAAAAAAGCATGGTTTAATCGAAACACATCAACAATGAGTTTATTTGTATCTCACCATCAACGTTCTCAATGTTCTTGTGATATTTGTTCTTCTAAATCTCCATAAAAATAAAGTGGTTGGTTATAAGATCAAATAAGTAATTAAAACGTATGTCCTGAGAGGCATTAAATAAATAGACACCTTGCTTGCGCTAACGATTCAGGGTCCACTTAGTTCTCACAGCTCCACCTCTTTGCAGCCATCCCATCTCTTCAAATGGATCCTTGTGATTTGACGAGTCTCACGAAAACCCATCTTCTTCATCGGGTGCTCATAACAGGTGAGATGAAAAATCTGACACCATTTTTCTGCATCCAGTCTCTCCCGTTACATTTCCTGATGTGTTTTTATAATCATTTCGCGTTCATGCATGTTTTATTTAGAGTTTTAACCTGTTAAGATTTTTTTTTTTTTTTCCAGTTAGCAGGTAAGTGAACAACATCTTCCGGCTAAAGAAATTTCTTCCGGTATACCAAGAAATATCAACAAATTAGATATTTTCCAATTTTAAAGGAATATACCATTATACTGTATGTTTTTCCTTGCTGATAAAATTGTTGGGAAAAGTTTCATTTGATTTTGTAGCGTGCATGGATAATGTTCTTTGGCAAAAGACTTTTTATCAATTTTATTTACAAACCGCTTGTTTGTTTAGAGAAAACTACAATTAAAATTATTCGTTATATCAAAAAATTCCATTTTGCTCTACAAATAAAAATGATGAATACCTCCAGTTAGTAAAATGATGGAAACTTAAACAAAAGAATTTAGTCAAATTTTTTAAATTCTTTCTTTATCTATTATCTGGGTTTATGCTATGTGTCCGCCAATTCTATATTTAATATGACACCTACTAAAATTAAAACACTGTGTTTACACTCAAAAGAGGCCAACAATAATTAAGCTGTGTATTTTGTATTATGTTTCTTGACGATCTAAGTATTTTAAATTTTTTATCATAGTAACATGTAGTACACGTTTTATACAAATAAATTTGTCAGCTTACAACATAAGATGGATTCCAAGGATTTAAACTTTCTTTAAATCCAGCCCTGAAATGTATTGAATCAATTGGCACTAAGTAAATTATTCAAAACTTCCTTAACTCAATTTTGTGGGCACCATTACCAGGAGAACGTGTCCACAAACTAGTGACGTGTCAGTATCTCTGAGCCAATATGTCATCGTCCATCCAAGTCCCAAGATGGGAATTCGAGATCTATTTCTGGACCTCGCTGATAAATAGTGTGACCTCGGTCACCATCATCGTCGTAATCGTCACACCTGTTGAGGTTACGTAGACTGGTCGGCTTGATTGAGCGACTAACGGGCTGAGTGATAGGTAGGTGCATGAATAATGTATGCAATTAATGACTTCCTTACGTGTTAGACTTGGTCCCGGAGTAGCGAACCTAGCTTGCAAGTCCATTTGCATGGAAAATTCAGCTAACACGCGTTGTTGATAACGGGAGACTGTATTGCGGTCGGGAGGCATCTTGGTTTACGCATGGATATTAATGAAGATGTTGTAATAATATCTAGTTAAATGGGAGTATAATGTTTAGAAATTCAATTTGGAATATCTATATTTTCCTTCATTAATCTTGAAAACATAAAAAACAAGTAACATTTATATACAACAAAAATACTAACTATAAATTTGTTTATTGTTTTAGGTAAAGTCTTTTGCGCAAAACACTCGATGAATGAAATTTGGCCGTGGGAGATCCTCCCACTTTAAAAATACGTTGCGATTTTATGACGAGCAACATTAATGGAATCGTATTTTATATTCATGCTTAAAGCTAATGAAGAATCGCAAAACAATTTGAAAATGCATGTAGCTGATATTTTGGGAGAATTTAGGCACAAAAAATGTATATCCGTAATTGAATTTGGTGTAGATTCTTACCCAAAAATTTAAAAGAAATGAATAATTTAAGAAAAATCGACAACACAACAAAAAATTATTTGTTCCATAATACATCAAATTAGTCACACACTGAACATGAATTTTTTACGTTTGATGATTTAGAAAGATTCAATCAGAGCAAGAATAACGGAAGAAAGAGAAAATAAATTTAATTTACGGTAATAATCTGCAAAAAACTATTATCTAGTTTAAAATTTCTTTCATTTTTAACTATATGTCTACGAGTCATCATATAATGTTACATTACTTCAATTTAGAATATTCTTCTCAAACTATATTTTATTTTACCGTTTTTCAAATACCCCATTTCTTGATATGTATATTACTTCTCTTTTTTTTGATTTTCAGTTGTACTTCTGAATTCACACCCTTCTTCTGAAAGCTGTTGACTACTTTAGTTCAAACAATAAACCTAATTTATTTTCGATTCAAAGAAAACCATTAGGGGAGAATTCAACTGTAATTTTTTCCAAGTTTCAACTCTTCTATTCACTAATAAATATATTCCCAATCCAGTCCGTTCTTTGCATCCTTATTTTAATTAGTTGATACGGTTAGTTGATTCTTTGCATCCTTATTTTAGTTAGTTTATATCAGCGTATGAAGTACGAGTGTAGGGGAATGCTAATCCATAAATGATTCACGAAAATATCAAAAATGGCAATCCAATTAGCCATCCGCGTGGAACAGCTGTTAAAAATTGTTCAACTGGAATATGTAGTTTACACTCGGTAAAAAAAACGTGATACTACTCTTCAGTCAAGTTTTTTATGTAATAATTTGTCAATAAGTAGTTCATGTGCATCGAAATAAAAAAGTTTTGGTAAAACATATTACAATGTTATATACGTAGTTCTTTGACAAAATGGTATTACATGAGTATTATCTTGAGGAGTAGGTCAAAAGAAAAAAAAACTACATAACTTGCAAACGTTTCGGATATATTCCATCCATCCTCAGTGTTCAAATACAAAATTAAAAAAAGGTTGTATCAAAAAACTATTGTATCTACCTTCTCTTCTCAGACTATTACATCAAATGAAAGAAGTTGAGAAGTATATTCACTTCTGTAGGAATGAACTCTTCTAAATCCATGTTACATATTATATGATCCCAAGTTTTCCGCGAAATGCCATCGAATGTAACAAGATGTTAAGTATTTTATTATTTTTGATACCTACTAGAGAAGCCAAACTTTTTGTCTGGATATAATTAAGGATAAATTTCAACAGGAATTTTTGACTCCAAAACCACTTGCCCTTGGTTTAATATCGTTGTTCTTATTCCATCCACTTTGATAAAATAATTTCAATGCATAGAAATTTTCTAGTATATGTTTTAAAATTTTCCCTATTGGCTATCTCATTAACGTGTCCAATTCATTAATTGTCCAATTCATCCTTACTTTATAATGCCATGTTCAATACATCGCGACTTGACACAAATATTCCCAACAGACTTGGAAATTATTATTTTCCGAGTATAAGGTGACAAGTATATGTTGCGAGCTGCCTCACACTCGCGATCTGAGTATAGTGATATCAGATGTTGAGGTCGCAAGAATATTTGATAACATCTATGAAGATTTTCTGGAATGTGAATTATTGTAAGAATATTTGATTCATAGTAATCTAACAACACAATTACGGTAAAACCGTATTAAGTTATTTCGAAAATAAATTTAAAACATTTTTCTATCACGAAAAGTAATGAAACCCATTCATTTATATGTTTTATATAGCATTCAGCATTATAAGTATATTGTATGAAATTGGTAGTGTCCGGGAAATAAACCTGAAACATTCGTGTTGGATTCCGAATGTTGATTCACTACACTTTTCGCGACGTTGCTCTGAGTGACAGACGGTCTCACTTATTTACTCATTAGCCCACAGAAACATGAAACAAATTATTAGGGATATGACTTTGAAATTTTGACACTATGTTCTTTTGGTGTTAAGGAGGTATTTTACGAACTGATCAAAAAATAACCACTGTGTATTTCCCTAAACGTGCAACTTTATCGACCTGTCTACTTGTTATAACGGAGTAATCTGTATCCTAAGAACAAAAGCAACCGAGCGGAGTCGTGCTGGGAAGGTTTTTATTACGTAAATGCATAAAGAATGACAAAACCTTACTACTCTTATACATGATATCAAAAGTTTCCATCGGGTCCTCAAATCGGGTCGCATTCTTAATGTTTATATTGAGGATCAATATTTCTTCTTCTCATGTCTCAAATGAATAAGTACGAAAAGAAGATGAAGAAAGATTATTTTCACTTTCCCATCATGAAGGCAGATTATTCTACTTAAAAGGGTAATGTCATAAGCGCTTGTTTTCTATTGTAGAAAATTGTTCACATAACTTTTTTGGGTGATATGATAGGTGGTCGAAATTTTGAATCTTAAAAGACGAAATTTTTCGTTGGTTTTTACAAGACCTTATGAGATCTTGGGCTTTTCATTTCAGTTTAACGAGTATAGTTTCGTCTAGTATGGCGCATTACTGGTTCTTAAACTGACCAAATGTTCTACATCTCTAAAAATGTTAATCAACATGTTAACATGTGGAATGAATTTTACTTAAAAATTCCTTTAAACTAACATCCATAGCCCTAGAAATTGCCCTCGTTAATATTCATAGGACGAATAGAAATTTTTTTAGTCAAGAATTTATTTTCATATTTCTTTCACAATTCACTAGTAATTTTTCGTCCTTAAGATAAATACGTAGATATGGGTGTTACATCTGCTCAAATGCCTCTTGACTCGAAGAAGGGCGGGAGAAGAGAAGGGAGAGATGAAGAGTGAAGAATTTCCTTGAACCGAAGCCATTTTCCGCCTCTCTCTCCCCCCTCTTCGGTCCCTCTTCCACGGGCGTCAGGGCTATAAAATATGAATATCCTAAGCCTATCAATCTCATTAATGTTGCCTGGAACCGGTCATGCGGAGGCAGTGCAGATTACAATCGTAGCTCGAACAACCAACGAGGGGAGTGGGTGAAGGGTGGAGCGGGTGGATGGGTGAAGAAACAATTGAGGGGGTGGAGATGGAGACGCCGTGACGGCAATGCTGGAGCAACTAGTGACAAAAACAAATACGTTTTATTCCAGAACTTTATAAGACGAGTGGAAATCTTGAAGAAGTAGGTGGAAATGATGAAAGAATGTTTGTAGGAAAAGTCTATTTATCGCTAAGACAATTTTTTTTAATGAAATGATAGGGTAACTACAATAATGGAAACCGTAGAGTTAAGTGAGTCTAAAATAGAAGGATGAAGCGATGTATGAATCATGATCTACGAACTGTCGAGAGGGTTGATAAAGAAGAGAGGAACATGGAAGACAAGGAAATGGATAGAGAAAATACTGATGCGATAGATATTACAAAATTAGAACGGGACGGGAGAATGTTGTAAATGTAGACGGAAGAAATTGTAAGACTAGGAATGATGTGACGCAGATGGAATTGGTAGAGTGTAATGAGCGAATGGCGAGAAGGAGGGAAGGAGGATGGGAGAGAGAGTGAGAGTGATGGAGTCAGACTGGAGAGAAGAAAGGGGTGGGCAGAAGACGGTGGTTTGTTGGCGAGGCTTCCTTTAACTCACAACTGATAACAGCGGAGCAGGGGATATCATAGGTCTGTTTTATACGTTAAGCTACGATATATCAGATTAATTAAAGCAAAAGCAACCTTGTATATCACGGCAGAGAATCTCCAAAGGTCTAAGCTTATAATAACTTTATAATTTACTGCTGTGAAGTGTGGAAGAGGGAGGCGCAGTGTTGCGTCACGTCGACAGATGAACGAGCCGGTTGGTGTCCCTCCTAGATGCTACGTTGTCTCGGTTGAAATTAGGTTTCAAGGAGGAAATTGGATATCGTCAGCTGGGTAATACGATAATTTGAAGAATGAGTTTTAAAAGGGATGTAATAGGATGAAGGATAAATAATACGAAGAAGATTCACTCTAGGCACAATTACGATAGTTTGTTTCTTCTGTTAATAAGGAAACATTGCATTAAAATGTAATACAGATCTCCAACAAAGAAATATTTTTATAGTAATGATAAATATTATGAAATGTAATCCTTAGTTCAATCTATACTTTTGCTGATCATAACTATTCATATCACAGAATATTTTCATGAAAATTGATTTATTAATATTTCAGTAATCACGCATAAGGAAATTATGAGAGTATTTGCGTGAACACCAAGAGCAATTAACCATTTTCCAGAAAGTTGTTTTAAAACATTTGAGCTGGGAAAGGAACAGAGGTAAAAGACATGTTTTGAGATAGCAAAGTTCAAATGAAAGAAGTTGTGATTTGCATTTTCTTATTCCCTGCCGAAGTATCCCGTCAGTGCGTTACAATCATATTTCTCGATACATTTCAAAATTTCCAAATTTGACTTGAGACCAGTTCATAAATTTCGACTTTAGACCAGTTCATAAATTCACAGCGTGAAAATTGCCTACATAGTAGTGGTAATAATGATGTTGTTGTTATAAAAATATGAATTCATTATTTTATACATCGACATTATTTACATATTAAAGAAATCTATACCATAAGAAATACTTTCTTCCATTATTTTAACGCGTTAGCTATATCACTCACTTGATATGTCACTTCCCGTTAAAAACTGAAGTAATTAGAGCTCGACATCATAACCTTATCTGTATAGAGGCGTCATCCCTTAACCACCAGAAGGAATGGATATTCGCTATCGTCATATGACCCACGGAGAGGAATCAAGGGGATGAAGAAGGCTGAATTCAGATATACACTGCATCCTTCGCGACGCTTTGGTAGTCCGATAAGGGAGATAACCGCCCAAAGTTGTATTGTCGTGTAATCAATTTCTATTGCACACCCCTAACAGTGTTGCGAGGTCATTCCGGAAGTGAGGGAGGTAATGTGGTTTAGAGTAAGGGGTTGGAAATCGGAGGGTGACCTGTGTGGTCATCCCAACCAGTCTTTCGTATGATTACCTTTACGATGATTTGCGAAGCTGTTGTGAGTAAAGCAGCGTGACGATACCCCGGTAGATACGAGTAACAAAAACATTTTTGATTGCGAGCTTTATTTTTTTACAATCGCATAAAAAAGGCAATACATCAGTTTACTAAATATGGTAGGGTCTACTATAACGTATGAATAAACTATATTGTACAATTTTTTGAATTTGATCTCGTTATAGAATGAGTAATAATTAGTAATAAGATTTACAAATACACTTAATTTACAAGGTTGTTGTTGTTTTTCGGTGAAGTTATCAGGTGAATTCCTTGGAACTTGGAACATCTTATAATAATTGTCACAGTTTCTATTGCAATATTCTGTTCCAGAAAATTCTATTCTTCTCGTCGCCAATTTCAAATACCCCTTAATTCCTTTTTATTGTTTATCTTCGTGCATACTTTTACATTATTGTCTGTTTTTTGCATTTTCTAAACTATTTACAGGTTTTGCACATTTTAAATGTTAATTGCACTTTTGTCTATCGTAGAGTGTGGAAATGTTACATGTGCCCTAACTGGTTATGTTATTTTTTTCAGGTCTGGATAAGAGAAACAGAGTTGCAGATATCGGCATATTTTCGAACTGGCCCGAATCTAATGCGTAATAAAGTGTTCAAATGTGTTTTACAACTATCACATGGGGTGGATAAAGATAATTCAATATCGTATGTTTTGATTAGTTTTTAATGTTTCCTAGAGAGAATAAGGTGTTGTACTAAATAATGACAATGATATTAAATGACTTTGTGAAAGAGTATTCACATTTCCATTCAAGCACTACGAACTCACAACATTTTTTAAGATGAGATCGTTGTCACCACGAACGCCACCACCAGAACGGTATGACCTACCCTTGAACACATTTTTAAACTTTCGATAAATCAATTGAAATTGTTTTGTTTTATCCAGATGAGAGTACACATCAAAACTCAATATCACATACAAAAAAAAAATTCGTCCATCTGCTTATGATAAACAATATGTCATTATATACATTCCTACATTTATTTAAATATTATATTACATACAACAATATTTCACATATACAACTTCATGAAATCCAACTACATCTTCAATATCATCGATTTGACATTTCTCCATATTTACTCATCAAACGGTGATAAAATTAAGATGTTGTTAGATACCGCCAAGCACACACTTATGGTCACGAAGACATGTCTTGTTCAGAAGATCAATTCGTTAGAGAGATCGGCGATTTTAGCAACGAAGTTGTATAAATCTTTTGAACGATGAGTATTTGACCTGTAGAATGACGGCTCTTCTAACAAAGTGCTTAGGGCTTCTCTATAGAAAAGTGCATGAGTAATCTTTGCAAAGAGCAACGTTTTGTAGCACCAGAGATTCGTATAAAATTTTATCGCGTTCCGGAGTATTAGGGCCTTGGATGCTTGCTTGTTCAAGCAACGTCTGATTACGGGGTTGAAATATGTGATGAGTACATTTTGCGGTTTTCATTCTATCGCGAAGACGATCTCCGATGATCTTTTTGTACCCACGCGAAACCTCGAAGCCTCGGTAAACAGTTATGGCTTGACGGGAACACAAAATGGTATTAATTATGTCGTTATTAGATACCTCGATAGTGGGCTTGGCGCGCGATCATGCGGCGGTGTTTGGAATTATTGGCTGTAAGTGGCCGTTCTCAGATCTCAGACGGCTGTAGGGTAATGGTTTCTCGATGTTGTGCCAAAGCAAGAAGCTTGCGACCATTGAATTTCTCATAGAACACCGGAAGATATCGTGGATGTCGACAAGACTCTCGTAGGGATATTGGTCGACTCTTAGCGGCGAAGTTTCGCTCATGATGAATTTTTTTCTGAGACCGAGGAGATATATAGCATTCACTGTTTTTCGTCGATGAATGCGTGTTGATGACGTAACTTAACATGAATGTTCTTATTTGTGCGATTGTACTGCAAAATATATCCACAAGAAGTTGTACGGGTTTATTGAATGAGGTTCTTTCAGTCAAAATAACAAAACATAATAGATTGTGAAATTAAAATTGTTACAAAGTATGTTCACTAGCCTTACCGATGTATTTTGGTAGAAGTGCAATATATCTACAAATATGTCATATATAGAAAAAAATTAATTTTTTCCCCAAATTTTGAAAAAAAAAAAAATTGAAAGGGTTTGTTAAAAGGAAATTGTGATAGTATTTTCAACGATATGAAATGTTCGTTTTATCACTGAAAGAAATAATTTTAATTTCTTGGAAATTTAATAATATCAATGAAAATTCGTTTTCTATCCAAATTTTCCTTTATTTGAATCACAAGAGTGATGAAATATAAATTTCATAAAAATTGTAATCCGTTACCCATAAAATATTCCTCAAAGCCTTTACTTACATCTTTCAAAACGTAAGCTCTGTGCTCTGAAAAATAAATAATTTAAACTTATGTCTGATGAATTTACAAAGTGCGAACTAAAAAAAATATTTTCAGTTCAGCCATACGTAAAGGTCAGAGGATACTTTCGAATTGTTTGGGAGACTTATGGATGTTTAGTTAAGAGAAACTTTGAAGAAATCTTTCACTTTCCAAATTCCTCTTAGTATAATATTTAGGTGTGGTATATACCGACAAAACGAGTCATAAAATTGTAACTAAACAATTAAAACATTTCAGTATCGTTCTGATGATTTTTTTATGATTCGTTTACACAATTTTAAAAAATTATATACACCTAAATTTATATGTTCTTTGTCTTAAGGCAATGAAGTTATCATTCATTGGAAATTGAAAATTTTATTTAATTCCAATGTGTTTAAAAAAGGAGTTTATCCTTTAATTTTGTTTCATTTTTGTTTTCAGTGGTATTGAAATTGAAACATATTTTACTACAGAAAATTTTCTTTTTTCCAACCTGCAATAAGTTTGGATATCACTTTTTGTCAGGTATGTATATAATAAACTTGTATTATNAAAAAAGGAGTTTATCCTTTAATTTTGTTTCATTTTTGTTTTCAGTGGTATTGAAATTGAAACATAGTTTACTACAGAAAATTTTCTTTTTTCCAACCTGCAATAAGTTTGGATATCACTTTTTGTCAGGTATGTATATAATAAACTTGTATTATTACATAAACATGGGACATTAAAGAATCATATTCTAATTACAAAGGAAACATTAAGCTAAATGTAATGAAAATATTCGGAATTTTTTTACTTATGAGTACACCACTCCTATTGTGACTACGTTTTCGCAACTTCATTGATCATATTACAAGAACAATCTGGAAAAAATTTTTTGTGTTAGATATGCAAAAGGAACCGAAAGAATTCACAAAATTGAAAATATCGTAACACGCAATAAAAATTAAATAATTCAAAATTATTTAATGTTGAAAAATCGGCGTCACTCATCATTTGATTTATGATGGCGATTTGTTGAACAGACCTGTGAACTGTAAAATGTGTTGCCATTTATTTTCTTTAAAACATAATGTACCGATTTGTTTTACGAAGGATTGATAATTATACATGACTTCATGTTGTAACACACTACAAATTGTGTAGGAAAAATCCTTCTTTTGGAATATTTTTGTATTTTTTCAGGATATTATAAGACCAGTTTCCTTTATCCAACTTAAATTTCAATGAAAAAAAAACGTATAAATCTAACTAAAAATGGATATTTTAAATCAATTTAGAGTAATGATGAGTTAAATTTATTTTTGACATTTTATTATGTCTACAGTCATTCTTTAGAGATATCGAAATCTCAAGAGGAATATGGACGTTAAATAATTTACGCAAAGCTCTAAAAAATACACATGTAGTTCATTGTGATTTTCTTTTTTTGACGTTTTTTTTCTTGATTTATTTATTTTTCTGTTTTTCGTATAATCGTGAACATGTATGACACAATAGTCTTAGACGTCATTTTTGAATGTATATTGTAACAAACATAATGGAGATTGATATATGGTACATTTAATATATTGATTTTTATATGATAATTTAGTGTTAAGAATAATGATAAACACGTATCTATCTCACTTACTAATAATTCCTACATATAATTTGTGAATTCGAATTGTTCTATTAAGTCGTAATACTATTAATTCGTTGTATTGTAAACTACGTCTTCTAATTTCAAAAGCAATCGTGTTTCTTATCTTTTAGCATTCGTCTCATTTATGACACTTTGTTCCCATGCCGGGATATTGGGGTCTTTGTGGAATACAGTCGTTAATAACTATTGGGATACCACCGGAAATAATTACATTATAACATTTCATAAAATTAACTCAAATTCGATGCTTATTTTAGTGCTTTGCAGAATTTGTTTCATTATTTTCACAAAATATTTTAAATGGTGATGAATCTGCTTAATCAATGGAATGTAGTTACGCTTCTGTGGAAAATTTGCCCCATGACACACCTAGATATAACTCAGAGTTTCATCGAGCCAGTAAGACTTTTATTATCAAATTTTATACATGACCCCGTGTTTCATTGCGCTGTTGCAATAACACGTGACCAAATTAACATACCCGGTTTAGTGCTGAGTTCTAATTATCAATGAGCGCTACATTCAATGTGAATTTCATATCAATTGTAACAACACATATCAAATACAAAACAAATATTCCTGATTATGAAAGCATTGCATTTTATTAAATTATTTATTTTACTATTTCATTATTCCGGTTTCATTAATTCAGACTGTGATGAAAATATTTCGCCACATATTTTCTCTTGTGCCGCATTGTTAAAACATTACCTTTGTGGTACGCTGGAATCTCAGCAATGAGTATTGTTTATTTCTATGGTTCGTATTATTGTTATTTAACTCAAATTATGTACATTTTTGCCTTCAAGTTATATTAAGTCAATGG
This sequence comes from Laupala kohalensis, assembly GCA_002313205.1. Taxonomy (NCBI): domain Eukaryota; kingdom Metazoa; phylum Arthropoda; class Insecta; order Orthoptera; family Trigonidiidae; genus Laupala; species Laupala kohalensis. Next base: position 298,560 of record NNCF01127881.1, read on the forward strand.
AATCCAATGACTATATTATGAATTGTTCAATAATCATTTCTGTTAAATGTATTTCAGTGTTATTCATAACCTATTTGTTTTCCAAACAAATACTAATATTTAGTCTCCTATTTGGAATATTTTTCACTCTTTCACTACAACCATGCAGAAATATTTTGTTTTTTAACATTTTATTTTATATTGAAACATTTGTCGCATTATTGGTTTCTTTTGTTTGAGTTCTCTCTCGACCAGAATCAGAGTATTTGCACTGTTATTTTACTCCCCTGATATTTTAAATTACTTCGATAATTATTATATATGTTACTGTTGAAGTAAAATATTATATGGTTTAGCTGCTGGTTTTAGTTAAAGTATTGAATTTTATTTTTCTTACATACTTTACCCAGTTATTCTATGATATAGTTCGTGGGAGTATTGAATACAGAAATTTTTTCACACTTCAAGCTAATTGTTCGAAGAGGTATAGACAGTAAAAGTGTTAATAATTATGATAACTTTATTGATTCATTTCGTTATACATTAACATGTATCGTAGAATAAACAGTTACTTGTTACGACGAGCCATACTTTGATGACACCTTGAACTACATTATCTGTTACTTTTAACCAAGAACAGTTTTTCGAGCGAAAATTTGTCTTACAAAAACATTTTTGCATCCTTTGGCCAGATCCATTCCTTGCTACTCAAGCAATAACCCTTAGAAACAATTCAGTATTTGGAAATTTCTTGTTTGTGATGAGATTTTCTTCTCAAATACTAAAGTGAGAACGAGCGTATAACTGCTGTAATATTTTCTTTTTGTGTCTCCGAGCAATATAGATTGTCTGTTTGCACAGACCTTCATGCAATATAGATCATGTTGAAAGAAGAAGGCTCGTGAAGTCAAAATTTCAAACTTTCACTAATACTTCTTAGTTTATGTATGGATTAACGAGTTACAGTGTAGAATCCACAAATATTGATACTTTAACGGTAACATATAGATTGATTGGGTCATTTAAAACTGAGAGTTCTGGATATTTTTTTACGAAATAAAACCATTACGGGATTTCAGTATCCTTCAACCTTTCCTTGAAGTTTGTGTTTCGGCATCCTAACGAAAATTATGTATGCAAATGTGAGTACATTTGAAAGGCGTTTGAGCCTATATGTAATCAGAGACTATTATAACTTATTCCGGAAGAAAATTGATTTTAATAATGCATTCATTTTTTTATTTATATCATTATAGTCTTTGTGATTCTTATACTAGAAAAAAAATCAGTCAGATATCAATACAAACGAAAATATTATATTCTTAATAACGTCTTAAAATGTGTTTTTTGCTGCACAAGTAAATATTGAACTGCTGCACCTCAGTTGTGTGTCCATACAACAATTAAGAATTTGAAGTTTTTTTTTGTTTTTTTTGTGGGGCTTTAGGGCTCGTCAACATCAAAGGTCATTAGAGCCCTTAAAACTNTTATATTATATGACCTATATTTTATAGAAAGATATGAAATAATTACTTCTTCAAATTTTCTTCAATATTACAACAATTCTTCAAATTAAACACAAAGTATATGTTGAACAATATAAACTTCATGAGCCTTATATGTACCGTATATGAGAAACCCTCACAGCAAAATAGAATATAATTTTATATATATGAGTAGTTATTTTATGTTTTGTAACTATTCCCAAAATGCTCATTTTAAACTGAAACCTGTGCGAGGGTATTCTATGTTTCTCAACTCTATATTTGTACCACATAAGTTTGCAAGGACATTTGTTAACAGAACACGTAACCCAAGGTGACAGTAGTAAACAATAATGCAAATTGAAGTAACATTTATTTTTGTTACACGAGTAGTTTCTCACATATGTCTAGTTCCTCAAAATATAGCTCGCAAGACGCATCCAGTTCTTTAAGTTTGGGTGCAGTTAATTTTTACGAAGTGTTGAATTTTTAACTATTCGTAATCAGCTGAGTATCATACTCCACTTTTAACAGTATAAATATCTTTAAAAATTGTTTGAAAATTTAACTATGAAACCAGAATCGTATTACCTAGATACAACAGTTTCGGAAAAGACTAGAAAATCATATTAAAAAATACTTATTAAAAAAGTATTCAGTACAAGATTTCAACAGTAACATGTGACTGTAATATCATATGTATACTCTGTAAATTGACAGTGGCAGCAATAATGTTGATCTTTTAAAGTGTATAACAGGAGTGCATCACAATTCAAACCAAAAAACCTATTTTTATCTCATTATTAATTGATTTGGAACAATAAAGAACACTTAATTTTTATCTAATTTTATTTACTTTTCATTAATGGCATGTTTTGTAACTTGAGTGCAGTTTATTCATTCTGATCGACATGTTTTGATAAAAGTATTTGTGTACAATTCAATTATTTATCACCACTCAGCTATATTTGAAACAAAATCACAACATATTACAACAGTTTCGTTGTTTACATAGAGAAATTAGAGAAATATTTTGGAAACTGAAAATTTAACTTCAGTCTATCTGGAAACGAAATATATTAAGAAAGACGAACTGACCTGTCAAACCATTGGAGAAACAGCGACGCAAGTGCAAAATCATTAACTATGGAGAACACATTTTAAGTTACTGTTGCTGATACACTATAATTCATTGTTTTTGGTAATGAACAAATGATCAAATGACACATTTATTCCTGTAGGTCAATGCATGTTTGAATACAAACTCATTGTAGTAATTATCGGGCACAACTGACGTTTTAGCACCAAGAAGGTGGATTGGGAGTGGCAACGCTACAATGACAAAACCCGTCATCAATCGCAAATGGGAACAGATAGAATTTTACCTTTGTTTCTTCGTATTTGATTCATATATTGGTATTAATAGCTAATATTTAAAAAAATTTGCACTTGTGTCATTGGTTCTCTATGTGGTATGTTAATTTTTTATTAATATCAATTTAAATTGTTGTTAATATTTTATTTAATGAATTGTATAGTTATGGGAATATTCGAAATATGTTTACTCAGTATGAGATATTGAATATAACAAATTAAAGTAATACAAGTAATCATAAACGCAGCATGAAAAATACTGGCACAAATAAGCAGCGCCAAACCTTATGCAACCCGCATTTCACTTCATTAACACTGGCTGCATTACATTGACCATAAGGAATCCAAAGATTCAAATGGTACTTTTCAAAGAAATAAAATAAATTGGAAAAATGAATTTTAATGGTTTAAAAATGAAATTATTCAAAAATGATCTTACATTTATTTATCACTTCTCTTGTTTTGACAACATTTTTACATGATGCTCTTCACTTGGTCTCATTCATCTCATATGTCATGTTCATTGCTGTCCGTANTGTCATGTTCATTACTGTCCGTACAAATAATGCTCAAATAAAACATTATCCTCCGTCTCCAGGTTTTCTCCACGTTCATACATTTCTTGTGATTTCTTTCCTATTCTGTACAAATAAAATTTAAAACCCCCACGCCACCTTATAAACAGCAACAAAATTGAATTGGGTGTTTAAACCTCTTGGTAGTGTATTGAGTATTATAACTATTCTGGTGTGACAATAGCTAAACGTCGATACAAGCAACATTAAGTCATTACTTTGTCTTTGTATTTACTAAAATATCACGGAGATGAATGAACCCTCCGGACGTTGAGTCAGTGTCACCGGATGTTTTTTGACAAATTGCACTTATTGTGTTCTATGAAATTAATTTGTGTTCATTAAATTTCATCTATTAAAGGTGTATAATGTTATAATGTCCAATTTAATATTCTGTGTTGAAAAAAGGTGAATATTTCTCTAAAGACTAGATAAATCATCACAATTGACGCAACAACTAGAACTATAGTAAAACTTTGGTACCTATAAAATTGAATTTGAGAAATATTAGGAATGTGAATTTTAATAATTTTTTATTACCTTCTTGATGCAATTCAGATACAATTGTAAACCTAGTATACCCTTCGAATATTTCATTTTTTGATAATAAAATTGTTGTAACACATTTTACAGCAAAACTTCTACTTTATTGTTATTAGGTTAGCTATCTTCCTAGGTTAGCTTTAGGTTAGCTATCGATCTAGTTAGTTTAGCTATCTACCTTATTTTATTTGTTCATTTTCTTTATTTTCCTATTTGACACAAGTGAAGAATAAATCACAAAAATTAACAAATGAAAAGAGAGAAATCAAGGAAATCGATTAAACTAACTGTTCAAGTGCGCCATCCAAGAACAGGACGAGTCACAACTGAAGAGAAGAAACAGAGAAAGGGTTGAATAAGGCTGTAAATGGCGCGAGAGTGCCACCCTTCCCTACGCCATAAACGGAGTGCGGCAAAAAGCGCGTGGAGAAGTGAGGGGATAAAAGGGGAGCACACGAAGCGCAGGGCAAGGAAATGGGCATAATCACCGCGGGTGGACACTATAAACAAAATTGCACTGGACAAAAATTAGGCAGTTGGTGCGCGAGCGTGCGCGCGCGCCGTCGACCTATTACGAGGAGTGGAGTGGAGTTGCCACGAAGAGGGAGGGATGAAGGGATGAAACGGAAAAAGAGACGAAGTGGTAAAGAGATGAAATGGAGGGAGAGAGGAGGAGATAGCATCAGAATCTTCTTCGTAGAATTCTTTGAGGTATTGTCGCATCTCTTTCATCTCGGGTGTCCCACAAGGGTCGAACGTAGACAAATAAATCAAGACAAAAATATAAATGAGTAATGGGTTTTACACATGTGAACAGATAGCTATACTCACAAATGATCCAGGTTTCATTAGAACGCACATAAATCATTAGATACTTGTTTATGTGAAACATAAATGAAGGTATGGGATTATGTTGCTACATTCCATATATTAAATTTTTATATTAAATGATGTTATTTTCCTGACAGACTTTCAAGGAAAATACAATAAATATTTACTTCAATGTGTAATCAGATTTCACTTAAATAATATCTTTTGAATCTAAGAGCTATGAATAAATTTGGCGCTATTATTTATATAGAAAATAAAAGAAATGGGGATAAAGCATTTATCTCACCATAAGATAAGAAGATGACGTGATACGGGAAAAAAATGTGCTAGCTAAAGGAAAAAAACACTAGAAAAGTGACAGTCATAATAGGAAGAGACAAGCACAAAGATAGAGACAAGAACACTTGCTAGGTACGCAAACAGTCCGGGGCGTGAGAGTGAGGCGACCCGGAGTGCGGGGGCGGGTTAATACTCTTGCGCGCGCATACGGTCGTTATACATGACTTCCAATTTGAAAATCGCACCAAGAGGAAACCACCATTTTTCCAAGCGTATCCTCTCTTCATGCCAATTATATAACGGCGGCGAGTCCTCCCTGCCTCGGTTCGTCCTCCTCCCCACCGCCCTCCTCCCTCCATCTCACATCCTGTGCTCGCTGTAATGGAGGGACTAATTCAGACGTCGTATATATACGCCCGCGTACCCCAAGCACGCCCGTACGCAGCGGCTAAATGTGTTAATAGAGTGCACCCTATATCCAGCCCGCTCCGCCAGGAGTTGCTTTTGGAGCGCACCTCTGGTGGGGAAATGAAGTGCTAGTTAACAACCCTTGCAAATCCAAATTGTTCCTCCACCTCCCTCCTCGGTGCATGGACGACATAGCCAACTCCCTCCAAGTTCCATATGCCTTTACATTTCATCACTGTATTATTACTGACCGGGAATTACTGCTCGGGGTGTTATTTCAGAGACACGACGCCGTTAACCAAAAAGCAGGAAGGAGGGTCTCCCACGGAAATCTCTGCGTGTGTTGCCCCGAGAAACGAAAGGGTTTCCTGAAAATAGGGCTCATTCCCTCACACTTTCTCTCCCTCTTCCGAGGTTTTCACCAATATTGAATACAAATATTTTATCCGCCATGACACCTGACTTCAAAATCCTTGCCCGCATCTGCGTCCCGGCTGGCCCGAAGTACGTATCCTGGACTCTAAATTGCAGTCAACTCCCCTTTCGTAGTTTTCCTCGCCATGTGTGTTACATGACTCCTAACGAGGACGGTTTAAGGGAGAGGGGTTGAAACAATCGTCTTTGTCGTTAGGTATGAGAGGAGATCACGAGAGGGTGGCAAGCCCAATCCCCACTCGCAAACACCCACTCCTCCCCAATATACTTCCCCCTCCCCACCCTCGCGCAGTGATCGTGGCGAATCGCCGAAACGAGTGCTGCATGACAATGTTACCTGCCCTGGTTGCAATGGCTCCATATAATTTGTATGACTGTAAATAAATGACCGAACCGTCCGAGTTTCCGTTTTTACAGTCCAGCATTAGCATACGTGATGCCGATTCTGAAAATAAATACCGGGACACGCGGAAACGTGGATGTTTTATAGCAACGAGTAAACAGTCAACACAAAAGTGGACGCAAACAACGATACAAAAATGGCTCGCGAGTCGAAAAAAAAAGAATATAATCGTGTAAGCTGCGTCCGCGGGTATGCGATTTTTGTCAAAGGACCGAACCCATAATTCTGGGATTTCATTTGTCGCATTTTTCTTGTGGACGTTATTGGATTCGTGAAGGTGAATCAGATTCAAAAGTTTTTATGGATAGTGAATGCCTCTTAATTGAGATTCAACAAATTATTCCACTGTATCCTGATCCAGTAGAAATGAAGGGATGAACGAACCTTCGGAAGTAAGCTAGCCTGCGGCAAATGGACGTTTGAATAATTTTGAATTTGCTTTTCATCGTCGTGAGTTTCTAAACATTTTCCCTCTCTTCATCATGAACAGAAGAACATTTCCTACTGTTATTTTTTGAATAAATCCACCTAAAATAACTTATCTATTACTGCAGGCTAATGATATCTTTTTTATTGTTTACTCGTTTCAGTTTTCAGTTTTCCTTTCACGAATATGAATGTCAACACAGATGTATAATTCTTAAACAAATACCTGGACTTGGGAAATTTTGTATATATAACTCTGATCGTCACGCAATGCTTATATTCGTGGACGAGCTGATATTTTTGTTCAATCATATTTTTTAAAAATACAATATTCTCTTGGAGTTTGTACGATGTTTGAACATTGCCGTAGGCGTATGAGAAGTTCCATTTAGATCCGTCAGTCACGTTGGGGCAATTGGTTTGGGTTTGAAAACAAGTAAACCATCGGTAACGAAAGCTGATTTGTAGTGTAAATCACATGGGAAAATTAATTGTGTTGAAGTTTATCTGCTGAAGAAGAACGTAGCGAGAAAAAATTAGAGTGACATTTAAGCGAATGTTTCTTCCTCGTGTTCTCCATATTTGTGAGAAATTTTTCCAATAAATAATACACTTCAAAGACTGTTCATCAGTTTTAATGCTTTTTTCGTCAAGAAAAATATATGTATTTGTATATGAAAAGGGCAATTTCAATTTAATTTCTTGATCTAGATTGTTATTTTCATCTATCTATGCATAATACACAAAGAAATAAACTAAAAAACAAAAACAAATTGACTGCCCTGGCTGTGAACTGAGACATTACAGAAAAAAAATTTAAATTCAAACTGAGACTCCCATAGGAAGTATTAAAAAATATCATTCGCAAAGGGTAAATAATAGGAATACATTTTAAAATTTTGATAATATGACTAGACTTCTATTCGCAGACCTAATCAACGATCTATAAATATTGTACTTTCCGAAACGTAATCCATGAAATGCAATGTGTAATAAGTGGAGCCAAGAGAAAAGTGTTTTGTTAGTATTGGGTTACACTCGGTTAAGAGTTGTGGATATTAGCTCAGTAAATGTTCCAAAGTTTGCAGGGTGGTATTACACCTACGTCACAGAATGTCATAAAAGAAATCCATACTGACAATGAAGTTCGGGGCTCTGGCTTGTTTTGTGGGGATGAATCATTACTTAACTCTAACGCTACCATAAAGTACAACCAATAGATAAAAATAATCTTTACAAGATTATTACAATCACGAAACAAATAATTAAATCCTATAAATATATCAATTTTCATGAAATGAAAGAATTTTTTATTTATTTTTGTTAAACAGAGAGTACGTAATTAAATACAAGTAAAGTTAGAGGTAAACTTTGGTATATGTATGTGGGACTGGTAGAAAGTAATTTTTATTCATTCACGTTGTAATAGTTATAACCAAGTAATTTTATCACATATGGGTATTTCGATATAATACATACATAATCAATTAAATTGATGGAAAGTATTCATTGATCTTTATCAATGAGCTTCTTTACTTTATGAACACTGTTGAAAACATAGTACATTGAGTATCAAACTTATTATTCATCAATACCGTGTATACATGTTTTACGTGCATAGTATACAGTGGAAAAAGAAACTTTTTTTCGATTAATATTCAACGCCTGCTTTATATTTCAGACAACAATCCTGCATCCCTAGTCTTAACGGATCCGGTGCTTTACCGTCTAAGCTATCAGGTTATCAAAGAGTTTGTTCAAAGGTTAGGTTTAAGCACAATTCAATTTGTAAAGCAATAAATCGTAAATATATTACAACAATCCTCCAAAATTTCATTCATGACCTTTTCTTTCCTTTCACAACCCAGCATTCATGTCTAGAGTGCTAATACACCCTAGATCCTCTCACACATGAAACCTTATTTCACTCAACAGGCAACAACTAGAAAGGTGACGGACTCTGAGGACGATCACTTTTACTTTATCATTCTACATTCAAAATTTAAAGAAACTGAAAGTTTTCAAAACCTCGTTCTCTCGAATATGTTCATTGTTACATAAAAAAACTTGCTCCGTTCACTCATACATACATACATACGTCACCGAAAATATCTCATTGGTAAATAGGCTCCATTGCAACCAATTTGAAATTTAAAAAATGTAGTGACATCGATCATGTTTTGGGCGATAACCATACATGTTTGTCTTGATTTGGATAATAACCATAAAAATCCTTCTCGGAGATTTTCAGCTGGGGTTTCCCTCACCTACCCCACATAAATGTCGGTTCAGTACCATACGTTTCCCAGTAACCCAACCTCTCTCCTTCCCAGTCCCCTCTTCCACGTACAACGTTTAGGTGGAAGAACAGGCCTCATGGTACAAGACATAAAACAAATTATTTTAAAAAAGCGTTTTGTGAATTACATATTGGAACATAATAAGAAACTCCCTAAATGAGAACTGTGTGATAAACTGCACTCGGAAGAAGTGACATCTCGAACCCATTTGGTGCACCTTGCACGCGGTGAGCTTCCCTTTCCCTTCCCCTTTTGTAATTCCCCCCCCCCCTTCGGTCTGCAACAGCAGTTGCGCTCATCCAGTGGCGCAAGCGGTCGCGGGCGTCAGCCAAACCACTGCTTGTGTTTTATTGTGTCCGAGCTGTCAAACGAAGCACGCGGGTTGTTCTGTGGCGAAGGGTGCAGATAGTAGGGCGGGAGGAAGGGGGTTCGGATGTGCGGTGGGGACAGCGACGAAAGCGGAGTGACGCTGGTGGGTCAAGCATTTACTGACCTACGCAAGGTTCATTTCTAGGAGAAGTAAAAAAGTTAATTATAGTATTCGCGGTGAAATAACAGATATAAGAGAGGAGTCAAGAGACCACGTGGAAGTCAAGGAGGTAATGTCAGCACTGCGAGATTGCTGACTCTTCCTCTCTCTGTAGACACGCGCACATTTCACTCCTTTGTCCAGAATCTTAATGACTGTAGGTGCTGCAGTGTATACAAACCGATTCGTAGAGCCGGCAGCAATATACCAACTGTGATGGAGGACATGATCTCTAACCGTTGGCTGCAAGGAAGCTGCTTGAAGTTAGTTTTCCACCGGATATAGCAGCCTTTATATGGTTTCCATAGAATGCCGTCTGGAACGGATGAAATTATGCTAGGACAGCAGACATATGTATACGCCGCGCTCTCTTTCCAATGGTTACATTTCATTACTATTTAATGTCACGAGATCTATTGCTAATAGCAACACCACGGAAATAGGTGGGTGTACGTACATGAGATGAAGTTGCTCTTCAATTTCTAGATGAGTTATATTTTCCGAGTAACATACTAGTAATGGAAATAATTTAAAATTATTTATATTTCGTTATTGATCTATTGAATCATAAATAGTTTAATTAAGCACATCACAAAATAATGAAACAAATAGCTCACCCACACCAACGGACTTATTCTTCTCCAGTAGTGAAACAGGACGCTAACATGTATCTAATCTGGCGAATGTGAGTTCTCTTACAGTTTTTCTTATGATTTCTTCCTTTTTTATTTGGGTACAGTCCTTGATATTGCCTTGATGTTTTAATTACCGACCCCTCGAAACGTTTTAATTGCCGACAAATGTGATTTGTTTTTCACCCTTTTAATAACATATTCAAATGAAGTGGATCTGAAAATGTCACAGATTGAACGATCACTATGTCCCCCCCCAAAAAAAAAAAGAAGTGTCTTATTTAGGACAGTTACGAAATTTGTAATAATGAGAAATTTTACTTCTTCAGTTGTCTTAAAGAATGAAGAAATTTTTTTGACCATGTTGGAACCTAACAGTAATATCTTAGATATTCATGAAATTTCTTCAACCATTCGATTTTCTTATATAAACTACTATTTTTATTTCGTCATTCATCAATTTTGCACCATGTATAATAACAAACTAAGGAAATGTGAAATAAACCTCGATATTTTTAATTAATTTTGTCGTATCCATTGTGGTCACTATCTCCAAGTGCACCCCATTCTTCTTCCTTGGTCACCCTCTCCGCCTATGTTAAATGCTCCTATTAATAAATATCCGCAGGGTTAGAACTGTAGAACCCCTATTCCTCTTCCCGCTCCTTTTTTCGTGGGGGAGAATCGCACACATGTGGAGCAAGGGATTTTCAGGGATGCGTACGCAGATAATTTACTCCCCAAGATATAATGGCTATGTTTCGATGTTTAGATCGTAAAAAATAACAAGAAAAGAGTAGTTAAGCTAGTTAAGAGTCCGAACGAATATATATGAAGCTATAATTTTAATAAAATAACGTTCTTTTTTGCGAATACCCCTTCTGTGCCTGGAGGAAAGGGGTACGAAAAGAGAGTTCGAGATATTTTTCACAGCTAAAAGAGAGTTCTTATCGATTCTGCGAAACGATTAATCAATGATCTGCGATTCCGAGATTATATACGCAAAACGGTCGAGAACCAACTTCACCGTATTCTCCTTTTCCAATTGCCACCATTCTGACCTGGTCTCACACCTCCACCGCTAACTTCACTTAAGTCATATAGCACTATTTTATCACTCAGTTCATATTCTTAGTACACAGTCACCAATTTCATCTGTTGTATAATATATTGAGATATACGAAAAACACTGAAGTATAAGAGTTCCCTCTACGATGCTAAGGAACATCGTAGCTAATGAATTTTAGATATCTCAGAATGAAACTAGCCTTATAGGTACATAGATGAATAACCATATACCTCACAAAACAATCTCAAGTTACTAATTCTTTATCTATTCTATGTTTTACGGTGTAGTGAGGTTATGGCTGTCAGGACTACTCACCTATACACAATATAATTTAGACGAAGGATTTGGTAAGGAAAGGTGTATTGCTGGAGAATCTTAAGCACATTGCCACCAACATTATCCACTTCTGACATGCGCAGAATCGAACCAGCGTTCCTCCGGTCAACATTCCATAACAGTCGAGGATGCTACCACTACATCAGGGCTGTTGGTAATGAAGTCACTGTTTGAATAATTAATCGCGACAATCAATTTCATCATTAGTACATTTTAAAAGTTATTATGAATTGTTAGATTTATCTCTGTTAAACAATACAATATCTACCCTTTCATTGTATAACGAGAATAAATTCCCATAATTCAATACGAAGCCACCACCTCCAACACAACCTTCGCCGCAGTCCGCGCCACCGTCTCCGATCCACCTCCATTGCCTCAGTGGAGTTGGTGGAGAGCAATAATAAAAATTTGTTGCCGGATAAATCGCTGAGACCTCTGTCCTTAGCCTACCATCTGCTGGAGAGAGGGGAAGTTGATCAAAGGGATGGGAGGGGGTGCCGCCGCGACGTTATTGCCGCTATTAATGCTTCGAGCGTCGCAGTCTCCACCATCGTACAGTGTCCTATCGGTAGAGGGAGGGAAGGGGGGTGAAATTCGGAGGCTTAGCCCGTAATAAGTATCGGTGCTTGCTCCTGCCATCGGAATACAAATCGGATGAAGTAGTTGAGAGGTTGTATTACGCGTGAGTTAAAAATCGGAGAATTCTCTGATTGTTTACGAAGAATTAAAAGCATTGCGGTAATAATGAGGTATAACTTCACAATAAAAAATTCTTCATTTTATCTCAACATTAGCTATGTTAATTAGATTTCCAATAGTTAATTTCAAATGTAAAAACGTTTTGGATCAATTTGAGAAACGTTTGGATCAGTTTTCTATATTATTTCATATTTATCATTTTATAGAGTACTAGTAACATTTCTGAAAAAGAATCCAAAGCCACTCCTTTTTTCTTTTGTGGCACAGTTTTTGTGACATTATAATAAAAATAATTCAATATTATTTTCATCTCGATTGGTATAAAGTTTAATCTTTCTGTAGAATAATGGATTCGTTTAATGTAGAAACAAATCCATACTTTGAACTGACAAAAACCTGAGTTGTCAAACATTTGGGTGAGGAAACCTCAAATGCATTAATGATGAGAGATAGAAATGACCGACAAAAAATAATTTTAACTATGGTGAACAGATATTCTTTTAAAGAATGTATATTTTCCCCATGTAATTGTGTTTGGAAGTTTGAAAGGACGTAATGAGACGTGTTCTTTATCAAATAAAATTTCAACCGTTTAATGGTGTAAGTTCTAACGAAACATTTATACAAGCGAGCTTAAACTAATGTCTTGTGTAATAGATGTGTGCTGTAAAATATCTTCTAAAAAATTAGACTTTCGTTCAGTTAAAAATCCTAAATTAAACTGTTCCATCTATTTTTTCACAAAATATTTCACATTTAACTTCCACAATGATTTAATTTTATATTTCATTTCTTCTTTCTTCTTTCTTGAAGTGTCGAAATAATATTTTGGATGTAAATTCAGAAAAAGACGTCAATGAACAAGGCCATAAAATTAAAGTAATTACATTTTTTTAGAGAATTAATATTATGAATTCGTGGGATGAAGGATGGAAAGGCACACTTCATCCCTCAGTGGGCAGAGAGTTGAAATTTGAAAATTAGACTGTATGTATACGATTCAAATCCTGTTGAGAAAACGGGCAACCTTTAAATGCCTACTAGAGACACATTTAGCTATAAAATTAGTACCGGTGGTTTTCTAGGATTTCACGGGCTGAAACGTTGATCACATTACCGACGTAGAACGTCCAGAATTCTTGGAGCTTCGTAAACCACGAGAGTCTTATAGAAACTATGGCAGGACTCTTTTGACATTTATCATTATAATGTTTCAAAGAATGAGTTGAAACAATGTGTTAGAAAGCTAAACATAGATTTAAAATATTTTTCAGAAAGGACTAGTTTGAAAATTAGATAAAACTTTGAAATATGTATTATGTGTGTTTCATCAGCTAATGTAGTCACATATTATGTTATTTTTAACTTAATACTGCATCTCTTCTGAATCAATAGCCTACAAGACTGTCTTAAATGCAAAACTGTTCAATGGATAAATAGTATTTTGAATTAAGTATCTTCAAATACTTTAAATTATTTAATTAAAATTTTATTCGCGAACATTTATTTCTAAACAACGAGACATTTTTTAATATCTCAGGAGTATTTCTCCAAGTACAACTGAATTGTCTGAAAACATCATGTGGGAAAAGCAATTAGTGCGTATTCTGTTCCATTGATCACAAAGACCGCACCTAAACATTACAACACACTACATATTCCCATTCAGAAACGCCGGGCTTGTTAAATGAATCCAGTCTGAGTGACAGAGCACAATGGCGCCGCGAGAACGGGTAGAGATGTGAGCTGGCGCCATTTTGAATCCGCGCAATGACCCTATATTCAAATACTCTCATTTTCCAGTTCCGTGACCAGGAATTCCGACAGTGCAAGGGTACAATGTGTAATGACCGGGACTGGTGAGTAGATGGTGCGTGGAGACATAGGTCCGAACCGAGGATATGCGAGACACCCGTCGTGGAATAGCCGGTGAGGTTTATCTCGCTGTCATGGCAATGAAGAGATCACGTGTCAAAAGCGGACAGAAATATTGCTGTAGCGTGCCTGATAAAATGCGAAAAGAATTATGCAACCAAGTGGAAAGCATCTCGTACTGTGGCACTCTACTAGAATGTTTAGTAATATTCTCTATACGCAAGCTATTCTGAAAATTACCTCATCAAGTGACTATAAGGTGCACACAATCACAATGCCATTGATACATAATAATATATTTTTATATAAGTACTGAAAAATACGTGCTCCTTCCAAGGACCAGAGTGGTGGATCGGAAGCATATTAAACCCATCACCTAGAGATCCATGGACCTACTATATTATTGCCTCAAAGTTTTCTTGTCAACGTATTTAACCTTGGCAATATAAACCAGCTCAAAATACACATTTAATAACAAAATTTGCGCAAGTAAGCCGAGAATATACAGCTAATTTACGTTAAAATGTGTACATATGAAGTTTATTTAAAAAACAACTATAATAATATTACTCATCATGGATCAAAACGAAAAGTAAATCTCAAATCCGAAATAGTCTTCCCACATTTTCGCATGGGACAGTCGAATTAATCTTAATATTCATTTTAGAGATAGGTTCTCGATTTAAGAGCATTAAAGAAACTAACAATATTTCAGATAAATAAACATAATTTGTCTACAACGTTCTTTGCATTCTTTTATTCTTTGAACCGCAGCCTCCGACCCATTTCCAATTTTCGTAGTGGAAATCATACTATTCATTGTTGATCATGTTCCGAAGAAAAAAGTTAAGCAATAACTTTTTCTGATGAAAGTACAATCTTATAAAATATACAAAAAACAATAGATGAAACATAATAGTTCGAACCTGACTTTTGATAGTGCATCGTGACCCAAACATTTGTAGTTTAGGATATGATACACATCTTTAACGCACTGATAGAGAAGAAAAGTTGAAAGTCCTAAATTATCGAGACATCAAGTGGTGACTAAAGTTTCTCGGTAAATCGAGATCAGTACCGTAAACTGACAAAATTTACTCTTTTCTGAATATACTAGAGCTCACCGTTCACATATTCCTACACGTGGTTCTTTTCATGATACAGAATAACATAACTTTTTTTCATATTCTCACATCGTAGAAGACATGATAGTTCACGTGACTGACGAAGGAGAAAACCGAAACTGTTTCCAAAGATATTTGAGAGACTTTGTGTGTTTTTCTATTTTTTCATTATCTTTGAAAAGTTTTAAGTGTGTTATACACACACACGCTAGTTGACTATCCGGCGTTGTCTGTGATTTTCTCAGGCAAATCTTATTTTACTCAGGAAAAAAATGTCCATATTGTTGGATCAAAATAATTTTACTTACTGTTTTTTTTAATACGAAAAGCATCCTAATTTTACAAATTCATAAAAATACAAATTTAATTCAAAAATTTAATTGATTGGTCCTATGATTTAGTTGTGAAAAGGTAGCAAACAAACACGGTTAATAAATTAATTCATTTTCTCGTCTCGATGTACTAAGATGATAATCAAAACAAGTAGAGATACACCATTGAAACATCGAGCAAACTATACCAAATATAATGGATGGAAATAGTGATGAGACGAAAATTATAATTAATAACAAACTATTAGATTAAGAATTATTTACTTTGTGAAAAAGTTGTAATTTCCTTGGGGTCCGTAAACACTACGCCTGACGAATCCTGAATCTGTTACATCCATCGCATTGGATCGCATCAGGTTTCTACAGAAAGTTTCAAGAGGAGATTAACTTAAGAGATGGTGGTATACGATGTAATTTACAAATCTGATAACAGAGATTATTTTTCCACAAAATGTTCAATCGGACACAAATATTGATAAGATATTTTTCCATGGATATAAGATATCTTAGCAGTATGTTGCATCTGGAATAATTATACCTGAGAAATTCCATAACTTTCGAATCAACTGCCCTTCTGAAAATACGTTAATAGAAAAAAAAAGAATGAATACATAACATTGTAAAATAGTTTATAATAAATAATAAAATAAGGAAGTTTATTGTAAATAGTTAACTTAGTTTATTGATAAATATATATGTTTCCATTAGTTAAATATATGTAACGGCTACGTTCAAAACATATGTAAGTTTGCTAAGAGACAGCAAAAACTCGAACGAATTTCGAATGAAACAGCTTGACTGACTGAGATCTCCCTAGTATGGGAACAAACAACAAAAGAGGGACTCCCAATAGATGAGGTCAATTAGTTCCGAAATATTCCTCCCAACTCCGAGGACCACGTATGTGATGAGGGGACCGAGTTGAGAGCGTCCATGCAATCCGCGCGTTTGACGTGTCCGGCCACGACCATTCCCGAGCTCACCGTCACCCTGACGCGATTTTAACGTGCCCAGCCGGGCGTGAAGTTCACTAATAACCACTTATAATTGCACTTTTAATTAATTACAATTTATGTGCACGTCGCATCATACATACGCGCGCACGCGGCCACACGGCCGTCGTTGGCATCACACACTCGCCGACGCAGCGCTCGGAATTTATTAGACTGTCAGTTTGTCAGTCACGTCCATCCGTCAGGGTTGGTGGCAGCGGGAGGGGGTGGGAAGTGTGCGAGGTTTGGGGGTGGAGGCGGCAGCTTCGCGCCTCGGAATGAGTTATGATAATTAAATTTGCTTTAATATATTGTAATACAAACCGCTGGCTACCCGCAGGGTTAGTTTTTAGGGCGTCCGAAAATAAGATGATGCGCGCGCTGCGGGGGTTGTTTGCTTTGTGATGACGAGTGGCGCCGCACAATGTTCATTAGAGGAGGGGCGCGCTTGGGGGTAGTTTTGCATTAGTCGTTATTCTGCATTCCTGGAAATAATTGTGCGTGGGTGAATGAATTCGGAAACAATGATTGTGAATTATTGGAATGTTTCGTTGTTTGTTATTTGCAGTGCACATTTTCGTGTACTTTTCTCTTGGGTGGAATTTTAACTATGTTCTTTGTGAAATGAAAATTAATCATTTTAAGGATTGTTTAGATATAAAACAACATAATCAAGCAGTGTCTACGGTCATTTTGGTACAAATGCGGAATAATCACATTCAGTTTATTCTAACATTCGAAATTTATGAGCATAATGAAATAGTGATTTGTAGGGTTCAGTATTGATGTGTTACGTATTCCATGAACTCAAATATTGTAGTGTATATAAAAATCTTAGCTCTGTCGTTCATCATCGAATAAAAATTACAAAAAAACATACTTAAAAACAAGTTGTATAACATATATTTAACAACTAATTCATTCTAATTTCTTCCAATACGCACCTTTCTTAACAACAACAACAATTTATTGTCAAGAAATATTCATACTAGATCATTTCCCGGTCCAGTAATCTATACTCATTGGACACGGGTAAATTGTTGTTAGAATTACATACAATTTTTTATAAGAAATTTATATCAGATTTAATTATTTATCCCGTCTTTATAGAAATCTTAACTTATGTACTTTGCTTATAATTCTTTTATTGTAGTCTTCTAAGTTTATGTATGCAGTGATTCTTGGATTCCATTTATTTGGGCTTACTTCTTTTTATCCTTAAGGTCAAAATTTTAGATCATTTTTGTAAATTTTCCCTGACGTCGTCCAGTTAATGAACAGAAGAAACACTGATGAGTTTCTTTAATTCAAAAGTATGATAACATGAAAGAAGTTATTCCCTTATAAATTTAGAGCCTAGCTTTGATATTTAATTAAAAGTTATTAAGAGACATTTGTCAACGTATTAAAAAACTAGGTATATATTTGACAAAAACAAATCCACGTGAAAACGAAATAGCTAGTATACTTTCTGGAAGCAAGGAAAGGAACATCCCACCTGTTCTAATCCCAAAGCACACAAACGAAAGCTACGGGATAGTTACATAGATAATGTAGTTTATTTCAATAAATTAAGTTATATAATAGGTGTTTGGTTTACTTACATGTACTTGAGATATTATGTTTCTACTTTTTTCACTACCTTACAAAAAATTGTGAGCATCAATAACACAGCCACACACACACAAAATTTTCAGACCTGTTTTCTATACGTTTTTGAAGTCGCCAAATTCGAATCCGGGGTCCGTTTAACCCTATCACTTCAGAGTTTTGCCATAACCTCAAAAAAAACAACATTTGAGGCTTTAAACTTTTTTTAACGCATATAAATCTATTTAAACACAAAATCCAAGCTATTAACTCTAAACCCATAACCTTATAACCATATATATCATAACGAAATAATCCCATAACCTAAAAAAGCGCCATAAGTAAGACTTATCAGCCTTAATTTGAACGCATATTACTTTGAGGCTCAAATTGTCAACAAACTTTATTTCGGGGATGCTTGTCCTACCTGTATCTGCATCCAAGACACCTCCTTGCGGTGAAGGTGGGCAACAGAGTTGTTCCGCTATCTGGCAGAGTCCCTGAACAAACTTTATTTCGCGAATGGTTATGTTATATCTTAGAGTATGTTTGTTCTTCCATTTTCTCTAACGCGTTAGCATCTTTCTGCAACTTTTGCAAATGATGTGTGGAATTCAGTTATTATCTGGTCTATCTCTAAATTGAAAATTTCCTCGCACATTTTACGTATATAGTCATCAATGGATTTTCGCAAAGAACTTACCTCGAATTTAGAGCATATGTAGCAAAAAATGTCATGATTGATATGACAATAATGGGTTTCTAGAACCATTTCAAATTGTTTTCTTATCGTATTAAACCCTACATTAGCCAAGTCACTAACTAAGGTCGAGCTGCCGTCGCATGATGACGACGCCTACGGGCTCGCTTTCTTACCCCGACCAGGCGCCGATGCTGGGGTTCCGAATCCCTGCATCATAATAGTCAGGTAATTTTCCTGTGTGTGCCATGACGGCATGAAAGCTATCATCCAGAGACTCTGCCGGATAGTGGAACACAACTCCGTTGCCCACCTTCACCGCGAGGAGGTGCCCTCGTTGCAGTCACAGATAGGACAACCATCAATAAGGCTGATAAGTCTTACTTATGGCGCTTTTTTTAGGTTATGGGATTATTTCGTTATGATATATGTCGTTATAAGGTTATGGGATTAGAGTTAAAAGCTTGGGTTTTGAGTTTAAAGTTTGAAGCATAGACTCATATGCGTTAAAAAAGCTAAAAAAATACTCAATTATTGTTTCTTTAGGTTATGGCAAAATCCTGACGTAATAAGGTTAAACAGATCCCGGATTCGAATTGAGTGACTCGAAAAACGTGTGGAAAACATGGTCTGATCCCCTGGCCCGAAAATTTTGTGTGTGGCTGTGTAATTTATCATGTGTATCACTAACGAAGCAACACTTGGCTTCAACTCTCTTTTACGGATTCTGTCTAGTGATATAGTGAATTTCTTATTATCGAAATGTTCTCCCAATCTCAACTCGTGCAATTCACCAGAAATCTCAGTGTCCTTCTGTATCATGAATTCTACTAAGAATAGCCTGCTTTTTTCTTTCACTGGATATGAATAGTTTTTATTTCACTAGAAATTAAGATACAGCACTAGCATTCCAATAACTGAGAAATGACTTAGTCAAATCTCTGAGAAGTACAATTAGTTTATTTATTGTTTTATAATACAACATTAAAAATATAATAAAAATATCTAATTTGTACATTTTGTGAGAAAAATAATTCAAAAATTGCTTGACTCGTATGAAATACGAGTAAGCTTTAAGTGTAAAGTCACGTAAAGTTTGGCGTCTGAGCGTAAGGATTTCGTGATTTCTGTGTCATATATCAGAAAAAGTTAATAGTTTTTGTAATATCCTTTGACATATAGATAGGAGCGATTTAACAAGTACTTCCTAAAAAGAAATTTAAAACATTCGACATTCGTGGTTTAAAAATCAGTCTATTTTTTAAAGTAAGTATTTTCTCCATTAGATGTATTTCACATTGAACAATTGTAACGTATAAACGGTGAAACATGCTTCAATTTAAAATAAATGTAAATACATTTTTTTCTATTTATTTTTGCTAATTTTAGATGTTTTAGCAATTTTATTCTTCTTACTGTACTACTACCTTAGTAAATTATGCAAACAAAAATAAGTGCAATTAGTTAGAAACCAAAAATGAAGACGAAGGTATGATCACCACTCTCATCATCACCATCGCTAACATCACCACTGTCAACATCGTCTCCGTCAATACCATCACCACCGCCACCATCATCTCCATCCGTGCACAGCAATTTAGCGACTCCGCGCGTTCTCTCCGGACCCAGCGGAAATTAATCGACTCGCGGATCGTTGGAGGCAGTCAGTTCCCGCCGCCGCCGCCGCCACCGCTGCTGCTGCAGTCACCGTCAGTGGGGGTTGCACGAGTCGCAACATGAAGGCTGCTAATGCGTGTTTCAACGCTTGCAGATGGAGACGGTGGAGGTGACGGAATCTGAGGGGATCCGGGGTGAGAGAGAGAGAGAGAGATGGACGCTCGGGGTGATGGTTGAGAGATAGGCGAATCTCTTGGGGGGGGGGCAGAGTTAGATATAGTGCGAGAGAGGGTCTTCGGACTGCGGAGAGAGTGACGTGTAGACTAATTTGGATGGTTTGAGGTAGTGACAATCGCTGTGTCCTTACTGGTTTAAGAGGTGCGTTCTGCTTGAGCGGTTTTATAACATCTTAATCTTAGAATAACAATACATGGGAGGGGATCCCCGTACCTCATCATGTAAATGAGTAAAAAATCAAATTTTAATTTTAACTTACAGATACTCTAAAAAAAATTAATAATATTTTATTAATACATAAATTAATTGTCATAAACCAGTTACACACAGCGTTTGACCACACGGAGAAAAATAAATTAATTTACTCCCCGGAAGCAAGCAGGGGATCATCCCATCAATTCCAATCAAGGGCCCTAAGAGGCATAGGCGTATTAAACAGCACTCTCCCAAGAAAAAAAATTTCGCTACATGTTATAATAGCAGAATACTAACAAATTTGTATTAATGAAACACACAAAAAAAGTATTTTCACTATTACGTATTATTATAAAACCATAGATTATTCGGAAAATATTGTTTATAAATCCTAAATATTAAAATAATTCTAAATTCGAGATCAATCATTTCAATAGTCCCCTACGCGGCCAACTCAGATTGTAATTTTTTAAACAGATATGTATACGAAGGATTTTTGTGGCAATTTGTGTAGTTAAATTGGGAGGACTGCAATGTACTCTCACCTCATGTCCTACTAGCAAGGCTATTGTAAATGTGCTACGAAGAGAAATATATATTTATACTATAAATTGCAAGCTTCCGGATAATTTTGAAAATAAGCCATAAATTAGAATAAATATTGGAAATAAAATTAAATGATCTTTCGGAAATATTCTCGATCCATTACGGAACCGAATTGCAGAAAAATATCACTTTCAAAACTCTTTTTAAAAAAAATGTAATTACCTCTCCAACATCAATACTAAACATACAAATTAACAAATAACTAAACTGATAATTATCGACTAACATCAGATAAGAGATAAATTTACGCATGTCATACTTATGTTCAGAAATATGAATAATACATAAAAATAAATAAACATTCATTTTTACAACTTTCTTTCCGAAGTGAAATATTTGAAACTTATCTATTATCATGCTAAATCGTAGTATAAATATTCAATTATGAAAGTCTGCCTAGCAACATCAGAATTTCCTTCAGATTTTTATTGCATATTATACGATAAAGTTATCTTCCTGAAAAGCAATATCATAGAACATCGCCGTATTTTAATATTTGTTTCTAGTTAAAGCTCTAAAATCACATGAACGTGTATAAAGTTTTATGCAAATATTATTTTAATATTGTTTACATTCTTAATGATATGGTAATTTTATAGATTATAAGATGAAATTTGTATGTACTTCCACGAAACAAAACAAAATTAAGGTGAATTCAAAAATACTTAAATACTATACTTAAAAATGCTGCGAAAGTATTTACTCAAGAGTAGTCAGAGCTGTAGTATATAGTGTTTTTTTTANGTGTTTTTTTATATCTCCTCGATTTTTTCATAAGAATAAATACTCCCTCTGTGTCTTTTTGAGAGAAAATTAGTTTTACAGGAGTGAGAATATACACACAAACTTCGAAACACTGTAAAGATGGGAATGCACCATAAAAAAATCTCGTTGTAAGGAAAGAAAGCATATAATGATGTAAACAACTGCATGTATGTAAACAACAAAATGATGTAAACAATTATCATGTAACCAGCGATAATACTATTTTAGTTAGTACAGCTACTTACAATACACAATTCTTCAAAAAATATGATACAAATAATTAGTCATTGTAAAAGGCATACAAACATTCTTTAAATTAGTAAGAAATATATTTATTTTGTATTAATATATTCGCACATTTGTGTTATATTGCAATCAATTCAATTGGAAATCCCACGGATTAGGGTTCTGTGACATTGGGTGCCTCTGACCCCCCGGTCATTTTCTGGGAAATAGCAGTACTTACATTAATAACACCAACAGTAATTCGAGCATAAAAATAAAAATAATTTGCATCCAAAATTTTAGAAAGCAAATTATTGGTGGTTCGAAAGATCAACAAAAGGTTTCATTATTTCACCTTTACAAATTGCACGTTTCCGACGCCCGCACAAACTGTGCGCTCTCTAGCGAATCAGTATGAACTTCACGGAAGTGTCAAGTGGACACAACGGTAAGCTTCGTTGTCGACGGTGAAACATAGTTCACATTGCATCTGCTCTAAGGAAAACAGTTTCAAATATTTTTCTTGCTCATATTTCAGGCTCTACTGCATTGCAAAACTGCTACAGAATAACCTTTGAAAAAATTACATCAAATAATGAAGTACTCTTGACATGATGATGTACAATATCTCGTTCATTGTCACTTTTAATCGTTTAGAGTAACTCAGTCTCATCTTTTATAGTCACTATGGATGCAATGTTGCTAAGTTTTGTAGCCATTCTGAAGTGACGTGCACAGGTGATATTGCCATGAGCAGGGTGGATCATGGCAATACTTGGTATTTAAAAAAAACAACTTATTATAAATTCCCACGTATATTTGTACTGCGTAGAAATGTAATTTTCTAGTTTAATGTGTTTATTTTACTTGTCATCGGATGACAGGTCAGTTCCTGAAAAATAACTTTATTATTATTATTATTATACATTCACGTATTTAAAAATTTTCAGCTTAAAGTAATTAACATTGTTCAGGAATTAGTATGATTTAAAAAACATTGATATTATGTGAGTTTATATTACGAATGATTTTCCAAAGTAATATTCACAATTGACAGTCAATGAAACAAATATTGGGAACTACTTTGGNTTATGATTTAAAAAAAATGATATTATGTGAGTTTATATTACGAATGATTTTCCAAAGTAATATTCACAATTGACAGTCAATGAAACAAATATTGGGAACTACTTTGGAAAAAGTCTAATAAAAAGACAAATTTCTGGAAATATCGCTGATCACATCTTAAGGATTTAAAATTTGGTTGTGTGGTCATATTTTGACGTGCTGAGTGATCAGATGAAATTATTTTGAAGTTTACAGAAGACTCTCTTCAACTCTGGCTCACTCTTCGCGGAATATCTCACAAAGTTCACAAAACGAAACGATGATAAATAATTATGCATATCTCATGTCAATAATATTGTTTTTGTTTTATTTTTATCATTTTACCTTGCAAACAATAGTATCATTGAATTGTGTTTCACCGTTAAATTCGAAGTTAAATACTGTACGTCACTGTGTATCACACACGTCTGCCGTCGTCATTAAGTAGACCACTTCACCACCATGTCACCACACCCTCCAGTTCTTCCACCACCATCGCAACCTCTGCCTCCATGGATGGCATTCGAAACCCCCACCCCTCACTCCATCGCCACCGGCTCCTCCTGACAAATTGCAGACAAGCTGCGGGAGTTGATCCCCGCGCAACCGCCACCGAGAATCATTTTTACTCTCGACCCTCCTAATCCGTCTAATTTTTCAAAAAAGAATCTATAGCAGCGAAAGAAAAGGGATTGCCGCCAGGGAGCGGGAAAGGAAGCAGAGCGTAGGTCTATTGAAG
This sequence comes from Laupala kohalensis, assembly GCA_002313205.1. Classification (NCBI taxonomy): domain Eukaryota; kingdom Metazoa; phylum Arthropoda; class Insecta; order Orthoptera; family Trigonidiidae; genus Laupala; species Laupala kohalensis. The sequence goes on from NNCF01127881.1 coordinate 322,969, forward strand.
AAGGCAGGACGGAATCTGTCAGTACTCCTGGCCTACCGATGGAAGGTTCCTATTGTAGTGCACAAATTTCTTCTCTTTGTTTCTTCTAACATTTAGTTCCCTCGTTTTAATTATCGACTTTATTGAGGGTATATTACGAAATTAAGGAGATGGTTTTTTTTGTCTAAAAAACACTTTGTTTCTAATAGTACTTTGTGCTTATACTTAGTAGAACAAATGTTATAGTCAACCGAAAAATATTTGTTTGCCAAAGCGGCATTCGACTGCTTATGCTACCCTCTTCAGTGGCCTACAATCAAGATATATTTAGCTATAGGTAAAAATGGTCTTAATAATAATAATTACAAATATATATATTCAAATAGAGAGTAGAAGTATGTTGTAGTTAATAATAATCACATAAAATTTAATACTAATTGGTTCCAGATATTTAAAAGATTATATAAATAGTTGAATGATAAATGTTTGTTTGCAAAATTATTACTTGAAAAATTGAAATTAGTGAATATTTTGCAATGAGAAAAAGATTTGTAAACCGAATAAACCACCATTATCCAATTATAACAAAATACTATGTTATGATTATTACTTTTGTTTCCATTCTCAAAGTTTTTACTCCAAAACTAATATTTAATTTCAACATTTAATAATCTCTATCCCATTATAAGTAGCATAATAAAGAGAACTATTATTCGTAACAATATTTACCTTTCCGTATGATGAAATATGAGTTTCTTTACAAATAATCGCCTTTTCAAAAATCAGAGATTGAATGAATTGGAGGATGAAAAAAAAATCGAAATACATGAGAAAATATCATATACATTCAAACTTAATTTGGACATATATGAGCAAATTAGCAAAGATATAGAGATTTATACCTCTGTCATCCACTAAAATATGAATTCTTCGTCAATTTGTGTTTGGTAGTTAAAAGACTTATACACAAAAACACGCATTGACACAAAATATATTCAATAAAATTTAATTTATTTCTTATTTTATTTTTCATTTATGTGTATTCTGCATTTTAGTAACCACTTAATTCAGAATTTATATGTCTACTCTTTACGTATGCAAACAAACTTTTTAAATTTTGTTACAAGATTGTGTTCAATAGTCATTCGATGAATTAAATTACTTAATGCTGTAGAAAGCTAGCATCAGTGCATCCATTACTTTGATCTAGTACACAAATTTATACAGTTGAACATATATAAATCTGCATATATTTCTTCCGTGTACACTACTCGTGGAGAAAGAAGATACGTGATAAAGTTCGGTCGACAAATCGGGAATCGAAGCCGGGACTCCTGCTTTGATCGCAGGGGTGTTAACCACAACACCACCCGTTTGCCTTCCACAACTGTATGTCATTTCCACCCAGACCTAATGGGGATGTGTCTCAGGTCTTTCGGGATTTAGGTGTGGATGGTGTACAGTTGTGAAAGGAATTTTCACCTGACCGAGAGTTATCACTTATTTAAATTTACTTCTTTATTTCCAATTCCTCTCTAATTCGAACTTTTCGTTTGGTCCTTAGAATTTTTCATTACAAAAATGTTAAAATAACGAAAATAAGATGGATATTATTTTGGATCGTTTGAATTTTAGCATGTTTCGCGAAAAGTTGGAGAGCGGGGATCACTTTTTACTCCCACCCTCCGACTATTAGGACTGGCCTTGGAAGAATCGCAACTATTCCGAGCGGCTGAACTTGAGATTCTGATACCAATTGGTCAAAAGCAAGGAAAACCTAAGATTAATTATTTAAAAAATGGCTAGTGTATTGTACACGGAACTGCATCATCATAATGATTAGAATAGTTGTAAGGTTAGTTATTTAAATACTAATAGATCGATTGAAGGATTGAGAATTTTTACTTACAAAAAAAAAACAACGAAAATGTGCCACGTACTCTGACTGCGGAGATAGCAAAGAACTTCCACCGTGCGTCGTAAGAGGGGGTCATTGTCCATCGAACGAGGACAGACGCAAGGGCTCCCGGTGCGGACAGCGCGCTCCCCGCGCGGCGGTGGCGGAGTGATAAAGCTCCGAGGGTCAGAGGTCGAGTCACAGACAAACTGAAAGACTCGCCCAAGGGAAACTGGTATAGATAGGCGGGATTAGCACGCGCCCCTCAGTGCTGTCGCTCGACTGTTTCTTGTCGCTTTGTCGCTGTGGAAACGGCGGTGGCGACCTGGATGGCGATGTCGTCATTGGCACTGTAGGTGGTGAGGGTGGGAGCTAAGAATGGCCGGCGATCACTGATCTGTCTTAAACGTGGAGTCCGTCCTTCATGGAATACATATCCAAAAATGAGGTTTTGTGTGGGTTAAGTATATATTTTCATTATATCTCACTATATTTACAATAGGATTCTAGTCCTGGGTCTCCTTCATTCGGTCAATGCTGAGGGCTGTAGAAAATCCTTGGCTTTTCCTTCTATAAATAAGAATTAGACAACTGTGGACATCCCATAAAAAATAATGAACCTATTTAACTTCTTTTATTTTTTCTTGAAATTGATACATTTTTGGTGATTCGATGTTCAAAAAGTTTGGTTCGTAATTCCATATCGTCAAGAAGAATATATTCTTTCCAATACAGTCTACGGGTAGTTCAGATTTATAGAAGAAATGTAAATTTTCAGTTTTACCACGATTCAATAATATTTACAACATATACACCTACTGTGATTAGATTGGCAAAACTTACAACACGAGACTTAAAGTTGCATAGCAAGACCAAAGGCAAGTTCACATCAGGAGATTAAATTATGTGCGAATATGAAGCAAAGAAAACAACTGAAAAGTATGAAATAACGTAAATAAAAATTAATTTATTACGATAAAAGGTGTTGAATAGTCGCCAAATTATAGAGAAAATTGACACAAATCTTAAAGGTCGTATGTAAATAATTTGAATTTAACTTTACATGGACTGATTTTAATGCTATAAAACCATAAAATGTTTCGTTAAAAACGTTTTAAAACTCTGTTTAAAAAGTTATCTACCCGAATACGATACGAAAATTTAATTGTTTTAATTCAAGCAATTTTCATTCACAATCTCATATTATTTCTCTGACGATTTATAACGTATGTTCTTACACAGAGTATGGAACACTTTTTATTTTATTGCATTGTTTATTGGGTTATTACTTCTACTGACCTCTAGTTCTCTCATACTACTTTTGAGGAAGAACTGAGAATATTCTGATCGTGAAGTGAAAACTAAACTAACACCATTAGCTTTAAATTTCGAGCAGTAAAACCAATTGGTTCTTGAAAATGATTTGTATTAAAAACCCTTAAATATAAAATAACGAGAGTAGGACAAAGAATCAAATAGATCTGAGATGAAATTATTTTGGAATGTAAAAGGAATTTTTTTATTTATTTATTATTATATATGGGACCGTTTGAAAAGGATGTAATAAAATTTAAAAAATAAATTATATGTCTACTTCAAACATTGTTCCTAGTTTGAAAATATTTCTATGANTTTTTTCTCTCTTTCTTTTCTTAACTCATATTTTACTTCAATGATCTTATGTAAACAATCTTCTTCGAAAGGAACTCGTAGAGTATTTTATGAACATTTCCCACGACATGCAAAAAGGAACCTGACCGGTACACATAACGTTGCTGCGCGCGTTACTGGCCGGAATCAACTGACGTCCCGTCATTTCTCAAGATTTCGCATCCTTCAGTCCATCACCCTCCTCATTTGCTTAATCCTCAAGACCTTTCGTCTACGTATTTACCTTTCATGGCAGTCAATGTGTTCTCCGTGACTACGAGGCTTCTCGTCATCCGTTCAAACTCGGTGTGATGGATGTCGCGTATTAAGAGTTAATGACCTCTACACTCGGTCAAGGGATGTACGGGGCTTTCTCGACAGAAACTAGTCATGGTGGGAGTGATGGTGGAGTGATGACGGTGGAGGCGGCGCGACATGGAGAAGGTGGTTGTGGATATGCGATGGCGATGGAATCAGAGACGATGGTGTTAGAGGTGATAGTGGTTTCGGATGCAACGGTGGCGAAACAGCAGACGGTAATTACAGAGGTGATAGTGGTAGTAGAGATGAATTGTGACGAAGATGGTGACACCGAGAGGGTTCGTGACGGTTGCGAAGGTGTGTGGCGATGGCAGCTGCGGTAGATGTAGGCCCCGCTGACGCGAATCAGAATGTAAACACGGACCCTGGCCCCGACGCGTCAGCAATCACTCATGGCGCCGACGGGACGCCGTCAATGGATGCTGCGCGAGACAGGATCCCTCGCAGCGCAGGACGCGTTTCTTTTGTTCAGCTCTCCACGCGCCGCTAGCTGGGGGAGCAGCGATCTTTGTCTGTCATTCAAATAAGTGTTACAACATAATTTTGTTGCGAGTCACGGCCTTGAAAAAGAATTAGGTGTTTTCACATAATTTATTTTTCATTTTCCCTCTCGTTTGAACAAACAATTTTATTTTTTTTTGCAGATTTACCGTCTCTACGACGTAGGTCTTCCTAAATATTTTAGTTCATCCAGAATGTTGTTACCAATGTCGGAAAAGTGTGAAAAGACGTTTTTTCTTGTGTGTATCTCCTATTTCCTTTACACACCATACATGTTGTAGCATGAAACTGGAGCCATATCCATTTAAGCAATTAACATATTTCAAGAGATCAATTTCCTCCCAACTATAAACTTCGTATCTCACAAAATATATTTCAAGTAATGATATGATGTAATTTTTTATGTGATTCCTTTTATTTATTTTCCTATTTTCAATAATTTTAAAAATATTTATAACGCATTTTTCATGCGAAGATATGTTTTGTTTTGAATTTAAAAAAACTGGATGGAAAAGTAATAAAGATGGTTTTATGAATTTTTTTGGCAAGTTTTGTAATTTAAAAAAATATAAAAGTATATCTTAATAGATTAACTATTTAGTTACTTACATCGATTAACATTTTATACTAGTAAATTTAAACCAACAAATTAAATTTGTGTAACATACAGAAGTATTCACGAAATATTACTATTCACTGCCATTAATTTCCATGTACAAATGTGCATAAATTTCATTTTAAATACTCGAATATGAAAAGCATTTCGTACAAAGTTAATCTACAGTGCCTGGTTTAAACACCTACATTGATAATTGCACGATTACAAATGTTACATTTATTCACTTGCTTTCACGAACCACCGATACAAAACTACAGACAAATCTGTAAAAGTGTCTCTCATCCAGCCACAGACACACAGAATATTCCAGGAGAGATTCAAAACTGCAGCTCTTAATGGAAAGGTTAAAATGAGCTGGTGCACCACATCGCGTATACCCACTTATCTTTGTTTCCACTCGCGGGACCATGTTTGAACGAGTTCATAATCAAGGGAGATGTGCAGGAACACAAAACCAGCGGCATGGTGATTGAAATCGGCGCGCGTTAGCTCTTGATAAAACACACATTTTATAAAATTAGCGCATAAATACAATGGGATTCAGGCCAATGCTCGGGCGAGCCAGAGTTGGCCGTTAATCTTGACGGATGTCATACGGTTATGAAATTCTTTTTTCGTATGCAAAACGTATCTCTCTCTTACTGGAGTACAATCTCCATGTTTGTGTCACGACGAAAAGTATAATTAGCCTCACTTTATCAAGTCAAAGACTCGGCAAAAAAAGAGCAAAGTTTGTTCGGTAGGTTTTATCATTCCCTTTCATTAGAAACAAATTCCGACAGGACCTGTCCCGTACGTCAAGGCAAGTAGAAGGGCGCAACCAGTAGCAGCCTTTTTGTGTTTCCGCGAAGGGCGAGAGAGGGGTAGGAGGTAACTGGAATAACTTAGAGGTTTACGCCGCTAACAAATGATGACGAAACCGCTTGCCTCGCCTCGCTCTTATCCGACTTTGCGGTGTTGGATTTGGCGGACCTAGTTCAAATGTCTGTCGCTACAAATCCGCGCACTACGTGAGTTGCGAGTGGAATATTGCGGGGCTGCGCGTCATAACGTATGCTTAATGATGACAGCGAAGAGGGAGTGTGCCCTGAGGCGACGGAGCGAGTCTCGCGATGGAGAGTGAGAGTGGGAGGAAGTAGATGGGGGAGGGAAGAAACTATGGTGGTGGCAGCAGTGGAAAGGTTGACACTGAAGAATACTACGAGATAAAAGTATGGGAGACAATAATGGTGGCAGCTGTAGTAGAAGACAAAAGATAGAATATGATGAATGATAATTATGAAGGTGTCTATAAGTACGACGATGAAGAAATTAGGAGACTGGGATAATGGTTTTAGTAGAAGATAGAAGTTAGCAGAGAAAAATAACTATAAAGCTGTTTATAAGAATGATGATATAATTGGGAGGGAGATGTGTATNTTTAGTGGTAATAGTGGAGGAAAAATTATGAAGATTGAGAATGGATTGAGTGGACGTGTTATTTTCGTGGCAGTAGTGAATGCGGAAGCAGGGAAAGGTTTCGATTTCGACAGTCATGATAGATATGGAGGAGGAAACAATATCGGTGATAAAGGCAGAATAGGTGACTGTGAAGTTTTGCATGCCTTCAGATAAAGGTTCTAGTAAAAGAAATTAATAAATGCAGGGTTAGAGTATATGAAAAAGTATATTGTGAAAGCGTAGGTGGCCCTGATAAAATACAGCTGGGTTTTGTACCACAGTGACTTTGCTATGACGGTACTACGATGACATGAATTCACCAATTGTCATGACAAATGCGGAGAAGCAAGTGAAGTGGTTCGTTCTCGAATATAGGAGTAGAATGACATGCACGATGGAGGTAGTTTAGTAAATATAACATAATAATTCCAGAATTGTAGTAGACCATACGCTAAGTAAATGAATCAAATCCTTTGGTGCTGCGAATTTAGTTTTGAAAAACTATACGACGTCTTATACACATTATCATAATTTCTTTTTCACTTTTGGAACATAAATGTATATCAGAAATAATGATTTCATTAAGATAAAAATGTTTATCAGTGTCGACTGACGGAAAATCCAAAACCACAATATTTTATGCTATTTTTAATCAGAAAATGAGTTTTTATTCGGAAATACATAAGTAGGAGTCGGAGAGAATTTATGATCGTGAAGTGTGGACAGTCCTACAGAAGGGAAAGCTGCGGTAACTCCAAAATATCTCTGATCCTACATGGGCTCTAATTCATGTAACAATGTAGAACAAAAAAAAACAAACAAGACAGAAGANGATTTAAACTTTCACATTCTTCTACTTTGTGCCTGTAACGTCTGAATGAAGCTTGTTTTTAAAGGACTGAAAATTTTCTGAAAAAGAAGTAGGAAGATCAAATTGCTTATTCATAACAGATACACTAAACCCAAACAAAAGATCAGATTAAATTTATTTTACTTATGTAACTTTGTATGTAAAACTTTGCCGCATGAAACAATTCTTTTTCTGGAGGCTTTAGGGCTCGCCAACATCCAAGTCATTAGAACAAAACAAAACTGTAGATAGTCGTTAAACATTAGTAAGAGGTTGGTTGATTTCGAAAGATTTTCTATTTAACTTTTCAGATGATTTGCATTAATTACTAATTAAAAATGTAATGGTATGTTTTTTTTTCAACAATTACAAACATATAACAAAATGAAAATAAAGAGGGATTGCATCTCAGATGTAAAATTCTTTATCTACTATCAACTTGAATATACTTCACACATTTCGCCAAGTTATCCACACTTAAGCAAAGTACATAGACATCTATTTTATTAACATAATGTACCATTGTTCGTACAATATAACGATTGCAACAAACCAAATTTTCATTTGAATATTATTAGAAGTTTTGAAAACATTTGAAATGTTCCTAGATTTTGACAGTTTTATAATTTTACAATCGAGTAAATTTACAAATTACAAAGAAAATATAATTTATAACATTGAGTGTGTAATATTAGATAGAGAGAAAATCAATTCAACAACATCAGGAGAAACAAATTAAATTATGTTAGCTGTAATCAGTTCGTCAACAATTATTTACATCTAATTTTCATGTATGTGCAATTTTTTCTAAGTTGTTTATTTAAGGTCTGCCTTATGATGCAATGAGGTTTAGAATGATTTGGAAAAAGACATTGGCGCAAAACCTGAGAGAACGCAGCGAATGGGGATAAATTACTTCGGAAGAGAAGAATCCAAGAAAGAAACTTGGACTTCATATTCAACGTGGGGAAATGTTTAAGAAAAAAAATAAATAGGATAATGTCCTTTCATCTCATCTAGCCAGAACATTATTATGTAGGAATTGGGAAGGAGAGATTTTGAATTGCCGGAAAACAAATGGTATGGAACCAACATTAATCAGGAGTACTTGAGTGACATCCTTGCAGAAAAGCTCACCCCCTTAGATTGAACGGGGAATCGAACCATTGCTCTCTTCGTCAACGATATAATGGAAGGAAAAGCTCTATATTTACACGAGCGCAGTCAATAACTTTCATATATTATTATACATACAACTACAACAATCTGATACCCTTTACTTGTTAATTAATTTAAATATGTCAATACGTCTTACAATTCTAATAAAATATTTATGGGTTAATATATAAATAATTGAGAGTTTTTTAACGAATTGATTAGAATTTAGTAGAAATCAATGAGACCTTTCAAATTTTCATCAGAACACAAAAGAACACTTAATTATTTTGATAATTTATAAATTATTGTGAATGATGCAGTATTTAAAGAACATGAGAAAGAAAAAAAGATGTAACTCTCATTCGAAGGATTTTATTCGGTGTTTGTTGATACAAGTATTATGAATTAAAGAGGAGGTCTTGTATCTTCATCTCAAGTGAATCAATGCAATGTGTGTTACTACGCCCACGCGTAGCTATGCATTTCACGTTCCACGTACTGTATCCCCTAGCGGACAGTCACTCATTGCTCGGAATCAGCGTCATGCGAAGGCGATGGAGGTGATGTAGGACAGGGAGCGTTGGAGTGGAAATGGAGGAACGGAGGAAACAGAACTGATGGCTGGAGGAGAAGGAGAAAGAGGTGAAGCTAGGCAATCAGAGGATTAAGGAAAAGTGGACGAAAAAGGGAGTGTAGTGGTAAGAAAGTGTTTGAGGAAACATGTGGAATGTGATGCATAAATAGAAGAACATTTCGAACAGATGTTAAAGATTTGTGGTGATACTAGGTAAATTACCTCCACGAAATACCCCCAAATACTTCGATCAGGAACGAAAAGTTTCTTAAATTTTACTACACACCTATAAACTACCAACTTCAAACATAAGTGATTCGAATTCCACATCCGTCTTCACTCCTTTGTATATTGAAAATATTTTTTTTATTATTCAAATTTGAGTTGGTAATCAGAATTTCCCCCCTTCAACAAAATAATTCGGGAATATTCCTTATGATAAGAATATATAATATTAAAAGTGATATTGCGTTGTAAGATATGTGCAAATGAGGAAAATAAGTAAAATATTCAGTTGTCATTCATTGCAAAGTTTTGGGTTTGCTAGTACTTTTGAAAGGAGTTTTGGGGACCTTACACAATAGAAAAGATGGTTGATCCTTTATTTAATTTAGGGGAAAATAATCACTCGCACGGTATCTCAAAAATTGTGAAATTGTTTTTTGTAGATTTCCTGATGACACAGAAATCATATCGTTCTTCCATATCGAAACAAATGATTTCGTGAAACGAAATTTCCGCACACACGAGGGATAAAGAAAAGAAAGTAATTAAATATCGGGGAAACGATGACTGTGACTTATCCAATGCCAGATGAATATTTGGTTGGAAGAGAAGAGGTAGAAATGATCTGAGTAAGACTGAAGTCAGTAATATGTGTGATACAGTACGAAAGGTGATAGAGTACATAGTACATTCAATACATAGAATAGATAGTATACATTGATGAAATTCAATAAATTAAAATAGAATATTATTTACAGGTGGTATATACACTTTAAGTAGGATATCAAAATTAAAATACTTACATTATTTAAATTATTAGGTAGATTCTTAATGTGTATTCCAAGAATCAGATCCATCAACAACATAGAACTCGACAGATTTTTAGGATGGTCACTTTCCAATAGGCTATCGGAGAAAGAGATAACTTTTTTACTAAATTAATATACTTACGCATTTTTTACTAAATTAATAAAATGTCAATAAAAAACTATTATCATTATTACAGCAGATATGTTAAATATAAAACACTTATGTGCTAGGAATGAATATTTTCAGATAAAATGAAATTAAATTCTGTTCTTATGTATTTAATAACATGGAGATTTTTAAAGTAATTAAATTGAGGGAACTCAATATCATTCTTCGATGCATTGCTGATAAGTTCAGATCTGGCGGTAGCATTGGCTTCCAAACAGTAGCAAAGAACCGAGTCAAACCGACGTCACAGGGGTGTTTCGTAGGGTGAGCAAGACGCAAGGGAAGGACGAAGAGACGTACAGGGACTGGGAGGTGTAGAGGGTGAGGAAGAGAGAGCTAGACCGCAGCTGCCGCGCACTCCCCCAAGGCTTGCCATGTTTATGGGCGATTATTTGAAGGCCTCGCCACGTTTATAGATGTGAATGTGTGTAATAATATTCATAATTCTCGGGGTCCGCAAATTCTGATATGGATGCAAATGAGAGGCTCAACAACAGTAGCGGCAGAAGCGGTGAAGGCGGGGGTGGCAAACTGCTAGGGGTGTCTGCTGCGCGACGAGACACGAGGCGACGAAGCGGAGGGGATGTCGAAACACAACGACGGAGGCACAAATCTACTAGATAATTGTCCTAGTAAAATGTTTATCAGTACAACTGCTAATGATGACGATGGACGCGTGATATTGAAGGAAGAAAAATGACGTCACTCGAAGGAAATGTCAGTTAATGTGGAAATATAAAGACGGACAAGAAGAGGGGGAGAGAAACGGAAAACGTGATGGTAGGAGGAAAGGCAGAAGACACACTGAGGGAGGGCTGCTGTATATAGGCTCCCGCAGCTCAAATTGAGCGGATCTGCGTGCTTTAATTCAGCATACTATGAAGCTCTGTTGCATTCATTAAGTAGCCATGTTATTTTTTTTTTGTACAAGGTTTTGGTGCGAGTTGTTTATGTTAGGGATACACAAGTTTTAATATTGACACGCCTCAATCGTTAACGAAGGGTATTGTTTAAATGTATTGGTGTTACGATGAATTTTAATCTTAATAGTAATTAATAATATTTACCGTCATAATCACAAACAATTAACTTATTTTTAAAGTGCACGTACAGACTCAGTTTAAGACAGAGTCATTAATTTAAAAAAATAGATAAGGTGTACGGGGATGAGTGACTTAACTTGAGAACTACAATGACCTCATAATTTCGTCAATTTTTTCAATGTATTTATTCACAATTATTGGAACTTGGAAAAGAACTTATGTCTGAAAAACAAATAAATGCGATTTTTTACTTCTAGCCAGATGTTAACGGGGGAATTATTAAAAACTTTCATTAAACATCTGGTTTCCGTTCATTTTTTACTTTTATGTAGCGATAGAATTCAGAGCTTGGAGGTGACAGATATTTGGTTGAAAGAGCTCTCGCCACATATAAATAAAAAACGGAAGCGAGATGATGAAAATAGAGACGAATTTTCTTCTTGACCTTCACTTAAAATGTTATTGAAGGGAAGAAAACTGAAGAACACTGTACAGAACACTGTGAAGAACAATTTGGGAAACGATGTTTCGAATATCTTCATTTATGGTAGTATAATGAATTTAAAATACATTGGATAGTTGACAGTATTATTGATTGGTATATAGATCAATTAAATTGTATTGTTTGACAAATCTTTATTATTTATAATGATCAAAGCAAAAGCTTTTTTCTCTGATGTATCACGTAGTCAGCGTATTCAGGCTAAGAATAAGAAACAAAACAAATTTTGTGGTAATAATAATAAAGAATCATAATGTGTATAATAATTTTGAAAAATATGTATTGCAATTATTATTCATATTGTGATGTTTCTATTACAACCAAATTGTTTTTATTCCTAGCCTGAAGATACTAGTTATCAGCAAAAAAGCTTTAAAATATACTATAGTATTTCTGCATACATATCAATAAGCTTGAAAACTAACTACGTAAATATTATTGTGAAATCAAGTTGATTCGAATGTACATAAAGGTAAGGAAAATGTTGATCCGAGGTGCTGAGAATGCATAAGATGTAAGTGCTTAGGTATTTAATGTTACCGTGACAACGTTTGTTCTCATCAGATTTCTAAATGTAACTTTTTTTGCGAACATCTCTACACAACATAAACAATAAAAATAATAAATTTTAACCTGAACTCTACTATTTATGCCCAATATGCAATCAAGATAAATAAGTAATCACTCTAATCACGAGTTGAAACGTTGTGTTGCAGTAAAATACAATAAAAATATGTTAGTCGTCGAGAAAGGGTCGTAAGTGACAATTTATTTATTTAACATGATCATATAAACAATCATTATAGCACACGATTGCTAGACTCCAAGTGGCTAGCAACAACCTAGTTCACGTGTAATTCAATATACATTAGATTTATAATGTTTAGGGACAGTTTCAAATATGTATACTTTGAAGTACTTATTTTAAAAAATAGCGATAAAAGAATAAGAAAAGAAGCGATAGATTCCTCAAATGTAGATATATGATGGTTCAACCTGAGGAGTTTGTATTTTTTCCCTTCATAATTTGGACAGATTGTGTCTACTCAAATATATAAGTGGTTATGTGACTTGTGGATTTCATGAGTATTCTTCGGTGACTGGACTGGTGAATGACGAGACTGGTCAATGATAAGATAGGTTTTACTCTTTTTTATGCATGTTGCTTACTTAGGTAGTAAATCAGGGAGGCGAGATCCAGTCAATTGCTTCATATAATAATTTATGGAGATAAGAAGGTTGCTTACTGACAAATATAGAAGGTGTATTCAAGTTATAAAGGGGTTTCAGGCTAGAGTAAAACGATATAGTTTTTTTTTCTTCAATTTGATGTAGGTTTTTATAATATATGCAAATTAAAGAAAGAACTTATTTTAAAGAGAAGTACTTATTTTACTAGAAAATCTCATCATTTTTGGCAATTCATATTTATTACCTGGGGCCGGTATTATACGGTCATATTTCTATGTCATATGTATATTATCAAAGAATGAAACATATGTTCGTGTTGCGCCCAACCTTCATAACAGTTGAACTATGATCATGCATTCTCGTTAAGAGAACCTACGTCATATCTTTGATCATATACCTTTAAAAATAGACGTATGATATACAAATGTGACAATGTAATACTTAGTAATGAATGGCTAGGTGTAAATGCATTCTGAAAATAGACCACGGTACGAATTTTAAACTTTTTGTTTCTAAATTGCGAGGTTGGAAGTATACTTAATCGTTTATAACAAAACACATGATAGTTTTGCTGATCATTGAAAGTTTTTGTTTCATTCAGCGGAATAGTTGATTTTTCTGTCTAAACAGTTTGCTAGATATAATACGTATATTTTCAAACGCACAGTCGTCAAATCACATTTAGAACATAGTCATTCTCTCGTATACAAAATTTTAAACATAATACTCATAATTAACTAATGTGACGTGATATTATCTTGTTAATGAAATACTTTTGTGCCTATTACACATCATGTTTTACATTCTACTGGACGGAGTAAATATTATACAAAATTTCGGACATACGTCTCTCTTACTTACAGCATAGTTACTGCACACTTAAGATGTCTATCTTCATAAAGCCATACGTTCTGCCACGCAATATCCTTTTTATAGAACACGAGCGCCTGTCGTTGACACTCCCGCAACCCACCACAGTCGATCCTTACGTTACAGCCACCATCTCAATTTTGCAAGCGAGCGCATCTTCCTATCACATTTTCTAACACGGCATCGTATCACTTCTCCCCACCCAAAGAGTACTCTCGCACGTTAGCGGGTTTGCATACGCCATTCAGCGAAAATTCCATTAGATCCCTTGTACACTACATGCCGACAAGCCACATGTGACAAAACTCTTACAGGCCTTCTCCATCGCCCAAGCTACCACCCCCATCGCTGTGACACTTTCCACCATCACCAACCCCATCCTCTCCCACATAGTGGAAGTCATCACCTCCTATCACCACAATCCCTCGCCCATCCACGAATATTCCTCGCCACCACCCTCCGTTCACCACTCCACGTCTCGCCCCGCGCGCTCTGCCGCCGCGACGTTGGACGCCGGCGTCTCCCATGGCCGCACACGCGCACTTTTTTAATGGAAAGTGACGCGTCCGGCGGCAGAGCACCCTTCCCTGCCTCTGGCACGCCGCGTCGCCGCTGCTTCATTTGGCTTTGACAGCGCCGTGACGCCGCTAAGTCGGGTGTCGGCGCGCCCGCCACTGCTCCGGCGGACGAGCGCCTCCGTCCGCTCTCGCAACCCTGCTCGCCCGCCCGCCCGCACCCGATACCCGTCCATTAGCTACTCGCAACCGATACGCGCCTGCTCCTCCCTCTCCCGCCGACGCCGTCGTCGCCGATTACGCTCGACGCGTCTCGAACGCTCGTTTCGATACTCGCCGGAGGTGGCGGTGGCGGCAGCAGAGGCGGGAAATTTTCGACGCAGGCTGACGAGAGGATTAAGTGAGAGAGAGACGAGAGAATCCCTGCATAAAGGCTCGTGAATGAACTCCGTGTTGGTGCAAATTGACTTGTAGTGATTGGCTCTTAATGCGAACAGATATTTCCACCTCGACTCTGGTTTATCTTCAGTTTTCCAGCGAGCTTAATGGAAAGACTAGGACAATCCCTTGCGGGCTTCCATTATTTATGATTTGTTCAAGAGTTCTCCATATACGTATTTTTTTGTTTTTAAAGTATCAAAAATACTCTTCGACTCGAATTTCGTAATCATTGATATTGTTACCAACGTTTCTTTTCTTACTGAGAGGTAATAATACGAAAAATACGCTAATGAAACAAATCTTAGAGATTGCATTTAATTGAGTTTTATATTCAAATACTTGTAAATAGTAATGTGTATTTAATTATTTTTGTTAAAAGTGCTTAATGAAACTGTTCGAATAACGTAGTGTATATAGAATTTATTGTTCGTGAGTCAAGGAAAGGGGTAAATATTTGTGTTAAAAGAACTTAAATTAACAATTTATTTTATTTAATGGGATTTTAGTTCCTAATATTGTGTAAATTAATTAAATTTTATTAATGCTCGTTGGTAATCAATTTTAAATAAATTTTGCTTTGATTAATGTAGGAACAAAATAATCTTTTGTAAGTAACGAATAAACTTCAAAGTAATTTTGCGTGAGAACAAAAGGTCACAAAATAGAACGTATATTGAGAAATAGATCAAATTCAGCTAACCTTCTTTGTCTGTGGAAAACGTTGTGGTAAGCTAACCTTTGTTCTTAGTTGAGGGACTTTCTATTCAACGGCAACGAAACATGACGCAAGATGTCGTCAACGGATGAATATCTGGAACTTGTATTTATTTACTTATGTATTCAATAAATTGTTAGTAACCAGTTTCATTCATCTTTTTGAGAAAGATAATTTCACACCAAAAGGAAGAAAATAAAAGTATTAGTGAATTATTCTCTATTTTTCATAAAACTTCACAAATCTATAATAGAAATGTTTGCGTAAAAGCATTAGTATTAGTTTTTAGAGGGAAAATAGTGAAGAAAACTGAAACAAACTTTGTAAAACTTGGAATAAGTTCAATAATTCTAAAATGTCTCGTCAAACTTTTGTTTGACATTTTCTCTTTTATTTGTGTATTTGCGGTATATGTTATTGAAGGAAGTTTAAAACCAATACGTAAAAAAGAGATAAAATAAATTCATACTTCAAACACTTCACGGGTTTTTTTCTTCTTTTTGTTCGTCGAGAATTTTTTGCTTGTATTGAATCAGGTTATTCTCGAATAAATATGAAAAAATGACATCATTAGGGCGTCAAAACATCTTAATTATCATAAAATAAAATATCATAGTAACATGTGTAGGTTTCAGGCATGTTAATATATGGTTTAACTAATTGATGGAAACGAAATTTGGAAAATAAAAACAAATACGTATATTTTTATAAAATACTGTGTTGTGTGTTATTGAATTGCAATTTATATTTAATATGTTCATGTTTGCTTTCAGAAAACCAATACGAGAAAATCTGAATACTAAAAAATCACTATGCGGAAAAAAATTAAAAATTCATTTTAATCTACGTTATTTATTTAATTACGTTACCAGGAATTATGAATTAAAATAGTGATAACTGAATAAAACGTTTTAACAATATTGAAGCGAGGTTTCAAATTTTGTAATATTAGTTTCAAAAACGTATTCGACTTAAAGCTAGAAAAGTTTTTGTGGTGTTTGGTCATTTTTTGTATTAATCCACTTCACATTTATTTTATAAAACTAATTTCCTTCTTCAACAATTGTTATAACATTTCCTACTTTCAAAATATCTTCCCTAAGAAAGTAATAATAATTTTCTTTCAGACTTACTCACATTGACTAACGGTGGGAAACCATTTCACACCTACCTCGTATTCGTTTCTATGTCTTCACTATAAAGTAAATTTCGGTAATTTATTTTCCTGTTTATAATAATGCTAGCTTTCTGTCCAGCACTGTCCGGGGTTTTTTTCTCTTTTAAACCAATCTTCCTTTACTCTGGAAAAAATAAAATCTATATTTTAAAATGAAAATAATTTTACTAATTGAGATATAAAACCATACGTATAGCTAAATAATAATAATAGTGCAAATTTAAACAACACTTGACTATGAACATTTTTAGCTTCACCTCCAGAAGCAAGAAAAAATAAATCTTTGAGTGAACCCGTCCTTGAGCAAGAATTATAAAGTTGCAGATGAGAGAAACAAGTCAATGGAAATGTCACCAATAAGCACAGAACACTACTTCACCCTTTAGAGAGTTAAGGGTATTAAAACCCCCTAGATGCTGAACTTGTACTTAAACAGTAGCATGTCAGAATTCATCTGGAACGCCCAGAACTCTGGATTAAACGCAAATATCCTTCTCTTTCGAATAAATATTTTAACATGACTCTTCCCGCTCCGCCCATATCTAGGGGTGTTAAACCACCCTCCCTCCTACAGTGCCTCAACGTAAGTATAACATCGGAAGCGTCACTATTCATCTCAGCAACACTGAAAGGGTTTCGAAACTAATTTCGTCCGTATTCGATATTTTCCGTGTCACACTCTTCCCAACCCCGATTTCTAGGCGTGTTGTGTAACTCATGTGACCTGAACTGTAACATAACATCATCGGATGTATCATTATTCATCTCAAATAGTCCAAAAACTGTACTTTGAACCCTAATATCAATAATATTTCGTTATTTTCACGTCTCACTCTCTCCACCCCAGCTCTGACGGTACCGTGTCCACATGTTATCTCAACTTAACGGTATTAGTAGTATAATTTATGCATCTCAGATGAACGATGAATACAATGCAAATCTGTTATTTTGATTTTCTTCTTCTTAGATCCCCTATCCAACCTACTTTTAGGGAGGCACGGGTTGTCTTTTTCTCCATGAGGGACGAACTTAGGCTGCAATGTTTTCAGGAGTCACACCATTCATCTCAACGACGTCAAAAGCAGTGAATTTGTTGAAAGTACATTATATGCTTTTATTCTTATGTTATCCCATACCCTATAGGCGTCTGGAATGTATGGGACTGATCGTAAGTTTAAACAGCATAGAGAATACAACATTTCATAGTTATACAATTCATAGACAAACTATAATACCAACACGAAGATCTATCTTTTTCAATACGTTTTACACGTCATCCCGTTCCCTAGGGTTGCTAGGGATGTATAGAGGCTGATTGTGGGCTTCAGTAGCATTGAGGACGACACGATTTATTTCAGCTTCCCCAACAAGGATGTTTTCTTCTACAACGTTAGTCGTTTCCAATTATCTCTACTGGCCTCTCCATTCCACTCTATACCTATGGGGTTCCGGATGTCATTATCAGTTCAGCGAAGACGAAAATTGCTGACTCCTCACTTGTATTCGTCATGTTTGATAATTTGCACGTAGCATCTACTTCCCTTGGGATGCAAGGGATGTGTACGGGTTCGTTACGGAATTTGACGTCTCCGGGAATGTTCCTAATAATTTCAGCGATCTTGAAAATTGTGATCTCAACATTGATATCGGTCAGGTTCTGTTCTGAGACCGCGAAAATGACGTATTCAACACCAGTATTTGTCGTTTGATTATTTTCACATTTTACATTATCCGTTCCCATCCCTACCCAGGGATGCTGGAAGTACATTAACTCCAATGTGGACTAGCCATTAACTTACGAAGTAATGGGGGCGTCCTTATCGATCTCAGTTGCACTGTTAAATATGTTTTCAATCTAATATCGGATTTTTCTATAATTTTTACAGGTACGCCTTTACCACCCCTTTTTGGGGGTGCCAAAGATAACTTACCTTCCCACTGCATATATTTCTTCCGTTTACGTAAACGTGGACAAGATATGTGATAATTTTCGACCAGAATGGCGTCGCGTCGAGAATCGACTCCGGGACTCCTTCTTTAATCGTAGGGATGTTTGACCATTACATCTCCCGTTTGGATGAACAGCTGCACACCACTTCCACACAGATCTTAGGAATCTCGGCTTTGATTCCCGGCTCGTCGCCATTTTCCCTGACCGAACGTGCAGCCACTGTGGTTGTTGTCAGACAATAAGTCCACATTAAATTAAAATAAGTAATTCAATTGTGCTTTTTTACGATAACACCGACCGTTACGTACGAAATAAATGTTCATTTACAAATATAAAAAAACAACTTTTTGAACGTCTAACTAAATTGTTGTATTTAACATAGAAAATTATTATTTAGGTTTACAAATTTAATTACAAATGTAATTTAAGGCTTGAAAGAAAGCCAAGAGAGAATATGCAGCAGAAAACTGACAGCTTTAAATCTACCGAAGTAAATGAAGTTATTGCATATATAAACTTAATTATTTTTATTCAATAAACGTACAATAATGTACTTTTACTTCCAATTACTTTAGGTCATACACAATTGCCTGAATAATTTGTTGCATAATATAACCACATTTACAAGCGAGTACTCATATTACCTCACCATCAAATCGCCCCTATTACAACTGAATTACATGAGTGCGTGTCGGAAGAGACTTGGTTTGCTCAGCAGAGATTCAAATATCCTCTAACAAGCGGTACTTAGGAATTTTTGTAGAAATAAACTAATCCACTTACTGTTCACCCCCGCAATATAGTCGATTAATATAATTGTCTTCTTTTAAAAGAGACTAATTCAATGGTACAGGGCTGCGAGGGCTTGTACAGGGATGCGCGTTAAGATAAAACAGAAGACCAGTCACGAACTCCAACGAGCAGATTGCAGGGCTTTCAGTTTGATGTGAAACTAATTTGATAGTATAAAAGCAAATTTCTTATTATAAAGGAATCTAAAAAGATCATCGACCAACGAGATATCTTTAACCATTGTTTCGTCACGTAATCTTTCTAGTTCCACGTAATTACGGTGAATTATTTAAGTGTAGTTTAGTTTTAATTATTTACCTTACAAATTTATAATTCTGGAAGAGGAGGCAATAATACAGTAACTGCTTTACGATATTGCATGTATAAAATCTATGAAGCACTCAGATTTTATGTTTTTTATTAACGTGAAACATGCCATATCATGTGAAATTATTATAATGAAATTAAAAAAAAACTAATTGTACATTGTATAAATGATTTTTCTGACACAAATAAATATACAAATATGTGTTATTGTTAGATAAATATTTTATAAAATCATCGAGTCCTTGAAAGTCATATGATGTTTAAAACCTGTTATGAAAACAAACTGTCTTTAATCAACGTCTTTTAATAAATTTGATGATTTTAAATTTTATGTTATAAGTTATTTCAAAGTGGAAGAATAAGCAATTAAAGAACTCAAAACTTTATTGAACTCGAAATCCGCACTGTCACTGTAACAATGACCTTTTACTGTTTATCAGTTTTTGGATGATATATTTCAATGTTATGAAACACATTACTCAATACTCATTACTCAAAACACTCAACATATTACCAAAAAATAAATAAAGAAATATATACAGTTATAACCTAAAATTTACACATATATTTGAAGAAACGGCTTTGGCATTCAAGGCAAATACCGAAATCATTTCTTCAAATTAGTGAGTCAGTTTTACTTTCTAGTTTTTAATTTCTTTAAAACTTTTTAATTTATAGAAGACAGTGGGGTCGGTTTATTTTGAAGATTTCCGTAAATATATTTAAACTACTTTTGACATTTTCTTCCCTGGGACGATCCTGTATTTTTTTAACAGTGGTTTAAAAACAACTCTCTGTAATGAATATTCTAACATTTATTCCGCGCATGAGAATCATTTGTTATGAATCCTTCGTCCGGGTGATTATTATTGAACTTTACTGATAAACACTAAAAAAACATTCAAACAAATATGAAATTAATTTTTACAAATTATTATTATAATCTTCGTATTATTTAGTAGAATGGTCTCATCAAAAGAACAGAAAGATGAAATTATTTTCTTCTACTCATCTGTGAAGAACCAAAGTTGGAGAAATAATACAACAGACACAGGACAATCGTGCAGGTCTAACATTGAACTTTTACTAATAGACATTTGCATTCCAATCTTAAACTAAACATTCCAATCTAAATTTAAAGCCATAATCTAGTAAAACGATGAGAAAGAAGTAACAACATAGGGTTTTTTGTCACTGCCAAACGCGATTATTTTCCCTGTCATGTAGTCACGCATCATCTTCTTCAAAAGGTGAAATGAGTTGTTATCTATTAATTCTGAGACATTTTAAATATATAATTTTGTCCGATTTCACTTGTGGTATCACGTATGCCATTAATATTGTTTTATTCTTGCTGCACTGTTGTATATGCCATAATATGTATATGCCATCGGAGCTGTCATGTTAGCTTCACTGCGAAATTTTAACATGAGTCCACGAGTAATTATTGTTATCATTATTATTTTTATTATCATCTTCTACTTTCACGACTGGAGGTTGTGGCAGCCGGATAAATCTAAGAATATCTCCAGGTCACAACCAACTTCCTAAGGAGATGATTCACCGTGTGCGTGCTCTTTCGCCACTTTGCGCAGAATATTGGCGGTTCCACGCATTGCTACATCCTGGACGTCCCATTCATTTGCATTTCTAGGGAGCTTCTTTAAATTATTACCAAGTCTGCATGGTAAAGTACCCCGTGAGCCAACACTTCAGCCTTCACACCCCACATTCGACTGATTTCAATAAATAGGCTTTTATATTTCAGTTGTTTTTCACTTGTTTTGCAATAACATTCTCCTCACAAGGAATAGCTACATCGATGATCATGCAGGTCTTCTTTGATTTGCAATAACATTCTCCTTACAAGGAATAGCCTACCTTTGTTATTTTCACTTTTTTTTTTCAAAATAGCGTTTTCCATGTGCCTTGTTCTTAGGGCTTGATCTTGAGCAGATGTTAACAGTGTCTCTGATTCCACCTTCATTCGGCCTCTTCTGAACCATGTGTGAGAACCGTTCTCGTCAACTCCATTCTTATGTAGTCTTCTTAAGTACTGACCATGTAGGGGCTATTCTCGCCAGTTGTTTCCCAGCATCCGTTGCGAATTTACCTTGCAATCAAAGCTGAGTGTTTCTTTCGGTAACGTTGTATTCAGTAAATTTGAAATGTTTGAGACGACTTTTCTCGCTGAATAAATACTTTTGCTGGTGTGTTTTCCTTCTGATTTCATTATTTGTTTCATAAACACATCAGTTTTGTTTTAAAGAACAAATTTGGCCATATTCATTATAGAATTTCGGTGATCTCCAGTTGTCTTAAGCTTCTTCCCCTAAATTTCCTAGAAATGTACAATCTATGAATTGCTCTGAGATGAAGTACTTGGTGTATTGTCAATAGCTTTCGAGTCTTTCTTGTACATCAGATGAATTTCTTACACTGTCCAATCTATGATTCCAAAACTATATTCTAACACAAAAACAGCTGGCTCATTTATCGCATTGATTTATTTCTTGCATTTAGTTCAAATCGAAGCCTACATCTTCTGTAGTATTCCAACACTATCAGTGTCCTCCCGCTTTCGTTTGAGGTATAGTCATTCTCTTCTATATCCAAGTACTTGTATATTTTCCCCACCTCTAGATCTTTAATTACATTCTCTTCATCTAAATGTTCATTTTCTGCCTGTATCTGCTTGCCTCCATAAATGTAGCTCTTTGAACATTCTTCGAGACCAAAATTCATACAGATATCCTCACTAAATCTTCTTATTGTAGGTAGCATTTCTTCCAACAATTTTTTATTTTATGCAAAAATTTTAGATCATCCATGTAAAGCAGATGAGTGATTGGCTTTTCATGTTCATATAATCTGTACTCAAAGTTAGGTTTAGTTAATAGTCCAGAAAGTGGGAATAAGCTAATGCAAAATAGTAATGGCGATAGTAAGTCACCCTGAAATATAAGCCTTTTAATGCTACTTCATCTTGACTTAAGATTGAAAGTTCCATTCCTAACGATCAATCTAGTAGTCCACTTTTTCATACTGCATTCACAAAAGTCAATTATGTTTTGGAGAAATTTACAAAATTCTAGAGCTTTTGAAAGCCAGACATGGGGTACACTGTCTAACGTTTTTTGATAGTCAATCCAAGCCACGTTCAGGTTTCTCTTCCGAATCCTTTCGTCTCTTTGCATCACTTTATACAACATTAGAATTTCTCTGCATCTATGAGATCCTTTGCGGCTTCCTTTCTTTTCAGTTGGCACAATGGCATGCTGACTTTGATATTCTTGCATTTTGTTATACAGAACTGCTGCTAGTGTTTTATAAAATACCGACAAACATGTTATTGATTGGAAGTTTCTGACAAGTTTTTTATTGCCTCACTTAGATAATAAGAATGTTAGTCCTTGAGTAAACAATTCAGGGAGTTCTTCACCTTTCTTCTTCAGAAATATTTATGACTCCCATGAAGTGACCATAAAGGACGGACCAGAAGCCTTGGATTTTTATCTATACCGGGAGCTTACCAGTTCGCCATGTTCCTCAAAACTACAGTTAGGTCTTCTTCAGTTATGAAGCTCATATCTTCAATAGCGTCAGGAAGCAAATCACTTTGTTCTTGCTCAGTACGTAACCAAGTTGTACTTGAATTGAATGAAGGTGCCTCCTTCCAGATTTCAGACCTCTAGCTTACTATTTCCTCCTCAGTTAGATGTTTAGTTGGAGTGTAGTCGAGCATTTAGGGCGTGCACTGTTATTTCGATTTAAATAATAATAAAATCTCTTCCTATCTCTTTCAAACGTTCTGATCTGAGTGTAAATGTTGCGTCTTTTCTTAAATCTACGAATTATTTGAGCATAGGTTTGGATCATTTCTTTTATTGCCTCTATGGTAGCTAGCTCTGACTTGTTGTCGGTTATTTTATATTTACTTTGGACTGTATACATTCCGNCACGTAACCAAGTTGTACTTGAATTGAATGAAGGTGCCTCCTTTCAGATTTCAGACCTCTAGCTTACTATTTCCTCCTCAGTTGGATGTTTAGTTGGAGTGTAGTCGAGCATTTAGGGCGTGCACTGTTATTTCGATTTAAATAATAATACAATCTCTTCCTATCTCTTTCATACGTTCTGATCTGAGTGTAAATGTTGCATCTTTTCTTAAATCTACGAATTATTTGAGCATAGGTTTGGATCTTTTCTTTTATTGTCACTATGGTAGCTAGCTCTGACTTGTTGTCGGTTATTTTATATTTACTTTGGACTGTATACATTCCGATTTTAGTATTTATTATTATTGTTGTTATTATTGTGATGGAGTGGTATTCACTTCATGGCTCTAAAGTTGTTTTTGTTGGTTGAAGTTTCTAATTCCAGGCCTCTACCCTCTCTCTGAAGAATAAGATGCCCTTTCGTAAGGTGGGCTGTGCCAAAAAAGAGCGATCTCTTGCATTTCCCATTCTCTTGGTTTGCCAGGTTTGGAATCTAAATGCTTCATTAAATTTACAGGTAGCGCACCAAGGGAACCTACAATGACAGGGAATTTTTTTTAACTCCCCACATTC